>CM035173.1:72834152-73153490 GCA_020205615.1 Panax quinquefolius | reverse complement strand
AACAACCCTATTATTAGGAGATAATTTATGCTTAGCGTTGAAATGTTTGTGCACAATACACTGTACGAAGGGATGATCCCCCTAAGTACGAGGAGTCCTTATAGTCTTATGACTGTTAAAGTTGGAGTTGAAAGATTACTCGCAACTGTGGACATAGTTCATGGTCTTATGAGCCTCAGTTACGTATATTCCATATTTTGGATTCCAGTTTTTGGTTATCATTGATAGAGTACTATTCATTTTTGATGAACCTATTCATTGGCAATTATTATATTCTGGTTGATTCGTTGTTATATCTAGTGAGCAATTGTTTTGCTCACTCTTGCATATTTATACACTCATTGCAACTAAAGTTGAGAAGGTAGACGAACCTACAACTAGCAAAGGAAAGGGAAAAATGTATTAGTGATGAAGACTTGTAATTTTCATTTATTGTTTTGATGATAGACTTTTAAATAATGATGTGATGTAATAATTTATTTCCGCACTTGTATGATGTTAAAGGTTAGACAACTTGGGAAGATTTTTATTTAATGATGTAACCCTATTTAAAGGGAGGATTTATGGTTAAATGTTATTTTATTTGGGTAGATAGATGTGAATGATTGGATAATGAACACCAAATCTTGTGGGAATGAAGTACCTAGATTTGGGGGTGTCACAAGTTGGTATCAAAGCTTTAGGTTATGAACCTTAGGTGGGGGAAAAGCCTTAGGAAATAACCTTTGAAAAGATAGTGGTGATAAACTCTTATCGAGTTTTAAGGAGGAAGTAATAAAACACTTATGTGCTTATGTGATTACAACTTATGTGCTCGTGAGTGTCGAGTAGTGATGATTAGTAATTAAAAAACTTAAAATTTGTTGACATGATGGCTAATGTAGGAGGATCCAGTCAGGCTAGGGAGGAAGGATCCCAGATGCCTAGAAAGGAAGAGCCTCGAGATATTCAGGTGGTTTGGGAATATCTACTGCCACGGGAAGCAACTCCGTTGGTCATAGTAGTAGAGCAGGAGAGAATACCTGATGATGATGATGAGATAGAGATGGATGAGGAGGACCCTGTTGAGCTGCCACAGTCGGATGAGGAGGATGAAGAGGAAGAGATTCCACTTAATTTGATTGCTGCCCGTATGTACGACGAGGTGTATGACCGCAATGTGAAACTTCAAGATACCGTCGATGAGTTACAGGAGATAGTAGCTGAACAACAGACCTCGATGGCACAGAAGGACGACGAGATCTAGGATCGCGAAGAATGGCTGAACAATGTTGAAGAGAAGTTGAGTCGCACTGAAGGGGAAAATGAGCAACTGATAGCAGAGGTTGCAGAGTTGACGAACAAGTTGAAAGAAGAATCTACAAAGAGGGCAAAAGCCGAAGACGCATATGAGGAAACTTTTTAACGAGCCAGGGTGGCAGAGAGAGACGTACAAGCAAAGAGGATGAAGATGGAGGAGATGAATAATGTATTCAACACAGTGATCAATCGAGCTCAGGATCGGGTCATGGGTTATCCAATTCAGTTCGAGACGCTACCATCATACATATTAGATCACCGAACAATGTTCCGAATTATGGAGGAGGAGCGTCGTAAGGCTATGCATCATTTTAATAGAACGTCATAAATGTAATTACTATGTGATTAGTGAGTGAATAAGATGTAAATCACGGGTATGATATAACCAATGGGATGTGATGATGATGAAGTAATCTTGTAACTTTTTTAGTTCAGGAAAGTAATGTAAATAGTAGTGATGATATTGTTTTGATGTTTTTAAAAGATTATGAATGAATAAAAGTTATTGTTTTATTCAAAGTGTTATGTGTTATGTGATGATCTTTTATAATGTCCAACTTAAGTACGTAATACTTAAAAAGTTGAATAGAATCTAATGGGTGTATTTTAACAGAAAATGCCTCCAAGACGCCAACCACGACAAAGGAACCCTGAGAGTAACAATGCTGAGGATAATCCAGTTCAGCAATTCGTAACGCTACTGACGTGAGCATTACAGAATCAGCCACAGAATCAAGGTACAACTTTTAAGGATTTCAAGGTGGTTGGACCACTAGAATTCCGTGGGTCCATGAATCCAGTTGAGACTCATGCCTAGATCATGGAAATAGAGAAAGTTTTTGATGTTGCTAGGGTAGAGGATAACCAGAAGATTGCTTTTGCAACATTCATTTTGAAAGCAGAGGCGAGTTATTGGTGGCAAGCCAATAAAACCCGAGGAGGTCAAGGGGTAATGTCTTGGGAAAGGTTCAAGGAGATATTCTTCGAGACCTATTTCCCAGAAAGTTTAAAGAATCAGATGGAGGTGTAGTTTCTAGAGATGAAATAGGGCACAATGACAGTTTCGGAGTATGCAGCAAGGTTCAACGAGTTAGCGAGGTTTGTACCATATCAGGTGAATACGAATGAGCGCAAGGCAAGGAGATTCGAGTAGGGACTGAAGCCATGGTTGTACAGTAGAGTCTCACTGTTCCAGTTGAAGACGTTTGCAGCGGTGCTTGAGAAAGCAATTCTCGCTGAGAGTGGAGGCGAGGCTGTAACAAAACATAACCAAGAGCAGAGAAAGAAGAAGAATGAGGGAGAAGTTAAAAATGGTGGAGGTGGTAACAATGGAAATGATAGCAACAACAATTTGAAGAGGAAGTGGAATGCAAATGTGGGAGCTGGAAATCAGCAAGGAAACCAACAAAAGAAGAAGTTCGAAGCATATGTTACATGCGGGAAGTTTCACAAGGGTGTGTGCTTGATGGGGAAATGAGTATGCTTCAATTGTGGCCAGGAGGGTCACATCGCCCCAAATTGCACTCAAACTAAGAAGAGCATTTGTTTCACATGCGGGTCTAAGGATCACTTTGCTCGTGAATGCCCTAAGAAGAGATCTGGTGAGGCAAATGGAAGCAAGGGAAATGCTAGTGGAGGTACACTGACTATTACGGGACCAACGTCAACAAATAAGCCCACAGTAAGAACCTTCAACATGACGGTGCAGGACGCGGTGCAATCAAAAGAAGTCGTGTCAGGTGTTATCCCAATCAATGATATAAATGCATGTGTATTATTTGATTCGGGTGCTACTTGCTCGTTTATATCTGATGAATTTGCTAAGAGATTAGAAATACCTAGTGAAGAGTTTAATTTCCCTTTAAACATAGAAATTACGAATAGGGAGGTAATTCCTGTTAGGTTCGTATACAAGAATTGTAGGGTGAATATTAAAGAGAATGTTATGAAGGTAGATTTAATCCCAATAAAACTTAGAGAGTTTGACGTGATATTGGGAATGGATTCACTATTCAATTATTGAGCGATAATTGATTGCCAAAAGAAGTGTGTAAACCTTATGACTCCGTCAAGGGTAGTTTTTTATGGTAGCAAATCGCCTAGACAAATGAAATGTCTGACGATGATGCAGGCCAAGAAGTTATTGAGTAAAGGTTGTGTAGGGTACTTAGCCTACATAGTTGATACTCAAAGGGAGAAGGGTGTGAAACTAGAGGAAATACCAGTGGTTAGGGAATTCGTAGATGTATTTCTGGAGGATTTGCCAGGACTTTCTCCTGACAGAGAAATCGAGTTCGTGATCGACTTAACGCCAGGAACCGCTCCGATATCGAAGGCCCCATACAGAATGGCTTCGGTAAAGATGAAAGAACTAATGGTGCAACTGCAAGAACTGTTAGATAAGAAGTACCGGTGTTATTCGTGAAGAAGAAGGATGGGTCAATGCGTCTTTGCATTGATTATAGAGAATTAAACAAAGTCACTATTAAAAACAAATATCCATTGCCAAGAATAGATGACTTGTTTGATCAATTGAATGGTGCTAGACATTTCTCAAAAATAGATTTGAGAAATGGGTATCACCAACTAAAAGTAAGGAAGGAGGATGTACCGAAGATGGCATTCTGAACTCGCTATGGACATTACAAATTTTTGGTGATGTCTTGTGGTTTGACAAACGCCCCTTCAACGTTCATGGATTTGATGAACAGAGTGTTCAAACCATTCTTGGACAAGTTTGTGGTGGTATTTATCGATGATATATTGGTGTACTCTAAAACTCAAGAAGAACACGTGGAACACTTACGTCTGACGCTGGAGACGCTAATAAAAGAAAAGTTATACGCGAAATTCTCTAAGTGTGAGTTTTGGATGGAACGTGTATAATTTCTTGGGCATGTAATTGATAAGGATGGGATTTCTGTAGATCCATCAAAAGTCGAAGCTGTGATAAATTGGAAACAACCAAGAACTCCATCAGAAGTAAGAAGTTTCTTGGGATTAGCAGGATATTACAGACGATTTATTCAAGATTTTTCTAAGATTGCTACTCCGTTGACAAATTTGACGAGAAAATCTTTAAAATTTGTTTAGACGGAGAAGTGTGAAGAAAGTTTTCAAGAACTGAAAAAAAAAGTTAAGTGTTGCACCTGTGTTGTCATTACCAGATAATACATGAAATTTTGTGGTGTATAGTGATGCTTCACATAAAGGATTGGGTTGTGTCCTTATGCAGAATGACAAGGTTATTGCGTATGCATCAAGGCAACTAAAAGACAACGAGAAAGGGTATCTGACTCATAATTTAGAGTTGGCGGCGGTTGTGTTTGCACTGAAGATATGGAGACACTATCTCTATGGAGAAAAATGTGAGATCTACATAGACCATAAGAGTCTGAAGTATATTTTCACACAGAAGGACCTGAACATGCATCAAAGAAGATGGATGGAATTAATAAAAGATTATGATTGCGAGATCTTTTATCATTCGGGCAAAGCTAATGTGGTTGCGGATGCCTTGAGTAGGAAAGGTCGAGAGAAGTTGATGTTGTTAACCGATAAGGAGGAGCTAATTTCAGCGATGATAAGGCGTTATACGGCAGGAAGTGCAGAACTCCATTATGTTGGGATGAAGTTGGTGAATGTAAACTGTTAGGCCAATAACTGGTACAGTAGACCACTGAAGTTATCAAACTCATCAGAGCAAGATTGGTAGTTGCTCAAGATCGACAGAAAAAGTATGCTAATCAACACAGGTAGAGTCGTGAATTTGAAGCAGGAAATTTCGTGTTCCTGAAAGTTTCTCTTTGGAAGGGGTAAATTCATTTTGGCAAGAAAGGAAAGCTCAGCCCAAGGTTTATTGGACCTTTCGAAATTCTGCGAAGAGTGGGAGAGGTAGCTTATGAGGTAGCTTTACCTCCAGAATTAGAGCATGTGCACAATATTTTTCATGTGTCGGTGTTGCGACCGTATAAACTCGATTACAAACAAGTGATCGAGTATGAACCGTTGCAGTTTAGTAAAGATTTGTCTTATGGAGAGATTCCTATCCAGATAGTCGACAGGAAAGAACAAGTGCTCAGAAATAAAGTGATACCTTCTGTGAAGGTGATATGGAGGAACCACAACGTCGAAGAGGCTACGTGGGAACTCAAAGCAAAAATGATGAAGAATTACCCTGAGTTATTTGTTTAGTCCGTGTCTTCGATTATGGGGACAAAATCTTTGTAAGGAGGGAAGAATGTGACGATTTAATTGTTTGAATTGTGATTCTGGGGACAGAATCCTTGTAAGAAGGGAATGATGTAACAATCCAGAATTTCAAATTGTAATTTTAAATATTCATTAAATATAAATATTTATTTGATGTGCATTGTTGAAATTGATGAAATAAATATTTTATTGATGTGATGGTTGTTAGTAAATAATTATGAATCTAAATTTATTAGATAATTTTCTAAATTAAATTAATTTATAATTTAGAGAGTTGTAATATAACATGAGATGTTATATTGTTGTTTTGATTTAATAATTTAGATGGTATATTAAATTATTAAATAAAGTTATAATAAAAATTATAATTTTGGTGATATTTGCTAAAATGGTGTATTTAATTAAAATATAGTATGTGATTAATTTATTTGGTTAATGTTGGATATGGAGATCCAAATAAATAAGATGTAATTATAAATTATAAACTAAAGTGTTTATTAAAATAAATTAAAAAGGGTTTAATTTAGAGATTTGCCAAACAAGGCTTAAGTATATCAAGTCTTTAAAATTTAAAGGGTTTTGCCAAACAAAGCCTATGAATTTTGGATTATTTTTGATTTTTGAATTTAAATAATATAAATAAAATAATAAATATGATATATTTATAATATATACGTTTATTTTAGTAACTGATATGGTTATTAAGGCCATATCAGTTTTGTTTTGTTTACGCATACTTGTTTGTTTGTGTAAGTCTAAGCCAAAGAGAGAGAGAGTGTAGGAATTGAGAGAGAAGCTGTGAGAGAATTTAGAGAGAACCTAAGAGTTTCAAGCAAATTCCAATGATCTTAGCAAGAATTACATGCTAATTGAAGGTATTTTTACATAACCTTTGTATTATATATATACTAGCAATAATCCGTGCCTGAAGGCACTGTATAATTCAAAAAAAACCATAAAAAAAATGAAGCACTGAATATGGACACACACTAAACTAAAAGCCTAAATTAATTATTAACACACCCGCACTTTCCATACATACTCCACAAAGCATTTAAATGAAAAATTCTTATGAAGACAAATTTTAATGAATAAATAAAGAATATCCAATTTTAAGTGTCAAATTCTCATAAATGTAAACTTAATTTAACTACATTTCAAGATTTAATTTTTATTATGTATAAGCCTTTTTAATTGATTGTAACTTTTTAAATAGTAACTTGACAATTAAAAATTATTGTTTGCTTGTTATAACAACTCCTTTTTTTTGTCGCACGTAGATGGGTATAAATTTTTCACTGAGCCGTAACTTGATACAAAAACTGATTGTGGGTCGTTATATAAATTTAGGATTAGCTCAACAACGAAGTTTAAAAATGAAGAACCACGACAAATAAGAGAGAGAGAATTACGGCTCTACGAAATTGTATAAAAATGTATGACTTGTATAAATTATATAAATTTAGGTGTTATAAATATATGAAACAAATATAAATATTTTTTTAGCAATAGATTCATCTTAACTAATCATATGAAATTAGGTATTATATTCAAAGGCAACCTAACCTATTCCATTTTAAAGGAGAGACTTGGTCATCCGACAACACACACACACTGATAAAACTAACATACCATGTGGTTGGTTCACATCTATAATATTTTACAAGCTTTCTAAATTTTATGGGAATTTGCAGTAAAAGAGAAGAGATGACTTCCAGTCATTAGACAATCTTAGTACAATGCTCAAACTCATCTTGCATTTTGAAAATCTCATCAGAGAATAACCACAAAGAAGAATGCCTACGCAAATATTGTGCACCAGTGCATCTCATTTCGACTTTTCCCCTGTTTCTTCTTGATAACTCCATCTATATACATTATGCCTTTGCCTTTATAAACTTCAAGAGGTTTACAATTCCAAACAGCAGCAGCAAACTGGTGTACCCTTGTCTATGTCTGAAGGCACGGTGAAACAAAAAATTAGATTAAAATTCAAAAAGTAATACATTACCTAAAGACTCTTTGCAACTTAAAATAACTTACAATCAGACATAACTATTATCATAATTCAGCATACAACCACAATAATTAATACATACTTGATCATCAACACATTCCAACCACCAAAACATCAAGCTAGTCGCTACTAATTTTAATAAATTTCTCTGAATTTCCTTTAAATATAGATATCAAGAAAAATCTAAACCTATCCACAAAACTTACAATCATCAATAAATATTCAAACAACCAAAACCACCATAATTTCATACCCAAAATCATCATAACCATGTATAATTAGTTAACTTTACAAAGGACGGAACAAAAAATATACACATACAAAAAATAGAGAAACAACTTTGTATTCTTTACAGCTTACACCAAGTATCCTTCAATGTATACAAGGTAAACTGATTCAGTTACCAGTAGACACCCTCGGATAATTCTCCTCTTTCAAAATGAAATAATATAAAAGAAAATATATCATTTGAAGCTCCAAAGAAAATATTGTTTTTTTGCAAGTCTGAAGTTCCATAATGTTTCTAGAAAGCTAATGAAGAAGAGAGGATTGGAAATTGACAGCTCATAATACTTGTATAAAAATGTCAACAGTGACTAGATAAAAAATCAGCAAAATATTATTTTGACCACGAACAATAAGCTACACATAATCTTGCCCAATTACTCTTAAGACAGTAGAGCTTAGGATTAGTTCTAATGGCCTAACACGTGTTTTGAAATAAGAATAACAAATTAAGCCTTTTAAAACGACATAAAACATTGCAATACATCTCAATTTTCATAGGCCAAAACACAACAATAACCTCCAAAAGAGAAAGATGGCTCCACATAGTTAATCAATATATTAACATAATTATCCCATAGGTACCTAAAAATGGAGCAGAAGGCCTCGCAGGCCGCGACTTGAACTCTGGATGAAACTGCACCCCCACATAGAATAGATGGTTTGGAAGTTCTAAAATCTGTAGAGAATGTGTAGGTTTGAAAAAGAGGATTAAAAAATATAATAATTATTAGAGTTTATGCCCTAGAGGCCAATTATTTGATATAATTGCTTAACGTTTTGATATTATATTTGATTGAATAAATGAATGATTTTATTGTGGTTTTATTTATTGCGTTATATAAATTACATTGAAACATTGGTCATGAAAAGGTTGCATCGAATCATCGATCTTATTATTACTTGGGTAGCAGTGATGCATTACTAGATGTCGCTCACTGTTTATTATTTTATAATATGATTTTAAAATTATTGCCAACGTAATAATAACCTATAGGGTCACACACATAGAACGTAATTTAAAATGAAATTAATTTAAATTTTAATGATTTAAATATATTAATATGATTAATAGTTTTTAAATCACGAATTTAAATTAAAAGGATAATTTGTATATATGTATATTAATTAAGTAAGACTTAATTAAGATATATATATATATATATATATATATATTCGAATTTTATGAAATTAGGTTTTGATTAATCCCCTTTTTAACTACTATATATATGATATACTAGCCACTTAGGGTTAGATCATAACTTCATAACCCTAGCTGCTCTTAGAGAGAGACTAGAGAGAAATAGTTCTAAAATCCATTCCTTTTGCTGGCTAGTACCGTAGTTCCTTTTACTGCAGATCGTACGACGGTTCGCGGGGCGTTCGTGTGGATACCGTAGAGGCGTGATTCGTTTGGATTGCGTTGGAGATTCGAGCGCATCAATTTCAGAAGCATTTTCATATTCGGTATAATTTCTAACCACAGAATTAATTATTTTCGCATGGATCCTGTTTAGAGTTTTGAATTTGGTTTAAATTGTTCTATTTTCGCTGTGCATTTCTGTGTCGAAACCCTTCAATAATAATAATAATAAGCTTCAAAGATCTAAAGGGTTTCATGCCCACAATCAATCTTTACAAAAAAAACGTAGTAATGACTTTGAGTCTTTGGCAATAATTTTGGTTGTAGGATTGTTGATTGACCATTAATGAGAAACTGTATACTCCCCTTTCACACACAAAAAAAAAAAGAAAAAATAGTCTCATATACAAAACGTGTGAATATCAAGGACATAATTTTTTTTACACGTATACTATTAAAAATAATAAATTGTTAAATTTAATAAATCAAGTGTGGTATGATAAAAAAATTTATGTTTTCTCCCAGGTGTTGCTTAGTTGGTTTCAGCCTACTAAGTTGCATGCAACTGATTTTATATAAGAAAGTAGGGTCTATGGAGAAAATATTCATGAGGTGAATCTGCTGTTAAATATTCTCTAGTGAATATCATGGTGTAAATCATAATCATGGGTTGGAATAACTGATATATTAATAAATATTGTCAATGAATATAATTACAAATAGAGGAGATATAATTATTTAATTTGAGAACCAGGCACTTTGCGAGCAAAGCAACAAAGTATTACCAAGATAATAAATTCACCCAATTGTAGAAAATGCCATCATATAGCAAAAGATAATATATCAAGTACTCAATTTCTATGAAAATTTAGCTTTAGCTTGGTACATGTTAGTTTACAACCCACTTGCATTTGCATTCAATGTATGAATTAAACGAAGCTAAAATTTTGCATAATATAAAAATATTTGCACAAGGTTTGAGATAATTGCTTTAAGATAAATGAGTTCAAGATACTTGCTTTACATAGACTCTATCGATTATGTAAATGAATAGGTTATGATACTTGCCTTTTACGTAGATTACATTTATTACTATCTTTACTTCACATGTCCTATTTAGTTTAAATACACATATAGGTACATGTCAACCATACATTCAAAGCAAATACTTATTGCACAAACACTTTAACTATACATTTAAAATAATTATAAATTACATTATCTCTAAACTTATCTTATTCGTTTTTATTTGAAAATCATTTATTTAGGAACTTCTTGGAAACCTTTACTTAATGTAACTACATTTTTCTTACAGACTTACAATTCTAGGCATCTATTCAACCACGTATACATTCAAATCATATGATTGCTTATTTTGCTTTTACTTCGTTTTGAAAGTTTCATTAATATTTAGAAATCTCTTTCGAATTCTTTGAGATCTTGGTGTATATTAAAATTTATTCATTTATTTTAGTGTTTAATTCACTTGAATTAAAACATTATCGAATTCCCTTTTATTTTTTATCACAACGTTTCGACGTTCATGCGCCACACACCTCATTTGCTTATGTAAACGCCCTTGCGTACACTTAGCATGCTCATATCTCTTATATAATACTCATTTATTAATGTTAAACATCTTTATATATCATAATGTTCATCTTTTATAACTTAGAACAACATCGTTTATTATCGGGAGCATTGCATGTTGTATACACGAACGCTCGACGCCCTCTGACTATTCAATGGTCCTAAAATGACCAGTTTCAACCCTGCTCTAGACCTCAATCTCTATTCTTAAAGAATGAAAGTTGTAGGTCTACTTCTTAATTTTTTGGAACATCTTGAATCATATCAATCTAAGTTCAGACAAAAAAGTTATGTCCAATTTACTAAAGAATGTCCAAATTGTCTAACCTTCTGCGGATCCAGAGCTACCTTCGTGAGAGCTACCTTCTCAACCACATAACTATCATTCTATAGGTCTAATTGACCTGAAACTTGATCCTATTCCAATACCATACAACAAACTACAAGTTTCTTCAAATTTTTATTACTAATAAAATTATTATGACATCAATCAATAAGCTTGAAAATCTGCAGTTTAACATGATTTTCTTTTAAACTCAATTTGCTAAACTCTTTAAAAATCCTTTTAGCTTGATTTAACAACACTCATACACCTGAGTTATAACATAACTCTTATGTGAATGCTACCTTGTTCATTATATTAGCTAATTTTCAGTTTTTAGGAAAATTTTCTCATTCAAGAATTTTATCAAACAACTTGTGGGCATAACTTAGAAATTCAAATTTCATACATGTTTGGACATGGTTAAACCAGATTTCTTCATAGAATTCCCTTCCTTATTTCTCTGCACAACAACAACTAATCTCCTTGCTAAAATCTTAACTAATTTCACAAATAATTCGCATAACAATATACAAATTCTATGTATGAACTTTACCAAATTTATTAAAAACATAGCAAAATATTGGAATTACCTCTTGATTGCTACACACCCACTGAATTCTTGTTTTTATACTTTTATAATCTTGCTCCAAGCCTCTTTCGATTTTAACTTCAGACATAAAACTAAGTGCTGTGATAATTGAGCATTCTCTTGGTCCTAATGGAGGTACGACTGCATCTTCGTGAATTACTATTTTTGATTTGTTAAGATGCCATCACTTAGATAACTGTGAAGGGTTCCTGCACTATAGCACAACACATGCAAATACCGCCTGAGAACCCACATGGGTGTTCCTTTAGCCAGCAGGTGTTCATGACTCATGAGTGAAATGTCTAGAAGTAGCCCAGTCCATATATTACACAATAATCATTAATGAATTTTTTTTGTATAGGTCTCATAGACAGAGGTTAATGAATTCGTTGCTACGTGTGTATTGTTATGTTTTATAGACCTTGCATGCAGCCTATTATGAGAAATAATGACATACATATGAAGTTTGTAGACTGATATCTCACCTAAAGGTATTCATGTGATCTTAGTTGCTTTAACTGACCTCGTCATATAGGCCTTGTATATTGCATGGATTACCTGAAAAAAACATTGTTTAGTTGTAGTTCAAGTTGGAACCCCTTGTAAAAGGTTGGCGTATTTCAATCTTTATTTATTAGATCCTTCTGTCATACAAACACACATATACATAGATTAAGTGTATTATCTTTTTTAAAATTATGTATGGTTTATCAATATTAGTAGACTTTTAACATTTTTTATATTTTCATTATCTTTTTTATTACTATTATTAAAAAAATGGTTACTTTGTCTAAGAAAGCGAATAGTAAAAATCATTTTTATATTTCTTTTTTGTTTAAAAATAAAGAGAAAGAAATTCAAAACATGTCTAAAAGTAATTACTAAATTAGTCAATAAGTTGTCATTTTTCAACAATTTATGATTACCAACTACTCCCTCTGTTCCTAAAAGAATGTCGTTTAAAGTTAATTCACATAGATTAAGAAATCTACTTAATATCTATAGAAAATATTATACTACCCTTATCCTTGTTATAATTGTCTCAACCAATTATTAGCTTGGTAGATTCCAAAAAGGAGTATACCATTCAATTAATTCTACTTTGTATCCTAATGCTTCATTCAACAATAAATAGGAGAAAGTAGAGATATTATATTACTTCCTAAAACTCAATTACATCAATCTTTTAAGAACAAAAATTACTTCATAAAACTCAATCTTTTAGGAATGGAGGAAATATTATATTTTGAAGAACTAAATTTATTGATAAACTCAAAACGTCAATCTTGTAAAAGGTTGGCATATTTTAATCTTTATTTATGAGATCCTTCAATGTTGATGTACATTGTTGCTTATGCTTTTCGAGTAATTTTGCCAAATTTTTTGCATTCAGCAATCACATAGTGCATATTGGATATGCTTTTCTCTGCTTTATAATATCCTTAGTTGTATAAGATCCTTAGTTTTATAAGATCACCTAGTTTTATAAGATCCTTACTTTTTTAATAGAAGACTGAGTATTTGATTTCTAGAGGAAATTTACTTGGCCTTCACGAATAATTCTTACTCTACAGACATAATGCTTTCTCCCAACTCTTCATTCGTGCAGGATACGCATAAAGCTTTGTTGGGTTATTTTATTTTTCTTGTTATAAATAATATCAACTCTACCTACTTGGTGCTGCTGACTTATGTCAATTTTTAGCTATGTTAGGATAGTCTTTGGACAAACAGGTATTTGTGGAGCATATCTGATAGTTTAAAAACCAGGGATAAACATTAAAAGTATGTTCATGTTGTATATTTTTTATTTTGTGATGAATGAATATACCAGTACAATTATGCAGTAAAGAAAATAACGTCTTGGCTTTTTAGTTAAAATCTAAAAGAACTGTTACGATGTTATGGAAGCTTTGTAACTTAAATTTTGTGGACACTAATACCCTATTCACATTTACTACGCATTGCTTTGATATTGTGTTTAGTAATTACAACAAAGTACAGAACAATGGTTCTTAGAAGATGAGTTAAGTATTTGGTATGTATATATGTTAGAATGAATGCATAGTGCCTAGGTTCTACTATTTTAAATGAAGCAATTCGTATAGTAGACTGTCTACCAAAATGCAGTATAACATAACAAAACTCATGTTTGATATAAATGTTTGATCTACATAGCATAACAATTCGTATAGTAGACTGTCTTCCAAAATATTTGAATTCTGACCATATGAGCCAAAATGCAGTATAGCATAACAAAACTCATGTTTGGTAGTGTTATAATGTGTACAGGTGTATCAATCATGTTTATACCTAAAAATAATAGAAACTCAAACCCATAAACCAACATTAAGCATAAAAGTTTATACACATATAAATACCTCAAATGTGATCTTGAGTGGCTCATCAACTGCAATAAAAGATGAAAACAAAAAACAAAAAGTAAATGTTAGGGTTTTGGAAATCTGACTTTCACCCATCATTTTATGAAACTGCTTGATCACCATTTTCTCTCAAAATAAAATTGACCCACTTAAAAAAAACTCAAACCCAAAAAATTAAAGTGAAAAAAATTAAAGTGAAAAAAAATTAAAGTGAAAGTGCAGAGGGAGAGGATACTAAAAGACTTTAAAATAAAATCAGATAGACCCTGCGATAGTGATCAAGGAAGATGACCCCTGCAGAGGGAGAGGATACTCGTTTGTGCTGCCGCTGCCCTGCTTTTAGGAAGATGACCCCTGCGATAGTGATCGAAAATGAAGTATCCCAATCCGAAAAAGGCTTGATAAGGAGAAGGAGAAGTCGGAATGAGAAGGAGAAGGCTACGATAGGAGGATTTTTGAATCAGGCATTTTTTTTTGTTTTTTGTTTGGCTGAAATGAAATCAGACCCATTAGATTAAATCTGAGCCTTTTTTGTTTGTTTGGCTAAAATGAAATCAGAGCCATTAGAGCCATTAGATTAAATCTGAGTCATTGTTTGTTAAAGTCGCTCTATTTTATTATATAGATGTATATACATATATAAATTTATGGCATAGTTTTGGTTTATGTTCTGTGAAATCAAACTGATGAATTGTGGACATATATAGTTGGTAATTGTGATGATATGTGATATAATGCTAGAGTTTATGTTTAAACATGGAATTTCATGCTAATTTTGTTCAAATAGTAGGAAAAATAATTACATTGTATATTTTCATATGGCTTGTGAAAAGTATCAATTTTAGTGGCCAATTGGTATGTTAAACTGTGAATTGAGGCTTGATTATGCTGGTTCATTAAGAAACAAAGAAAATGAAATTTGAATGAAGTGATTTGGCCAAGTATAGAGATTACAGTGATGATTTTTGCAAGAGATGTTAAAAATGGAGTTTTCATATGAAAATATGGAATTTGAGAAATTAAACTAGTTTTAGTTGATGTTAAAATTGTTCTAATTGGTTGAAAATGTTAGCAAACATGTTTATGATTAGTTTATATCAGTTGTTTGTGTTAAATTCATTGTTCCGTGGGTGAAATTCGTGTTAGTTGGGTTAAAAGTAGAAGCTATTATTCATGCCAGTTTACGCCTCTCGTCTGCATGCAAAGTTGGTGCGTTGTTGGCTTAGGTGCTAAGGCAAAAAATGGCGCAGCTACGCCGATCCTAAGCTTGTGTATGGCGCAGCTGCACCATACCTTGATTTGGGACAGTGACTTCTGCTGTTACTACAGTTCTGGGATAGCGGCATACGTTGGACTAATGATGTGTTAGCATGTCAAACACGTAACAACAAGGATAAAACAGAGTTGTATGATGTGGTTAATAGTTTCAAAGTTTCAAATTATTATTAAATAATGAACGTGTTATGTTATAAATTAGTTTATATAATGAACGTTAGATAAGTGTTGTGAGATTAACACTTGAATTTTCTGGTATTTGAATAGTAACATAAGACTTATGTTAACATAACAAGTTTAGCTAGAAATGCATGTTATATTGAAAAGTAAATGTTAGCATATCTAATAGGTATTTTGGTTCCAAACCAAAATTTCTTTGGTGCGAACTTGTACTCTAAATACTGAGATGAACAACCCTATTATTAGGAGATAATTTATGCTTAGCGTTAAAATATTTGTGCACAATACATTGTACGAAGGGCTGATCCCCTTAAGTATGAGGAGTCCTTATAGTCTTATGACTGTTAAAGTTGGAGTTGAAAGATTACTCGCAACTGTGGACATAGTTCATGGTCTTATGACCCTTAGTTACGTATATTCCATATTTTGGATTCCAGTTTTTGGTTATCATTGATACAGTACTATTCAGTTTTGATGAGCCTATTCATTGGCAGTTATTATATTTTGGTTGATTCATTGCTATATCTAGTGAGTAATTGTTTTGCTCACTCTTGCATATTTATACACTCATTGCAGCTAAAGTTGAGAAGGTAGACGAACCTACAACTAGCAAAGGAAATGGAAAAATATACAAGTGATGAAGACTTGTAATTTTCATTTATTGTTTTGATGATAGACTTTTAAATAATGATGTGATGTAATAATTTATTTCCGCACTTGTATGATGTTAAAGGTTAGACAACCTGGGAAGATTTTTATTTAATGATGTAACCCTATTTAAAGGGAGGATTTATGGTTAAATGATATTTTATTTGGGTAGATAGATGTGAATGATTGGATAGTGAACACCAAATCTTGTGGGAGTGAAGTACCTAGATTTGGGGTGTCACATACTGGATAGAGTCTTAAACTCGATAATTACCTTATAAAGCCGTCGGTACACCGACATGTTTCAAAAATTGATCTGGACTTATATAATTTGTCTGTATATGTGTTTGTTTGTGATCCAATGACTGTGAAACATATGTGACAATGTGATTAGATTATGTGCTGACTGCAATAAGCAGTATTATGCGTAAAGATATGTTATTCTAATCAGTAAAATGATCTTATTACTGATAGGTTGCTATATAAAAGATATAACTTAGTTGCGTATTGTAAGCAGCAGACCAGGCAAGTATCCTACCTTTGCATTTTCTTTATGCAATGGATATGAGTAAGAAAGTTTCAGAATTATATTATTATTGTACCAGATTATTAACCCTATAATTATATATATCTGATCATTGTTTATCAACATGATATTATATTATATAATTTAGATATATATTTTGTTCATTAATTTCTAAATATGGTTATACAAGTGACCTCACTTGGATAATCATTGTATTTAAACATATGTTGATATATATATATATACCTATTGATCCCCCGTATGTATACATTAAGTAAAAGTCGTCTAAGCTATTTGATCAGCTAGACACAGCTTTAGAAATATCGTTGAATATGATAAAACTTTTTTGTATCCAATCAAATTATTTTGGTTCGGATTCCAGACTAAGAATGAAAATCCTGAACATGGGAAAACTTTTATGCGCCCAAGGCGGACAGAGTGAACGATAATATCGTTCTTGCATGTAGTATTGATCAATACAGGGCTCATGGGATGTACACCCTCGCGCCCGTAAGTTATGAAGGTTTGCAGATGAAGTTCTGCTAAACCTATTCAAAAATTGAAAAAAATGTTCATAGTATGTCACCTTAACCCTATTTATAGTCAATAGACGTAGTTTCAAAAATTTGATATAAAATTGTTATGTTATTATTATCGGTTCAGTTTACTTCACAACTATTAATTCTTTGTAGAAGTGATGTACAAAGAAAATATTTAATCCTTTCAGCTATTTATATTTATAATTGTTATTACTTGTTGGGTACCCAAATGCTCATTCTTGCTTTAAATTTAAATGTTTTCAGCTACGCATGATCAACCCGAAGGTTCAGACAAGAACAAGTGAAAAGGAAAGCAAACAAAAAATGTTGAATGATATATTTTGTAATAGTTAGACTGTATTAAGATAATGATATGTATTATTTATCATGTAAAGAATGTAGTAAAGGTTGCGTACTTGGGATTAGACTCTGATAAATATAGGTTAAGTTTGATATTTATAATATTGTTATTATTATTAGTAATATTTATGCTCATAGAAATGGTATCGTAAAGCACCGAGTTCAGGTTTCAAGTACCTGAATTTGGGGGAGTTACATCATGGTATCAAAGCTTTAGGGTTAAAAACCTTAGGTGGGATAGACCTTAGGCTATAACCTTGGGACAGAGGGAAACATTGAAAATATAAATAACTCATATAGAGTTTAAAAAGGAGATGAATTGAATAAATTCATCATAAAATAAAATAAAAGATAACTTATATATATAAAATTATTATGTGCTTTTTGTATATATTATGTGCTAATCAAGATAGTTTGTGTATAGATGTCAGATAGAAAGGATTAGGATACCCTTAGATCGTAAAGAAGGAGTTGATATCCATAACCGAGCCAATATCAAAGCCAATAGCTGAAATAGAGGGTCACATTGAAAGCTACCTCAATGAGGTGGTTATTTTGGAAAATATAGTACCGGACCCAGAAATGATAGTATAACTGATAGGTAGAGTATATTTAAAGAATATATAGTCAAGCTCGAGTTCTTAAACTCATATGTTTGTGGTGAGTTCTTAAACTCATAATGTGTGGTAAGAAAAAGGGAAGTATTTTAGAATACCTCATATCATTCTTGAATTACTACTCCATCTCCTCACCAGCCCTTGAACCCTTGACCTCTAGAAACTCAATGATCGAACGAGTACTAAATGGCTACAAGGAGGACTAGTATAGTTATGTGTGAATGGATTATTGAGGATAATAAGAATGTGCAAAATACTAAGCAATTGGTTATTAGTGAAGGCGTTAAAAATAAGTATACTTGAATATGTATGATTCTATGTGGCGTAAATGATAGGTATGTCTATGTAATATAATATTCTTAACTTTTGTATAAGTTAGGGCAGCGATTTCCAATTTTTGAGTCACAAAGGGATAGCGGATGTTTAAAGCAATATGTGCTATGGTATGTCAAGTGCTATGAATATGAGTCTATGTTGGATTAATGAAATAAGTGGGTATAAAGATAGTAATTATTTATCTGAACACTGGTTAATACAGTAAACAAAGTTTTCAAAATCTAATATTTTGAATACATGATTATTTGAGTAGAAAATTTCGAGTGATATGTTAAATGTATACGATAAGGCTTAGAATGTAAGATAATAAAGAATAATTTATGATAATGCCGCCAAGACGAAAATGAAACCAAAGGGCAGAAGAACCTATTTACAAAGCTGGAGGACAACCAAACCCGATACAGAATTTTGCGAATGTGGACGCTCAAGCTATGTAGAACGGAATACCAGCCGCAGAAAATCAGCCAAACAATCGATCAACAAACGTCAAAGACTTCAAGACTGTCGTACTGCTAGGATTTAGAAGATCAACTGACTCTGTTGAAGCGTTTGTGATAGCTAGGATAACGGATGGGCAAAATATAGATTTTGCCACCTATATGATGAAAAGGAAGACGAATTTCTGGTGAAAGACAAATCAAGCTAGAATTGGAGAAGGGAGTAGTGGTAGTTGGACTGGACAAAGGAAATGAGATAATTTCGGGAATACCGGAAATAGGCCAGGAGGTGGAAAGAAACAAGTTGTGCAGGTTGAGAATTGCGGAAAGAATCACGAAGGTGAGTGATTAAAAATAAAGTTTCAGGTGCTATAATTGTAAGGCGTGGAGGGATATCTCTTCTAACTGCCCAATCCAAGAATGTATAGTGGGTGTTTTATTTGTGAATCAATGGAGCATAAGATGAAAGACTATCCAAGAAGGAGAAGGGAGGCAAGGAATGCAAATATGAGGAAAGGCAGCAGGACATTGGCAACAATGGGACCAACTTCAACAAACAAACCAACAAAACCAACCGAAGGAGTCTTCAATATGAATGTTCGGGATTCGGCAGTAGCCGAGGATGCAACTCTAGGTATTATTCTAATCAATTTTATTTTCTTATATATGATTTTCTTATATATATAGTAAATTATTTTATAAATTATTTTGAAGGAGGAAATTGAGTTCTATTAGAAATCAATTTTTCGTATAAACAGATAGACAAGCTTTATACTGAATAGTTAAAAATCGATTCGATCAATTATGATCGAGCTCGCAATGACTGTGTATGCTATGTACCCTGGTATGTAAAGGTTTTAAAATGGTGATTCCGAGGACAGAATATTTATAAGGGAGGGTGAATGTAATAACCCGATATTTTCTATATAATTAAATCAGAAATTTTGCGTATAAATTTTTTTTATTTTAAAAGTGAGAATATGTGCCAGGTAATGTGTATGTATATTTGTGATAAATAAAAATATATTTATTACATGAATAATTTTAAATAATTTTATTTTTGAAATATTGATCATTAAAATTATATTCTTATAATAATTAATTTTCTTTGTAAAAATGTTTTTATTAATTATTTTTCATGAAAATATATTTATATATTATTTAAATAATATATGAAATGATTATAAAGCATTATTATAATAACTATTTTATTATATGAATTTATTTCAGATTAATTAAACTAATTATTTAACTTAATTAATAATGTTATATATGATAGATTAATCAGATATGGAATCCAAACCCTAATTCTAGGTTTTGATCAAGGAATTTAGAATAATAATATAATGTTAATTGTATTTTAATTTTCAAAGGCTATAAATAATTATTGAATGTACGCATTGTTAATGATTGGTCAATGGTGGTAAAAGATTTGGAAACCTCAGACATCTTGCTAAACCCTAGTTTCGAAGTCAATCGAGACTTCAAAATCTGTTAAGTCGCCGTGTTATGTGGTGTATGATATGTATTATAATGATTTGATGCTAATTAGGAAAACCCTAATTATAAGGGATCCTAATTATAAATTAAAACTCTAATTTCTGAAATTAGAAACCTTAAATAATAATTAGTTAATTGCCAAATGGAAACCCTAATTTTAAAACTCAATTATGAGTTCGAGACTATTATATAACTGTGTTATATGATTTATGTGTGTATTATATAATTTTATGATTAATTAGGTAAACCCTAATTAATATTTAGAAATATTAAATTTTAGAAACCCTAAGTTTGTAATTTAGAAAACCTAATTTTCTATTTTAGCCCTAATTGTCAAATTGAAAACCCTAAATTGCTAATTATAGATCCTAATGATAATTAGTGAATCTATTATCTAAAGTTCATGTTCTATGTGATTAAGAAATTAAGCATGATTAAGAAACCCTAATTACAATCTTTAGCAACTAAAAATTTATATTTTAAACCCTATCTAGAAATCCTATAATTTCTGTGCTAAACCCTAAGGGTCAAACCCTAAGGGTTGGCCATGTTACAAGATTGCCATTAAATTGGTTAGCCAAATGACAAAAATGCCATTATTACATTATTGGACATCACTTGTGTATCTTGCCAAGATGGGAGTTGGTAAACCAATCCAACAACCCCATGTGACTTAATATTCAGCAAATCAAAGTATGTCACCTTAACCCTATTTATAGTCAATACGTAGTTTCAAAAATTTGATATAAAATTGTTATGTTATTATTATTAGTTCAGTTTACTTCACAACTATTAATTCGTTGTAGAAGTGATGTACAAAGAAAATATTTAATTCTTTCAGCTATTTATATTTATAATTGTTATTACTTGCTGGGCACCCAAATGCTCATTCTTGTTTTAAATTTAAATGTTTTCAGCTAAGCATGATCAACCCGAAGGTTCAGACAAGAACAAGTGAAAAGGAAAGCAAACAGAATATGTTTAATGATATCTTTTGTAATAGTTAGACTGTATTAAGATAATGATATGTATTATTTATCATGTAAAGAATGTAGTAAAGGTTGCGTACTTGGGATTAGACTCTGATAAATGTATGTTAAGTTTGATATTTATAATATTGTTATTATTATTAGTAATATTTATGCTCATAGAAATGGTATCGTAAAGCACCGAGTTCGGGTTTCAAGTACCTGAATTTGGGGGAGTTACATCATGGTATCAAAGCTTTAGGGTTAAAAACCTTAGGTGGGATAGACCTTAGGCTATAACCTTGGGATAGAGGGAAACATTAAAAATATAAATAACTCATATAGAGTTTAAAAAGGAGATGAATTGAATAAATTCATCGTAAAATAAAATAAAAGATAACTTATATAAAACTATTATATGTTGTGTGTATATATTATATGCTAATCAAGATAGTTTGTACATAGATGTCAGATAGAAAGGATTAGGATACCCTCAGATCGTAAAGAAGGAGTCGATATCCATAACCGAGCCAATATCAAAGCCAATAGCTGAAATAGAGGCTCACATTGAAAGCTACCTCAATGAGGTGGTTATTTTGGAAAATATAGTACCGGACCCAGAAATGATAGTATAACTGATAGGTAGAGTATATTTAAAGAATATATAGTCAAGCTCGAGTTCTTAAACTCATATGTTTGTGGTGAGTTCTTAAACTCATAATGTGTGGTAAGAAAAAGGGAAGTATTTTAGAATACCTCAAATCATTCTTGAATTACTACTCCATCTCCTCACCGGCCCTTGAACCCTTGACCTCTAGAAACTCAATGATCGAACGAGTACTAAATGGCTACAAGGAGGACTAGTATAGTTATGTGTGAATGGATTATTGAGGATAATAAAAATGTGCAAAATACTAAGCAATTGGTTATTAGTGAAGGCGTTAGAAATAAGTAGTATTAGTATTACTTGAATATGTTTGATTCTATGTGGCGTAAATGATAGGTATGTCTATGTAATATAATATTCTTAACTTTTGTATAAGTTAGGGCAGCGATTCCCGATTTTTGAGTCACAAAGGGATAGCGGATGTTTAAAGCAATATGTGCTATGGTATGTCAAGTGCTATGAATATGAGTCTATGTTGGATTAATGAAATAAGTGGGTATAAAGATAGTAATTATTTATCTGAACACTGGTTAATACAGTAAACTAAGTTTTCAAAATCTAATATTTTGAATACATGATTATTTGAGTAGAAAATTTCGAGTGATATGTTAAACGTATACGATAAGGCTTAGAATGTAAGATACTAAAGAATAATTTATGTTAAAGGGCAGAAGAACCTATCTACAAAGCTGGAGGACAACCAGACCCGATACAGAATTTTGCGAATATGAACGCTCAAGCTATGCAGAACGGAATACCAGCTGCAGAAAATCAGCCAAACAATGGATCAGCAAATGTCAAAGACTTCAAGACTGTCGTACTGCTAGGATTTAGAAGATCAACTGACCCTATTGAAGCGTTTGTGATAGCTAGGATAACGGATGGGCAAAATATAGATTTTTCCACCTATATGATGAAAAGAAAGACGAATTTCTGGTGAAAGACAAATCAAGCTAGAATTGGAGAAGGGAGTAGTGGTAGTTGGACTGGAGAAAGGAAAGGAGATAATTTCGGGAATACCGGAAATAGGCCAGGAGGTGGAAAGAAACAAGTTGTGCAGGTTGAGAATTGCGGAAAGAATCACGTAGGTGAGTGATTAAAAATAAAGTTTGTGTGCTATAAGTGTGGGCAGGAGGGACATATCTCTTCTAATTGCCCAATCCAAGAATGTATAGTGGGTGTTTTATTTGTGAATCAATGGAGCATAAGATGAAAGACTGTCCAAGAAGGAGAAGGGAGGCAAGGAATGCAAATATGAGGAAAGGCAGCAGGACATTGGCAACAATGGGACCAACTTCAACAAACAAACCAACAGAACCAACCGAAAGAGTCTTCAATATCAATGTTCGGGATTCGGTAGTAGTCGAGGATGCAACTCTAGGTATTATTCTAATCAATTTTATTTTCTTATATATGATTTTCTTATATATATAGTAAATTATTTTATAAATTATTTTGAAGGAGGAAATTGAGTTCTATTAGAAATTAATTTTTTGTATAAACAGATAGACAAGCTTTATACTGAATAGTTAAAAATCGATTCGATCAATTATGATCGAGCTCGCAATGACTGTGTATGCTATGTACCCTGGTATGTAAAGGTTTTAAAATGGTGATTCCGAGGACAGAATATTTATAAGGGAGGGTGAATGTAATAACCCGATATTTTCTATATAATTAAATCAAAAATTTTGCGTATAATTTTTTTTTATTTTAAAGGTGAGAATATGTGCCAGGTAATGTGTATGTATATTTGTGATAAATAAAAATATATTTATTACATGAATAATTTTAAATAATTTTATTTTTGAAATATTGATCATTAAAAATTATATTCTTATAATAATTAATTTTTTACATCAAAATATTTTTATTAATTATTTTTCATGAAAATATGTTTATATATTATTTAAATAATATATGAAATGATTATAAGCATTATTATAATAACTATTTTATTATATGAATTTATTTGATTAATTAAACTAATTATTTAACTTAATTAATAATGTTATATATGATGATTAATCAGATATGGAATCCAAACCCTAATTCTAGGTTTTGATCAAGGAATTTAGAATAATAATATAATGTTAATTGTATTTTGATTTTTCAGTGCTATAAATAATTATTGTATGTACGCATTGTTAATGATTGGTCAATGGTGGTGCAGTATTTGGAAACCCTTGTATTACTGCTAAACCCTAGTTTCGAAGTCAATCGAGACTTCAAAATCTGTTAAGTCGCCGTGTTATGTGGTGTATGATATGTATTATAAAGATTTGATGCTAATTAGGAAAACCCTAATTATAAGGGATCCTAATTATAAATTAAAACCCTAATTTCTGAAATTAGAAACCTTAAATAATAATTAGTGAATTGCCAAATGGAAACCCTAATTTTAAAACTCAATTATGAGTTCGAGACTATTATATAACTGTGTTATATGATTTATGTGTGTATTATATAATTTTATGATTAATTAGGTAAACCCTAATTAATATTTAGAAATATTAAATTTTAGAAACCCTAAGTTTGTAATTTAGAAAACCTAATTTTCTATTTTAGCCCTAATTGTCAAATTAAAAACCCTAAATTGCTAATTATAGATCCTAATGCTAATTAGTGAATCAATTATCTAAAGTTCATGTTCTATGTGATTAAGAAATTAAGCATGATTAAGAAACCCTAATTACAATCTTTAGCAACTAAAAATTTATATTTTAAACCCTATCTAGAAATCCTATAATTTCTGTGCTAAACCCTAAGGGTCAAACCCTAAGGGTTGGCCATGTTACAAGATTGCCATTAAATTGGTTAGCCAAATGACAAAAATGCCCTTATTACATTATTGGACATCACTTGTGTATCTTGCCAAGATGGGAGTTGGTAAACAAATCCAACAACCCCATGTGACTTAATATTCAGCAAATCAAAGTATGTCACCTTAACCCTATTTATAGTCAATACGTAGTTTCAAAAATTTGATATAAAATTGTTATGTTATTATTATTAGTTCAGCATTTCACAACTATTAATTCGTTGTAGAAGTGATGTACAAAGAAAATATTTAATTCTTTCAGCTATTTATATTTATAATTGTTATTACTTGCTGGGCACCCAAATGCTCATTCTTGTTTTAAATTTAAATGTTTTCAGCTAAGCATGATCAACCCGAAGGTTCAGACAAGAACAAGTAAAAAGGAAAGCAAACAGAATAATATGTTTAATGATATCTTTGGTAATAGTTAGACTATATTAAGATAATGATATGTATTATTTATCATGTAAAGAATGTAGTAAAGGTTGCGTACTTGGGATTATACTCTAATAAATGTAGGTTAAGTTTGATATTTATATTATTGTTATTATTATTAGTAATATTTTCGCTCATAGAAATGGTATCGTAAAGCATCGAGTTCGGGTTTCAAGTACATGAATTTAGGGGCGTTACATCATGGTATCAGAGCTTTAGGGTTAAAAACCTTAGGTGGGATAGACCTTAGGCTATAACCTTGGGACAGAGGGAAACATTGAAAATATAAATAACTCATATAGAGTTTAAAAAGGAGATGAATTGAATAAATTCATCATAAAATAAAATAAAAGATAACTTATATATATAAAATTATTATGTGCTTTTTGTATATATTATGTGCTAATCAAGATAGTTTGTGTATAGATGTCAGATAGAAAGGATTAGGATACCCTCAGATCGTAAAGAAGAAGCCAATATCCGTAACCGAGCCAATATCAAAGCCATTAGCTGAAATAGAGGCTCACATTGAAAGCTACCTCAATGAGGTGGTTATTTTGGAAAATATATTACCGGACCCAGAAATGATAGTATAACTGATAGGTAGAGTATAGTTAAAGAATATATAGTCGAGCTCGAGTTCTTAAACTCATATGTTTGTGGTGATTTCTTAAACTCATAATGTGTAGTAAGAAAAAGGGAAGTATTTTAGAATACCTCATATCATTCTTGAATTACTACTCCATCTCCTCACCAGCCCTTGAACCCTTGACCTCTAGAAACTCAATGATCGAACGAGTACCAAATGGCTACAAGGAGGACTAGTATAGTTATGTGTGAATAGATTATTGAGGATAATATGAATATGTAAAATACTAAGCAATTGATTATTAGTGAAGGCGTAAGAAATAAGTAGTATTAGTATTACTTGAATATGTATGATTCTATGTGGCGTAAATGATAGGTATGTCTGTGTAATATAATATTCTTAACTTTTGTATAAGTTAGGGCAGCGATTCTCGACTTTTGAGTCACAAAGGGATAGCGGATGTTTAAAGAAATATGTGCTATGGTATGTCAAGTGCTATGAATATGAGTCTATGTTGGATTAATGAAATAAGTGGGTATAAAGATAGTAATTATTTATGTGAACACTGGTTAATACAGTAAACTAAGTTTTCAAAATCTAATATTTTGAATACATGATTATTTGAGTAGAAAATTTCGAGTGATATGTTAAATGTATACGATAAGGCTTAGAATGTAAAATAATAAAGAATAATTTATGATAATGTCGCCAATACGAAAACGAAACCAAAGGGCAGAAGAACTTGTCTATAAAGCTGGAGGACAACTAGACCCGATACAGAATTTTGTGAATGTGGACGCTCAAGCTATGCAGAACGGAATACCAGTCGCGGAAAATCAGCCAAACAATCGATCGACAAACGTCAAAGACTTCAAGACAGTCGTACTGCCAGGATTTAGAAGATCAACTGACTCTGTAGAAGCATTTGTGATAGCTAGGATAATGGATGGGCAGAAGATAGATTTTGCCACATATATGATGAAAAGGAAGACGAATTTGTGGTGAAAGACAAATCAAGCTAGAATCGGAGAAGGGAGTAGTGGTAGTAGGACTGGAGAAAGGAAAGAAGATAATTTTGGGAATACCAAAAATAGGCCAGGAGGTGGAAAGAAACAAGTTGTGCAGGTTGACAATTGCGGAAAGAATCACTCAGGTGAGTGATTAAAAAGAAAGTTTATGTGCTATAAGCGTGGGCAGGAGGAACATATCTCTCCTAACTGTCCAATCCAAGAATGTATAGTGGGTGTTTTATTTTTGAATCAATGGAGCATAAGATGAAAGACTGTCCAAGAAGGAGAAGGGAGGCAAGGAATGCGAATACGAGGAAAGGCAGCAGGACATTGGCAACAACGGGACCAACTTCAACAAACAAACCAACAGAACCAACCGAAGGAGTCTTCAACATGAATGATCGGGATTCGGAAGCAGCCGAGGATGCAAGTCCAAGTATTATTCTAATCAATTTTATTTTCTTATATATAATTTTTTTATATATATTATAAATTATTTTGAAGGAGGAAATTGAGTTCTATTAGAAATCAATTTTTCGTATAAACAGATAGACAAGCTTTATGCTGAATAGTTAAAAATCGATTCGATCAATTATGATCGAGCTCGCTATGACTTTGTATGCTATGTACCCTGGTATGTATATGATTTAAAATGGTGATTCCGAGGACGGAATATTTATAAGGGAGAGTGAATGTAATAACCCGATATTTTTTATATAATTAAATCAGAAATTTTGCGTATATTTTTTTTTTATTTTAAAGGTGAGAATATGTTCCAGGTAACACTACAAGAAAAAGGTCTATCAATGACCAACAAAGATGTCATTGATCGCACCATCGGTCACCGATATTAATCACAATGATCATTATCATCATGCTAATCAAAACATAATCTAGTCGCTAATCATTTTAATAAATGATCGCATGCGATCGATGATCACCGCTATATATAAATTTGCCACCAAAATTTTGTTTGGAAATGTTGGCGCCAATTTTTGTGCGACCATTTGAAATCGTGACCGCGACGCGGTCATTGATAAGTCCATGTCATTAAAAATCGGCGATCGCATGCGATCCGCCGATATCGATCACCGATCAAACTAAATGTTATCAAGACTCAAAGATTCGGCCGATACGTAACGCAGAGAAAAGGAGAAAAGGAGAAGAGGAGAAAAGGGGGAGAAGAGAAAAAGGAGAAGAAGTTCGTGCCGTGCCACCGCCGCCGCCCTACCACCCCGCCACCGCTTCTACAAAGGTAACCCACTTAAAATCTACTAGAAACCTTGTTAATTTGTTAATTGAATGTGGTTTAGACAAACCCTAAATCAAAAATGAATATGCCTTAATTAAGATTAAAAAGGCAACTAATGACAATGAACTAATTAAAGTTTATTTTAAAATTTATAAAATAAAAGCATTATTATGAAACATAGCCTAATTTTTTTTCATTTTTGTTATTATTGGTGCTTGAACTTTTGGTTTGTTTGACTTAGATATGAATTGGGGTTGCTTCTAATTAATCAATTGGAAATTGAATAGTATGTTATGGAATTGGTTACATTGATTGTGTTATTTGCTCCTATATATAGAAATTAGCTTATTGGTAATGTTTTGATTGATATGTATGCTAGATTGGAATAGTTTGATTTAGGTATTGTTCAAATAGATATTGGAAGGAAGCATTGGGAATATTTTAGCGATTAGGAATCTCAGGGTATTGTTCAATGAAACTTTTCAATTGTTATCATTTCTGATATTATCATTATGTGTTCATTGCGATTTAGTTGAGTCAACTGCATTATAACGTCAATCTGATTTATGTGATGTAATTTGCAAAGATAAAGAGGTTCTAGGAAGGGGCTTTCAAAAAGTGTATCCTCAACACAACAGTTTATCACTGAGACTCTACGTCAGTAAGTTTGTTTGCTCTATTTCTTCTTTTATTTTTAGTCAATTTGTATAGCCATCATATTATAGGTATTGATATTTATAACAATTATTTGATGTAATAATATTTATAATGGAAGGCTTGGGGATATTATTATAATTTAGTACTTAATCATGCCTAAAGTACCTTTTATTATCATAATTTTAAAGTTGTTTGAATGCCTAAAGGTTTCTTTTGCCTACATGTGGACTGTTTATGAAATTATAGTCAAATCTATGCCTATATGAGAACTATACTTATTCAAGATCGTCTATGGGTAATAGTTAGGCTTTTCTTCACATTACTTATACTTATGCAAGATCATCTATGTGGACTCTTGGTTTGTGTCTTGGGTGCCTACAAATGATCGTATATACATGCACGTCGTATGTGGCTAGTCCATATTATAGGGAGACTCGCGTAAATTTTTTATTGGTGGGGTAGTTGCGTAACATTTATACTATTAACGAGCCTATTGGTGATCCACTAGAGCCTATTAAGGGATGTTAGAGGCGATGGGTTGGGCTTGGGGTCAGCGAGGCCACTGAGAGGCTACACCAAGCTTAGCTAAGCCTCACAGTACAAGCCAAGCTTGGTTGTTAGCATGCTAAGCTATTAGAAACATTAATCCAAAATAGACAATGCTAAGGAACTGTTAGTGCAAAAGAGAAGGTAACTAGACACACTTAGTCAATAAAGAGACTGCTTTTTGGCTATAATAGAAAAACAAGGGTATTTAACACTTATGTATACAAGAATAAAGCTATAAAATGTTATAAAAGCTATAAATTGCTCAATCATGTTGTGACTATCCCAAAACATAAAAGATTATAGAAAGGGACCGTGATGGGTATAATCTTAAAACATGTTAGCGCCTTTAGCACACTAGTTGATATGAATGAATCTCCAAGATACTCAAAAGTTGGATAAATGAGTTAGCAAACTCTGATATAAAGCTAGCATGAATGAAATACCTTACGCATTCACTTACGATAAACAATAAAAACAAATTTTAAACAAATTAAAATAAAATAACATGATATAATATAACTATTAAACTAAGTAGCATTTACTTAGTTTCTCATACTAAATTTAATAACATTTAAAGTTTCTCATACTGCTTTAATTTGCATTCATTCGTTAAGTCATATGCTCTCAAGTCATATGCTCTCAAGTCATATGCTTACAAGTATGCTTAAATGTTAATCATATGCTTACAAGTATGCTCAAGTCATATGGTTACAAGTATGCTTAAGTCATATGCTTAGAAGTATGCTTAAATGTTAATCATATGCATGCTTACAAGTATGCTCAAGTCATATGGTTATAAGTATGCTCAAGTCATATGTTAACATTTATAATGTTGTCTGTAGTAGGTACCGTGGAATCATGGACCTCTATTCAGACCGTAGTTGGATGGCACGACGAAAGTCAAGTGCCCAGATAGGTGCTACAGTTGAATTTAGAGCTGGTTGCCAAGTGTTTATGTACTAAACTATTTAAATGCAACTTTTGTTTATTGTCATTTTATATTCATATATATACATGTTTATATCACTGTCATGTTTATTGTCATATATACATGTAATCAAATATGACTCCTAATAACATCTTGAAATTTATAATATACAGATGGCTTCTGAAGCAGCGCAGAAAAAGCGCGGCTTGGGTAGGGGGCCTAATAATGCGCCCAAGGCCCCTACTAATCCCGATGATCGGATTCTTATTCAGATTCGCCCTCCTCCGAATAGCACGTACGTCCCGCATATATCATTTATATAAAAGTATTTAAGATTCCATTTATTGTATATTGGTAATGTTTTGATTGATATTATATTGGTAATGTTTTGTTTTGGTCTTATTGTATTGAAAATTTGTATATTTCTCTTGGTTTGTGTCTTGGGTGCCTAGAAATGTCCATATATGCATGCCGTCGTGCATGTGGCTAGTCTATATTATAGGGGAGACTATGATTTAATTTTTTTAAGTATTATAAGTATAAGTTTAAAAATGTTCACAAATATTATAACTTAGATGTAAATTGCTTTAATATATGCTAATTGATGTTGTATATTATAGTGATTTTTAGATAATAAGATCGTCAAGTGCATATCACAAATTTGTGTTCTGTAATTGGCCTACACTGTGATTACGTGGGGAAACACACCTATCGCCCACAAGGATCTTGTTTCAGGCGTAATTTGGTATGTTTTTTAATTATGACAAATAATATTTATATAATATTAATATAATATTCAAAGGATAATTATTTAGTAATGTTATTATTATTTTTTATTTGCGTAAAGCAGTATAGATGGGAGGACGCGCAGGCTTCAATTGATTCGAGACATTATTTCGGCAAAAGTGCGTGGTCCGCACTAAGGACAACTTGAATAAAGAACGACAAAAAGCCATTCACAATGCCGAGATCGACCATCCGTGCTGTGGAGAGGATTATATGCACGAGCATAGCCTCGGTGGTGCACCCGATCCATATAAATTTGAGATGTGTGCCCAATGGAGAGCCGAGAGTCGGGTGAAAAGACGAAAGATCGCCGCCACCAACAGAGCCTCGGGTGTATCCGATGGCTAAAAGGCTAAAGGAACATACAAGGCGGGCAAGATTTCACGATTCTTGCAGATATCAACGCCTGCACGTATTTACAAGTTTTAATATGTTTACAATCATGAATTATAGAAAATATCCCATTTTACTTAGTAATATTGTCTTTGTTTTTGTATAGGAGTCTAGATCTCAAGGTCACCTATCCATTGGTCGGATGTGTATGTAGCCACCCGTGATGGTTTGCCTGAGGCTATCCAGATAAGCGGTAATAAGTTTTAACAACCCGATCTTATTTATTAATACTTACAAAATATTATTTTTAACTATTTAAGTGTTAACATGATGACAGGATACTTATAAACGTTTATTGAATGAGCGCTTATCTCGAAGGCACTCCACGTCCTCCTATTGATCAAGAGTTGTGGGAGAAGGCGTCACATTGTGAAGAAGAACTACATTAAAGGTCAAGGATAATGATGACGCCCATCCTTCATGGCTCGGCTCAGCACCTCTACCCGATCTTCACGATCATCGAAGTCATCCAAATTGTTTATACTCCTACCGACCGTGTGAGAGCTATATGTCAAGATCAAAATCTTTCAAGATATCAAGGCACTGGGGCTCTTGATCCGAGGAGTTAGTCAAGCGAAGATGGCAGCAAAGAAGCAGGACAACATGGGGATGGCGACGAGGTATAAAATCAATTTATTGTATGTATTGTCGTAATATATACCAAAGATCAACATATTTATTATATTTGTAACTTGTTTTATTATTTTGTTAATTACAGGTGATCAAGGAGGGATGCCACTTGACATAACCTTGTACTTGTATATTCATTATTTGGATGTTTGTATATATGTTACTTAAACAAGTTTTGAAATGTTATTATATTTATTCAAATCATATTGGTTTTAAAGGTTTATATACTAGTTTGGTGTATGTGTTGGTGGACGATGGATGTTTATATTGTTTTGTATGTTGTTTATCTTGGTGTGTATGTGTGTTGGGATAAAGGTGGTAGAAAGCAGTGCTGTGTGTTTTTGGGAATTCGCAAAGCAAAGAAAAAATGGTCAGAATTTTTTTTTCACATCAACAATCATCGATCATCGTCATTGAACGTTATTAGCGACGAAGATAGATCGCCGATCGCATGGCGGTCGTCCGATAATGGTCACGACGTCGGACCACGTCGCCTTTTGGCCTGGACCATGTCGATTTCATTTCAAATGACCGGATTTGTCATTCGATTACGCTTCATAGCGATCGCAGATATCTTGTCATAATAGTGGTCACGACGTGCATCCCAAATGACCAGATTTTATCTGACGACTATCAATGATCAAGACTCAAGAAATGAGATAGCTATCATGATCGAGTCTTGATCGCCGATAAAGCGATCACGATAAGCCTTTTTGTTGTAGTGTAATGTGTATGTATATTTGTAATAAATAAAATTTATTTATTACATGAATAATTTTAAATAATTTTATTTTGAATTATTGATCATTATAAATTATATTCTTATAATAATTAATTTTACAATAAAAATGTTTTTATTAAATATTTTCATGAAAATATGTTTATATATTATTTAAATAATATATGAAATGATTATAGCATTATTATAATAACTATTTTATTATATGAATTTATTTCAGATTAATTAAGCTAATTATTTAACTTAATTAATAATGTTATATATGACAAATTAATCAGATATAGAATCCAAACCCTAATTCTAGGTTTTGATCAAGGAATTTAGAATAATAATATTATGTTAATTATATTTTGATTTTTCAGTGCTATAAATAAGTATTGTATGTACGCATTGTTAATGATTGGTCAATGGTGGTGCAGTATTTGGAAACCCTTGTATTACTGGTAAACCCTAGTTTCGAAGTCAATCGAGACTTCAAAATCTGTTAAGTCACCATGTTATGTGGTGTATGATATGTATTATAAAGATTTGATGCTAATTAGGAAAACCCTAATTATAAGAGACCCTAATTGTAATTTAAAACCCTAATTTCTGAAATTAGAAATCTTAAATAATAATTAGTGAATTGCCAAATGGAAACCCTAATTTTAAAACTCAATTATGAGTTCGAGACTATTATATAACTATGTTATATGATTTATGTGTGTATTATATAATTTTATGATTAATTAGGTAAAGCCTAATTAATATTTAAAAATATTAAATTTTAGAAACCCTAAGTTTGTAATTTAGAAAAGCTAATTTTCAATTTTAGCCCTAATTGTCAAATTGAAAACCCTAAATTGCTAATTATAGATCCTAATAATCATTAGTGAATCTATAATCTAAAGTTCATGTTCTATGTGATTAAGAATTTAAGCATGATTAAGAAACCCTAATTATAATTTTTAGAAACTAAAATTTTATATTTTAAACCCTAACTAGAAATCCTATAATTTTTGGGCTAAACCTTAGGGTTAAACCCTAAGGGTTGGCCATTTTACAAGATTGCCATTAAATTGGTTAGCCAAATGACAAAAATGCTCTTATTACATTATTGGACATTACTTGTGTATCTTACCAAGATGGGAGTTGGTAAACCAATCCAACAACCCCATGTGACTTAATATTCAGCAAATCAAGCTCTATATATCAGCCAAATCATTTCATTCAATATATATATAGATTAAGGAGAGAGAAAGCTCATAATTTTAAGATATTTGCTATCCAACATCCAACAAAGTCTCTCTCTCTCTCTCTATACCCACGAATTTCCTTAGTATTTCAGTTCCTATCTAAGTCCCTAGCACACCCAAGAACAAGCTTCAAAGATCAGATTCAAGTGTTAAGCATGAATGAGGTATAAACTCTAAACTTAGAAATCCTTGTGATCTATGTTATTTGTTGTTGTTTATTGTTTTAAGTGGTGTTAGAAGGGGTCATTTAGTGATCTGGGTTGTTATTTCTTAGATCCATAACATCTAGTGTTCGAAAATAAAGTTTTTAAAATTCTGGAAAAGTTTAAAATTTTTGTCTGACAATGAATGTCGGGTCTCCTAGATCTTTTTCTATTTATTGTTTTGGTGTTTTAAAGGTTTGAAGTTGTTGTCTGTAATGTTGTTAGTAATCTGCAAGTGAGATCATGATCATTGCATGCGTAGATCGAACGTTATTCACGGTCAAAGTTTGTTGACCGAACACGAACTAAGTTTTCTTGGTAACCTAGAAAACTGAAGAACGTGTTCGGGCACTTACTTTGACCTGCTTTGATTTTGTTGCTGTAAAGTTGTTTGGATGAATATTTGTATCTTCATTATAGTATGTCATGAGTGCTACAAGTTCATAGTGTTAGGTTTGTAATATTCAAGAACGCAATCAAATTGCATAAAAGTGCGGAAGCGTGTAAAAATCAGAGTTTAAAAAATTTACAAACCATATACCCGGATCACCCTTTATGCATAATTATTAATTAAACGAAAAGATAAAGAATAAAATCATACCCTTGAAGATCGAGCTTCCTCAGGTATAAGTTCACCTCCAAATCCTTTCGCGTTCAACTTGAATCTACCGGGGTTTTGTTCCTTCCTTTGATCAACATTAGCCACTCATATGTTTGGCCACTAGAGGTGATCCACCAAGGAGAAATAAAGATTCAAGAAAAAGGGGTGTTTGGCTCAACCCTAGTTTTCTATCTCTATAGAAAGGGCGTACTCTCCAACAAATTGGAATTATTACGTATTAGTAAAAGTCAACAACCCCATCACCCATAATAAGACTCCTCTTATTTATAGATGTGGGCAACCCACCTTAACAATTAAGGAATTGGGTTTTATTTAATTAATTAAATTCTTTTAATTAATTAAGCTCCTTAAACTTATTAGGATAATTAATTAAACTCCTTTAACTAATTTTTCCTCCTAATCCTATTAGGAATAAATGAGAGTACTTATATTAAATTAATTCCTAAACTCTTTTAGAAATTAAAATAATAATAATTGTAATAATATTAATAAGACTCCTCTTATTAATTTATATTTAATATTTCTAAAATATTAAATAATAAATATTAAGCTATTTAATTTATTCTATCACCATAGATTAAATTAAATATACATAACATACTATTACGATTATGCCATTAACTTCTTAAATAATTATTCTTCCTTTTATGGTGTGACCCTTTAGGTTCTCCATATTAAACCTAGGTTGTGAATAAATCAATTAGAACAATTTAATCTTATTTAAATAAATAAATTAAACAATTAATTTATTTAAATAAATAATATTTATTCTACAATAGGATAAGCCTCCCTAGCGATCAACGACTTTCCGGATAATATAGATTTCAACATTAATCATAAAAAGAACCTTTGAGTAAATAGTTACCAGACAATTCAATCCTTCCACCATACAATGTCCCAATTAAATATAAGACATGGAATTACCATCAAGTCTTATTTTATTTAATTATATGTATTTCGATCCTTAAATGCACAACTCAAATAATGCAAATTAGAAACTCCTTTCTAATTTCATTCGCCGCCAAGACTCTTTGGGTTGTCATTTATCGAATCACATAGGACATTTCTCTTTTATTATTAAGTGGTAGATTCTTTATCGATCATACATTATCTCCATGTATAACTTATTATACCCAAGCAAACCCTTTGATATACCTTAAGGGTCTTAAGGAATAAGTCAAAGTATAACTCATCATACATAAGATACTATGATGATCTCAAGTCCAAGGATTACTTGTACTACTATCACTACAGGAATTCCTATTGACAGGCAAATAAAACTCCATTAGGTATTCCTTAGCGAGCCACGCTCAGTGAACTTATTCTCTAATAAGCACCTACATACTTGCTTTAGTGTCTCCACACAAATGATCATGAGATCTATCATCCTCATCCAATGAGCAAGCAACATATGTACCAATCTATCCGGATTCACTAATCCCCAATTTAGTAATCCAATGATTGGGAACTATTTTAGTTTTAAGCTTTCTAAGAATTTAGATCTCATTAGAATGATCATCATCATTATTCTAAAAGCATTGCTTAAAACTATGGGTTTATCACATATTATAAAACAAAATCATGTAGATAATTAAAAGCCTTTAATAAATTAATACTTTTTATTAATAAATGAATAAGATTGTTACAAAGTATATGCTTTATCATCAAACATGATTGGCTTGTGTGCATATTACTTTCAATCTCCCACTTGCACTAAAGCCAATCGCCATTGTATATTATACTCTTCTTCTCTAAGTGACGATTATCCTGCTGTTGGATAAGCTTTAGTTAATGGATATGTAATGTTGTTCTTGAGAGTCCACCATCTCTATAGTGATTTCCCATCTTTCAATGATTCTTATAATCAAATGAAAGTGCCACAACACATGTTTAGATCCAAGATGAGACTTAGGAACTATTCCTAGTTCTGCAATGAACTTTTAATCCAAACAATCAACTTGTAGCTTCGTTTATAGCTATATACTTTGTCTTTATCACTAAACCAGCAACTCTTTGCTGTTTGGAACCTTTCTAATTCATCGCAAAGACTGTTTCAAGGTAACCCTTTACCTTAAAGTGGATTTTTCTCGTCGTCTTGGTGCATGCGAAAAACTTGAGTCTGTTAAGCCCTCTAGTTTTAATTTAGACCCACCATGAATATGATCACATCCTTAGTGCCGGTTAAGCACTTTAAGATGTTTTTCACTGACTCATAGTGAACTTCTCCGAATACGACTGGTCAACATCGGTCTCGTATATTTCATTGCATACATGATAGTCACTCATGTGACCTCTCTTTTCGTGAGTCTGTGGGGACTATTAAGAGAGATACACTCCATGGCTCATCAACATGAGACATCTCTTGAGTTTGCCATGCTAAACGACTTTAGCATCAAATGAATATCGTTCGCCTCGGGTTAAGTTGAGCATCCTTTTAAATCTATCTATATAGATTTGCATCCCCAATAATGATACTCTTCCCAAATCATTCATGGACGATTGTTTAGACAACTTTATCTTTATTGATTGTAGCATTAGTATGTCATTCCTTATCCGTAGTATATCAACATATAATATTAGGAATGTCACGGCGCTCCCACTGTCCCTTTTGTACACACTAGAACTCTTACCTTATCGTATGTAACTCTGGATCATCATTTTCTATGATGCGTACCTCATCATCATCATCCATGATGAATCCATACCTCCTAGGTATCTTCGGTACTATTCCAGATTTATGATTCGGTTGTGGTACAATAGGTCTATCTATAGGTTCCTCTTATTTGACTTATGGTGTTTTGTGGATTGTGAACTCTTCAAGATCTATAATCCTCCCACTAGCCCCTTCAATGATAAACACCTTTATCTTAGAAGGCAGCGTGTTTCGTAACAAACACCTTTTGCTAAGTAGAATTATAGAACATATACCCTAAACTTACTTTAGGATGTCCCACAAATCTATACATGTTAAATCTTGTCCCAAGCTTATCCTTTGAAACCTTTTCACATAAGTTGGACAACCCCTTATCTTAACATACTTAAGATTAGGAATCCTCCCTGTCCATAACTTTTATGGAGTCTTGGGGCCAGATTTTGAGGTTATTTCGTAGATATGCAGCCATTTCTAGGACATTGTCCCAGAAGGATACTGGAATGTCGGTAAAATCATTATGGACCGTACCATGTCCAACAAGGTACGATTTTTCATTCAGATACATCAATCAATTATTGGTATCAGGATGTGTCCATTATGAGAAAACCATTTGAGATGATCTAGAAACTTATTGCACAAGTATTTATTCCTTGATCTAATCAAAGAATCTTAATACTTTGCCAATTTGTTTCACTTTTGAATTCTTTGAACCTTTCAAATAATTCACACTTGTATTTCAGCAAATACACACATTCAACTCTTTGAATGATCATCTCCTTTTCTTATACTAATTTGTTCAATATGCAAAATTATTTTTCATGTAAGTCAAGTATACAAAATCCATTAAGTAATATTCCAGTTCTATACAAAACATTATTATTATAAATAGAACAACAATTGTTCTTAATTATAATACCAAAAATTTTATTGTCCAACAATAAAATAGAAATAATATTTCTAACAAGAACTAGAATACAATAACAACTTATTGACTTAATAGATTTTTCCGTAGGCATTGCTAAACTATAAGTTTTATGGCTAATGTGGCAACCTTTGCTACATTTTCATTACATAGGATTACTTATTTTGTTTAGCTTTTACTACTCATTTGTCCCTTCATAAATCTATATTTATGATAACCAAAGTTGGTATCCAATACCCAAGTAGAACCTTGACTTAAAGAAAAAATTTATTTCAATCATGAACAAAAAACTGTATTGTAACCGAAACTTGACTAAGCTTCTTTGGTTAGCCTCTGCAAGATGCTTCTCGCAGTTTCTTTCTAGTGTCCAGGCTTATTGCAGTGGAAGCAAACTCCTTTGCTATCCGTATCAGTTTTGTTCTTATTATCCTTTGTTTTTGCCTTTCTATATACCTTCTTTGAATCGTTCTTCTTTTCAGAAGATTTTTTGGCCCCTACCAGTAAGACTTTATCTTTCTTGGTTGAAAGTGACTCTCAACATTTTTCAATATGTTAAGCAAATCAGCGAGGCTGATATCTAGCTTGTTCATATGAAAAATTCACAACAATTGTGAAAGGAGTCCAGGAGTGAGTGCAAGATCAAATCTTGGCTCAACTCTCCATCCATGACAAAACTCGTTGTCTAATTGATCAATCAAATTGATAATGTTAAGGACTTTTATCATCTTTGTAGTGTCATCGGTCATTCTAGATCGGAAGAGCTCCTTAGATATCTCGATATCTATCGGCCCTACTTTCCTCACCATCAACTACTTGATGTGCAAGGGGAATATAGTAGGAGCATCCATAGTTTCACGTCGACATTTGAAGCTCGTTACTTTCATGGATGCGAGCATGATGCATTGAGCCAATGTGCATCATCTTGCCACTTTCTAAAAGTAGCAATGTCTTCCTCAGAGGCATTGTCGCAACCATTCTTGAGGATAAGCGATTAAGGACATAAGATAGCTTTTCGACCATGAGAACTATTCTCGATTCCTTAACCAATCAGATTAAATTTGGTAGGTTAATTTAGCATCTAATATGCTTCGCAGTTGATAGTAATTTTAGACATTGTAAAATTCTATAAATGAATTTGTAATTAACAACATTTTAACATACATTCTTTTATTAATTACCAAAATAATTTAGGTCTTGTTTTAAATTGGTATCTCCCACTATTTTCTTCAAACTATATTACCTCACTTATATAGTTCGACAAAATCTAATTAAAGATTAGCTAGTGAGAATAAGGATCCCATTTCAAATGTATATAGCCTTGTGGTGACACAACAAACTATATATAAATAAATAGGTAGACAACTTTTGTCAATTACATCAACTATGCAACTCCTTTTCTTTTGCCTCTTAGATTATTTTGATCAAGTGGTGGCACATCCGAATCAAAATTATCCAAGTTAAGTCCGACCTAGCACTCCATATATTCAAAAAAGAAAAATATCATCCTTGTGGTGACACAACAAAACAATATTGTTCAATTTTCTTTATAAGCATCAAATGTGATAAATTAACATCTTAAATACTTAATACTTGCCTTGTGGTGACACAACAAACTCATATTAAATATTTAATACTTTATTAATTTTATCATGCTAGAAGGTTACGTTCGATATTCCAAATATCTTTGAACGCTTAGGACTTAATATAAAAATTTTGAGGGGTTTGTTATTAATTTGTCTCATCTTGTTTAACGCGCATGCACACATATATATATATAAAATACGCGTCATATTAATGAACATGCGAAGCATGTTTGCATAATATATAATATATATAGTATAAGCATGCACATATAGAATACTATATTCTACCTAGATTGATTATGGACTTTTATTCTAGTTTGGTTCACTAGAGCCACCAAGTGAACCAAAAGGTCAAACCCTAGGGGTACAAGAAATAATATTTAAATATAACTATTACATTTAAACCCGGGCTCCATTACAAACGGGTCTTCAAGCGTTCCTTGCTCCTTGATCTCCAATTTTTTTTAAAATTAATTCTAACTATTCCTATTACAAAACTATTTAAAATAAATAGAAACCTTGATCAGCAGTCAAGGGGAAGTACATAGGAGGGAGATAGAATTTACATTAAGAAAAATTAGAGAAGACGAGGTACGCAGACCCCATTTAATAAAACCCATACATTCATGCATCCAACTAAAATAAAATCCAATCATATTGGTCAATAGTCCATAATTAATCCCATTTATTATCATACACATCATCATATGCATCAATAAATAACATTCATCTCATGAATAATAAACATTTAATATATATATTGATATCATTTAATGGGCAAATTTAGTTAGTATAAAATCTAATTTTGAATTAAAATAAACTCCTTTATTTTAATCCAAATTTAAATCAAAATAAAACTATTTTATTTTAATTTATCCTATTTTGAATAAAATAAACTATTTTATTTTAATCAAAATCTTTAATCAAAATAAACTCATTTATTTTAATTAATTTTGGAATCCAACTCCATAAAAAAAACTTTTATTAAAAGAAACACGGATTTCTTTTCCTATTCACAAATAAACTCCTTTATTTTGAATAATATGAAATCTTATTTCATATTTAAATAAACTCCTTTATTTAAAGAAAATGGATTCTCTTTTCCTATTCACAAATAAACTCCTTTATTTTGAATAATATGAAATCTTATTTCATATCTAAATAAACTCTTTTATTTAAGGAAAGATCAATTTCAACTCCAATTAGTTATCATGGAATCCAATTCCAACTCTAATTAGTTAGCATGAAATTTAATTTTAAAATTAAAATAAATTTTATATTTTAATATTAAAATAAACCTTTTATTTTAAAATTAAAATAAACTTTTTATTTTAATAATAAAATTATTGAGAATATATATATATATATATATATATAAATATATATAAACAGTAATATTTCTATATAATATATATATATATATATATATATATATATATACTATATATAATAACATGCATGCACTGCTGTAACTTTTTTTTTTAAAATAGTCAGATTCCTATTCATGAATTCCGTGCACAAAGTTGCTTCAAATGATCCACCAATCATCAGCCAATCATCAGCCAACATTAGCCATGATTTCCGTGCCCTGTAATCATCAGCCAATCATGCCAACATTAGCCTTGATTTCCGTGCATTGGGTGGCTGGTGGCTGCTGATTTCTCGATTTCCATGCGCTGCCCTTTAAATCATTACATGGAATCACAGCGAGTCCGCGGAACATTTTTTTTTTTTTTTTAATAAATTTTATACAACAAGATTATGCCCAATTAAATTGTTCTAAACACATATCAATATACATATTAAATTAAAACAATTAATAATTCGCATAAAGGTTTGGCTCTGATGCCACTGTTAGGTTTGTAATATTCAAGAACGCAATCAAATTGCATAAAAGTGCGGAAGCGTGTAAAAATCAGAGTTTAAAAATTTACAAACCATATACCCGGATCACCCTTTATGCATAATTATTAATTAAACGAAAAGATAAAGAATAAAATCATACCCTTGAAGATCGAGCTTCCTCAGGTACAAGTTCACCTCCAAATCCTATCGCGTTCAACTTGAATCTACCGGGGTTTTGTTCCTTCCTTTGATCAACATTAGCCACCCATATGTTTGGCCTCTAGAGGTGATCCACCAAGGAGAAATAAAGATTCAAGAAGAAGGGGTGTTTGGCTCAACCCTAATTTTCTATCTCTATAGAAAGAGCGTACTCTCCAACAAATTGGAATTATTACGTATTAGTAAAAGTCAACAACCCCATCACCCATAATAAGACTCCTCTTATTTATAGATGTGGGCAACCCACCTTAACAATTAAAGAATTGGGTTTTATTTAATTAATTAAATTCTTTTAATTAATTAAGCTCCTTAAACTTATTAGGGATAATTAATTAAACTCCTTTAACTAATTTTCCCTCCTAATCCTATAAGGAATAAATGAGAGTACTTATATTAAATTAATTCCTAAACTCTTTTAGAAATTAAAATAATAATAATTGTAATAATATTAATAAGACTCCTCTTATTAATTTATATTTAATATTTCTAAAATATTAAATAATAAATATTAAGCTATTTAATTTATTCTATCACCATAGATTAAATTAAATATACATAACATACTATTACGATTATGCCATTAACTTCTTAAATAATTATTCTTCCTTTTATGGTGTGACCCTTTAGGTTCTCCATATTAAACCTAGGTTGTGAATAAATCAATTAGAACAATTCTAATCTTATTTAAATAAATAAATTAAACAATTAATTTATTTAAATAAATAATATTTATTCTACAATAGGATAAGCCTCCCTAGCGATCAACGACTTTCCGGATAATATAGATTTCAACATTAATCATAAAAGAACCTTTGAGTAAATAGTTACCAGACAATTCAATCCTTCCACCATCATACAATGTCCCAATTAAATATAAAGACATGGAATTATCGTCAAGTCTTATTTTATTTAATTATATGTATTTCGATCCTTAAATGCATAACTCAAATAATGCAAATTAGAAACTCCTTTCTAATTTCATTCGCCTTGACCAAGGACTACCGGGTTGTCATTTATCGAATCACATAGGACATTTCTCTTCTTTATTGAAGTGGTAGATTCTTTATTGATCATACATTATCTCCATGTATAACTTATTATACCCAAGCATACCCTTTGATATACCCTAAGGGTCTTAAGGAATAAGTCAAAGTATAACTCATCATACATAAGATACTATGATGATCTCAAGTCCAAGGATTAATTCAGACTACTATCACTACTGAGAATTCCTATTGACAGCAAATAAAACTCCATTAGGTATTCCTTAGCGAGTCACGCTCAAATGAACTTATTCTCTAATAAGCACCTACATACTTGCTTTAGTGTCTCACACAAATGATCATGAGATCAATCATCCTCATCCAATGAAAGCAAGAAACGTATGTACCAATCTATAGGATTCACTAATCCCCAATTTAGTAATCCAATGATTGGGAACTATTTTAGTTTTAAGCTTTCTAAGAATTTAGATCTCATTAGAATGATCATCATCATTATTCTAAAAGCATTGCTTAAAACTATGGGTTTATCACATATTATAAAACAAAGCATCATGTAGATAATTAAAAGCCTTTAATAAATTAATACTTTTTATTAATAAATGAATAAGATTGTTACAAAGTATATGCTTTATCATCAAACATGATTGGCTTGTGTGCATATTACTTTCACATAGTACTTTCGAACCTTAGAAATCAACAGATCGATCGTAGTAATCGGTCAAAAGTCGTTGACCGTTAAGCCTTACTGTCTGGGTAACCCAGAAATATTGAGGCAGTGGTCTGACAGGTACTTTAGAGACTTAGATCTTGTACGTTAATTATATCTGGACATTATAAATGATCAATAAAGATACCCTGGTAGTTAGTCTACAAGACCCGACGTCTAGAACACTTGTGACATTAATTGATTGACCGGAATAAGGCCACCAAGGTCGTTGACCGGCATTGACCAGATTTTTCTAAGCAGACCAGATTTTTTTCGGCAGCCCAGAACTTGATGAACATCCCTGACAATCATTTTAAAGGCTCAGATCATGCATCTGAGTTGTTGTATGACCAAAATGATTGTGAATACATGAAGTTCTACATTTATAATTCACGATTAATGCTTGAGATTGACTAAAGCATGCAGGAACAAAGAATTATTAGTGGTCAAAGTTGACCCCTCGAACACTGACCTGTCAGTGTTCTTGGGCTCAAGAACACCTAAGGCGACGCTTTCTGTCACCAAAGGGTTTTAGTGACAGACTTATTAAAAATTATTAAATTAATTTCCAAAAATCATTTAAAAATGGAAATTTATTTCTGAAAATTACAAAAACAATTTTAAAAAATTATTTTAAGTTATAAAAATTAACTTTTAATAATTTGAAATATTTTTCATAAATATTAGTATTTATTTAAAATTATTGGTATTTAATTTATTTAATAAAGGCGTTAAATAAATTAATTAAAAATGATTTTATTATATTAAAAATCATTTTAAATGATAATAAGGTTTTAAAATATTTGAAGTTATAAAATATAACTTTTAATATTTTAAAGCAAATATCACTAATTATTTAATATTAATGATATTAGATTTATTTAATATATTAAATAAATTATTTTAAAATTGATTTTAATATTATAAAAATCATTTTAAATGAAAATAAAGTGTTTAAGAATATTTTAAGTTATAAAATATAACTTTTAATATTTAAAGGATAATTTCATTAATAATTTAATATTAATGATATTAATTTAATATTAATGGTATTAAATTTATTTAATAATTATATTAAATAAATAGTTTTAAAATGGGTTTATTAATTAAAAGGATATAAATAAATTAAAAATATTTTAAGTTATAATTAATGACTTTTAATATTTTGATAGATAATGCATTAATATTTAAATACTAATGGTAATTATTTAAAAATGATTTCAAATGTTTTAAAAATCATTTAAGGGTAATATTAGTACTTTAAAAGTATTTTAAGTTATTATAAATAACTTTGATATTTTGGCAATGGTTTCATTAATTATTTAATATTAATTAAATATTAATGATAATAGAATTATTTGATATTTAAATCATTTTATATAGATTCCGGTGTTTCAAAATTCATGATAAATATTTAAAAATTATTATAATTCATTTAAAAATAATATGACTGATACTTACAGATGTTGAAGTACAAGATAGAGTCTTAAACTCGATAATTAACCTATAAAGCCGTCGGTACACCGACAGGTTTCAGAAATTGATCTGGACTTATATAATTTGTCTGTATATGTGTTTGTTTGTGATCCAATGACTGTGAAACATACGTGACAATGTGATTAGGTTATGTGCTGACTGTAACAAGCAGTATTATGCGTTAAGATATGTTATTCTAATCGGTAAAATGATCTTATTACTGATAGGTTGCTATATAAAAGATACAACTAAGTTTCAGTATTGCAATGCAAATGAGATCAGCAAAGATCCTACCTTTGCATTTTTTTTATACAATGGATATGAGTAAGAAAGTTTCGTAATTATATTATTATTGTATTGCATTATTAACCCTATTTATATATATATATATATATATATATATATATATATATATATATATATACCTATTGATCCCCCGTATGTATACATTAGGTAAAAGCCGTCTAAGCTATTTGATCAGCTAGACACAACTTTAAAAATATCGTTGAATATGATAAAACCTTTTTGTATCCAATCAAATTGTTTTGGTTCGGATTCCAAACTAAGTATGAACATCTCGAACATGGGAAAACTTTTATGCGCCCAAGGCGGACAGAGTGAATGATAATATCGTTCTTGCATGTAGTATTAATCAATACAAGGCTCATGGGATGTACACCCTCGCGCCCGTAAGTTATGACGGTTTGCAGATGAAGTTCTGCTAAATCTATTCAAAAATTAAAAACAATGTTCATAGTATGTCACGTTAACCCTATTAATAGTCAATACGTAGTTTCAAAAATTTGATATAGAATTGTTATGTTATTATTATCGGTTCAGTTTACTTCACAACTATTAATTCGTTGTAGAAGTGATGTACAAAGAAAATATTTAATTCTTTCAGCTATTTGTATTTATAATTGTTATTACTTGTTGGGCACCCAAATGCTCATTCTTTCTTTAAATTTAAATGTTTTCAGCTAGGCATGATCAACCCGAAGTTTCAGACAAGAAAAAGTGAAAAGGAAAGAAAATAGAATATGTTTAATGATATCTTTTATAATAGTTAGACTGTATTAAGATAATGATATGTATTATTTATCATGTAAAGAATATAGTAAAGGTTGCGTACTTGGGATTAGACTCTGATAAATGTAGGTTAAGTTTGATATTTATATTATTGTTATTATTATTAGTAATATTTCCGCTCATAGAAATGGTATCGCAAAGCACCGAGTTCGGGTTTCAAGTACCTAAATTTGGGGGCGTTACACTTATTATCATTAGTATTAAATTATTAATGAAAATTACCTTAAAATATTAAAAGTCATGATTTATAACTTAAAATATCACCTTATTATTATTTAAAATAATTTTTATGATATAAAAATAATTTTTAACCCATTTATTTAATACATTTATTAAGTAAATTTAATATCATTAATATTCAAATAAATAGTAATATTAATGAAAAATATGTTAATTTATCAAAAGTTTATTTTATAACTTAAAATAATTTTAAAACCCGATTTTGTAATTTTTAGGAAATTATTTCCATTTTAATATATTTTCGGAAATTAGAAAACTAATTAATTAAATCGTCAGCTAAAGGTTTTAGCTTGCGGTTTCTGTCGTGATAGGTGTTCTTGAGGCTCAAGAACATCGATGACCGATGTTCATGGTGCCTACTTTTAACCGTCACGTAACTCTGTCGATCGATTATTTTTAAGAAGTGGTCTTGTAATGGTCTTATAGTAGGGTTATAACACTACACAAGTCAACAACTATCATGGTCATAAAGCAACATAGATGCAAGATTTGGCCTTGCAAAGTCACTGTCAGAGCTTCTGGGTTTTCCAGAAACCCAGACACCTTCATGGGTCCATTTTGTGGCTTATATTTTTATAGGTTCTGGTTATGATTAATGTGTTCTAATGGTTTAGGTGTGTAGTCCACATGACAAGGTACAATTATCAATCATCAGTTCATTTAAACTATATCAGAATCATAAGCTTGCATTTGGTCAAACATTGTCAGAAAACATGTTATTGAGTTTTCTGGGTTTTCCAGAAAACTGCATCCGTGATCGAGTTGGCTAGTTTGACCTTAAATAATTTTCATTCTGTTTGTTATCTAATTGATTTATGAGCATGAATCTGTAGTACACATACAAGAGTACAATCTTAAAACATTAACACAAACAAATCATCAAACACTTGCAAGATCTGGACCCATAAACATCTTGTCAGACGTTGAAATCCAAATTCTGGGTTACCAAGAATTTGAAAGTCAATGCTGAGTAGGCTACTTTGACCATCCACTTCTTACAATCTGTTGATTGTTTGAGTGATTTAAAGGCATGGATCTGGAGTATAACTAACAGGCTACAAACTAGATACAATAACATCAACAAAACACTTAACACTTGACAGATATGAGACTTGAAAAGTGTTGTTAGACACTGATTTTGAGTTTCTGGGCTGCCCAGAAACTCTTGGTCATGCTTAGTCAACTGAGTTTAACCATGAATAACATTCATTCTGGACATGATCTAAGCATGATTTCAAGTCTAGATGAAAGTCCTTACAACAAACTACAATTCTAAAACATCAAACATACAAAACCATTAACAGGCTTAGATCTATGGCTTCTGACATTCAGTTGTCAGACCATAAATTTAGGGTTCTTGGACAGTTTTGAAAAGTTAATTTTTGAGCATTTTGATGCTATAGATCTATGATGTAACATCATATATCATCATATAACATCTTCTAACACTTAAATAAACACATAAACAAGAAATCTAACATGGCTATAAGGATCAAAATTGGGTTTTAGAGGTATACCTCTCTCTTGGAAATGCTTTGATCTTGCTCTACACCACTATCTTAATGTTCTAGAGGGTTGTTTGGGGACTGGTTTACTTAGAGATTTTGAGGGTTTGAGAGAGATAAGGTTGGTTGAGTGTTTGATAGTAAGTGAGCAACTTTAGTAGACTTTTTCTCTCATTTTCTCTTATAAATTGATTCAATGAATCTTAGCTTGCAAGGTGTCAATTAGGATAAGGATGGCTGAGATTTTAGCACATGGAAGATCTTACAAGTGATGAGTCATGCCCCTTCTAGAAAAACTTTTTGCTTACAAGTTAAGTAAAAGGGTATTTTGGTCATTTTACACACTAAAGGGTATTTTGGTCTTTTCTACTTAAATTTTAAGGGTAGTTTGGTAATTTCATATATTTCCCATAACTTTTAATCTTAAGATTTGCTAAATACCGTTAGGGCTTGCTAATCACCAATTAGGGTTTTAAAATTAGGTTTAGGGTTTCTCAGAAATCAAATTAGGATTTCTAACTTAGCATTTAGGGTTTCTTGATATTCGTTAGGGTTTGCCCTAATTAAATTCTTAATCACTAACATATTTCCTTGATCACATGTATTTGATTAACAATCAGTCTTAGTTTTTCCAAGTTAGGGTTTAATGGTTTAAACTTTGGGTTTTCTAATACTCTGCTATATCTGATCAACATTAAACCATTCATACATATAGTACATATATATCACAGTGAAATATAATTATTATATATTAATATTCTCATTCCTTGTTCATAATCCATGAATTAGGGTTTTGGACCATATCCGACTTAACTTTCCTTATCCGTTAACTTAAAAATTTAAATTGACTATTCTGCTAAATCCATATCGTATATATTCAACATATTATTTGTAAATAAAAAAAATTATTCGTAAAAATATAGATATAATTATTCGAAAATTTATGGGTCTTTATAGCAATTATTGTAGCAATAATTGAGTATAACTGAGTGACTTCTCACGTAAGCATCAATAATCAATAAGTGTGCTACTATGTAACCAATGCCAGACATCGCATTTTTATCACCGGGTATTTCAACAGTTAACGGTAAAACTTTCGCCGTTATTTTTATAAAAAGATATTTTAGTCGTTTTCTAACTCTGACAATAATTCTGTAATAGGGTCCACCAATGATTGTGTTGTCGTATGAATATTCCCTGACCAATCGAATATTTTATAACAACTTGCTTACTTAGCAAAATTTGTAAATATTACCCACAACTATAACATTATAACAAATCCACACCATAATATTCAAAAATATATTTTTGAGAAAAATTCATCTTTATTCATAAAAGTTGGGGTCTTCTGTTGAAATCGTAAAATTTCAAATTCTATTAATTCGTTAGACCCGTGAGAAAAACTCTCTGCGCGTGCGTGAATAAAATTTCTAAATAGTATCCTTCCATTCTCCTATAAATAGGATGCTTGGTTTAGAATTGAAAATCACACCAGAATTAGAGAATTCTTCTTCTATAATATTGAGCGTATTTCTTTAGAGTTTAAGGAAGCTTTGAGTGTAGAAAACAGTTCAAGTTTCTTCAAGAATATCCCCGCCCTACCAGTCAGAAGTACTCTCTTTTTAAGGTAAGGGATATTATTTTTGTTCAATATTCGTAAGAAATAATATTTTTTTTCTATACTCTGTAGTATGTAAGTAATATTATTTCGTTTTAGATTCTGAATTCTATACTCATTTTATTAAAGTATTGTTTCTATACTCCTTGAAATTACTAGAATGTCCTTGAAATTTGTGTTTCATCTAGTATCGTTCCACTAAAATATTTTTCTAGACATTCTTAATAAATTTTGATCTTTTCATGTCGTGGTACTATTCATGGGGTACTATTCACCCAGGTTACTATTCATGAAAAAATTAATTTCTTTTCTGTCCAAGTTATTTTTGATACAATATTATTCTTGAATTTTACTCCACAAAGCAGTATCATGTTGGCAATTTGGACATTATCGAATTATGGATAAATTAAATTATAAAATCTTTAAAATTTATCCTTGCTCTCATTTAATTGAATTCTTATATCATTGTCATCATCCTCATGCTTATATTGTGATGAAAGTCCTCATTGGCCCGTAGTGCATTGATGGACAATTGGCGGTATGATTATGACCAGGGATTATTCGGTATAATCATGACCTGCAATATTACAAATGATGTGGTAAAAGTCCTCATTGGCCCATAGTGCATTGATGGACAGTTGTTGGCATGATCATGACCATTGGTGATAACACGAACATCCTTGGCCCATAGTGCATGGATAATTCATAGATGTGATACTAATGAATATCTTTAGCCCATAGTGGATGGATAATTCAGTGACGAGGATGGATAATTCAGTGATAAAATTGATGATAAACTTTTTAAATCATAGAAGATAGAAGATATCATGCTCTACTTGACTCTTCTAATGGATTACTTGTTCCGCTGCAGTTAAACTTGTTGTTTATTATATTCTATTAGTTTAACACTTTTGAAGGCTAACAATAATTTATTCTGCATGATCTTAGTCATAATATTCTTTACTAGTCTAGTTGAGCTCACCCTTTGCTTTCATTGTTAACTTCAGGAAATGAGAACGTAGCCGGGACGAGTCGGGGAATGGAGTGATGGTCCAGGATGGTGGCTATAGTAGTCCTCACTATTCTATGAAATAGTGTGATAATAACTGTAATGCGGACTCTATTTGAGTTTGGATATTGTCTACGAGAGAATATTCGTATTAAAACTCTCAGCTATGTTTTGTCGTATTTTACATGATAGTTGTATTTAAATTATGTACCATATATTTGGCGACTCAGAATGGGTGATGTATACCTATTTTGGGGGCATCACAGTTGGTATCAAAGCTTAGGGATATGATTCCTGGCTAAGATGTGAGACTAGAACTAGGAGGGGAGAGACGGGTAAATCCTTCGCTAGTATGACCCACCTAAACTTATTTGTTATTTAATTGGTCGGTCAAAATATAGGGGTATTATGTGGTATGTCAATTAACCCTTGTTTTGTGGAAGTATTTGAAAATGGCATCAAAGCGAAAGTCATCAAAGCAGTGACAACAAACATGGAGGGAATCAACATACCAGAAATGGAAACCACTTCGATGGTAATCATGGCCAAGACAGTAGAAGTGGAAATTTTAAGAAAAAAATGTTCAACAATGATGGAAAGACAGCAGCACCAGCACCAGCACCCGTTTTCAAGGAAGGAGAACGACCACCGATCATATGCTTTAAATGCGCAGGGGAGGGACACATCAGTCCAAACTGCACGATGCAGTCCAAAGCATGTTATAATTGCGAAAGAGAAGGTCACCTAGCCCAATTTTGTCATGAAGTAAAGTCAAGTCCAGTTGGGACGGAGGCACCTAAGGCCGTCCCAGAGAAGTCAAAGCCGGTAGTTTAAGGGAGAGTGTTTGTTGTGACCTCCCAAAAAGAAAGGAACCCGAACGAAGCTCAAAATCCCAAGTAACTACTGCACAAGATAACACACCGGATAGAATTTGAAGACCTGAAGATCTGGTCATTAACCCATCTTCCCGGCTTCGTACAACCACTTATCCCATGTCATTGTGTAGCTCTCGACAACATCATTTTAAAAAGGTATTATACGCCTCAATTGGATGCACGGATTGAAAGTTATGAAGGTTCGAGTGGACAACACATTTCATGCGTGCACATACTTCGAGACAACGGGGCCCATGGAGCCCGAGGCACCCCAGGTAGACGCAGGTGGACCTACGGCCCCCTCTATAAATAGAGGGCTTGGGGTGGCCATTTTCAAGAGATAAAAGGCGAGGAAGCCCTGTCTATTTTGCTTTGTACACACTTTAAACTGAGTGCTTTCTCTTTTCAAACACTTGTTAGCTTGTGTTTTGCTAAATTTTACTGGTGGAAACCGAGTATTCATTCATTTAAAGCCATCTGAAGTCTTCTTGGCATCCCACTATAAGACACCTCACATTTCTTAAAGCCTATCTCCACTTTTATTCACACACAATTATTCACGTTGAGAGTTGTGTTGTGTGCGTATGCCTGGACCGGCTTGCCTCAATGGGCTTTTTGCTTTCATATATATATATATATATATATATATATATATATATATATATATATATATATATATATATATATATACATTTCACGTCATGTTTGGAATTTACTTCGTGGCAGTTGATTGTTTATTATATATATATTTACAACTTTATATATATATATATATATATATATATAACTGTTTACAACTTTTTGCACATATTGCTTCATCATGTGAGCCTATGAATCATGTGATCACATATTTAGTTCATGAATCTAGATTCGGTTCCCGTGATGGACATTTTCAGCTGCTACCAGCTTGTAAATTATTCACGGTGTTTTATTATCCTTAGATGACTCTCATGCCCACAAGGAGTTTGGCACTGCTATGTACATTATTTTCTTGAAGATGCTTCACATCTCAAAAATAATAAAAGCAACCAAGCCGAACACATAAGAAAATGGAAGTATCAAAGACCTCAATTACTATTGAGCACAAGGGTTTGAAAAAACCTATTTTACAAAACATCACTGCCATATCTCGTTAAAATTGAACTTTTATACAAAATTCAAACCCTTTGTATATAGGTGCAAACGAGGTATAACACTACTTCTAGACAATAGCACATAGACCTACACACATACACACACATTCAGATAAAAGTTTAAATTGAAAAGTGGTGAAAACCGTGTCACCACAGAAGTCGGGGGTGAAAGTAGTATGCATACAAGCCAATCATGTTTGATGATAAAGCATATACTTTGTAACAATCTTATTCATTTATTAATAAAAGGTATTAATTTATTAAAGGCTTTTAATTATCTACATGATGCTGTTTTATAATATGTGATAAACCCATAGTTTTAAGCAATGCTTTTAGAATAATGATGATGATCATTCTAATGAGATCTAAATTCTTAGAAAGCTTAAAACTAAAATAGTTCCCAATCATTGGATTACTAAATTGGGAATTAGTGAATCCGGATAGATTGGTACATACGTTGTTTGCTCATGGATGAGGATGATTGATCTCATGATCATTTGTGTGGAGACACTAAAGCAAGTATGTAGGTGCTTATTAGAGAATAAGTTCATCGAACGTGGCTCGCTAAGGAATACCTAATGGAGTTTTACTCGCTCGTCAATAGGAATTTCGTAGTGATAGTAGTACAAGTGATCCTTGGACTTGAGGTCATCATAGTATCTTGTGTATGATGAATTATACTTTGACTTATTCCTTAAGACCCTTAGGGTATATCAAAGGGTATGCTTGGGTATAATAAGTTGTACATGGAGATAATGTATGATCAATAAAGAATCTACCACTTCTAATAAAAGAAGAGAAATGTCCTATGTGATTCGATAAATGACAACCCAAAGAGTCCTTGGTTAAGGCGAGAATGAAATTAGAAAGGAGTTTCTAATTTGCATTATTTGGAGTTGTGCATTTAAGGATCGAAATACATATAATTAAATAAAATAAGACTCGACAAGAATTCCATGTCTTATATTTAATTGGGACATCAGATGGTGGAAGGATTGAATTTATTTAAGAACTATTTACTCAAAGGTTCTTTTATGATTAATGTTGAAATCTATATTATCCGAAAAGTAGATTTGATCGCTAGGAGACTTATCCTATTGTAGAATAAATATTATTTATTTAAATAAATTAATTGTTTAATTTATTTATTTAAATAAGATTAGAATTGTTCTAATTGATTTATTCACAACCGGTTTAATATGGAGAACCTAAAGGGTCACACCATAAAAGGAAGAATAATTATTTAAGAAGTTAATAGCATAATCGTAATAATATAGTTAAGTATATTTAATTTAATCTATGGTGATAGAATAAATTAAATAGCTTAATATTTATTATTTAATATTTTAGAAATATTAAATATAAATTAATAAGAGGAGTCTTATTAATATTATTACAATTATTATTATTTTAATTTCTAAAAGAGTTTAGAAATTAATTTAACATAAGTATTCTCATTTATTCCTAATTGGATTAGGAAGGAAAATTAGTTAAAAAGTTTAATTAATTATCCCTAATAAGATTAGGGAGCTTAATTAATTAAAAGAATTTAATTAATTAAATAAATCCTAATTCCTTAATTGTTAAGGTGGGTTGCCCACATCTATAAATAAGAGGAGTCTTATTATGGGTGGTGGGGTTGTTGACTTTTACAACGTACGAACATAATTCCAATTTGTTGGAGAGTACGCCTTTCTATAGAGATAGAAAACTAGGGTTGAGCCAATACCCCCTTCTTCTTGAATCATTATTATTCCTTGGTGGATCACCTCAGAGGCCAAACACATGGGTGGCTAATGTTGATCAAAGGAAGGAACCAAACCCGGTGGATTCAAGTTGAACGCGAAAAGGATTGGAGGTGAACTTGTACTTGAGGAAGCTCGATCTTCAAGGGTATGATTTTATTCTTTATCTTTTCGTTTAATTAATAATTGTGCATAAAGGGTGATACGGGTATATGGTTTGTAAATTTTTTTTAAACTCTGATTTTATCTCGCTTCCGCTTAATTTTGTGCAATTTGATCAAGGCATATGAATATTACAAACCTAATAAAGTGGCATCGAGCCAAACCTTTATGCTAATTATTAATTGTTTTAAATTTGATATGTATATTGATATGTGTTTAGAACAATTTAATTGGGCATAATTTTATTATCATAAAATTTATTTTAAAAAAAAATAAAAAAAAAAAAAGCAGACATTTATTTTTTTTTTATACAAGGATTCGCATGCTCGAATAACAAAAAGCCCTCCACGAAATATTAAAGGCGTGGGCAATCAAGGATTATGCGGTGTATGCATTTTAAATCAAGGTCATGCGAATTGAAAAATGGCGCGATCATGGTTAGCAGGAAATCACGGATAACATATAAAAAAAAAAAACATAGATGTGTTTTTTTTAGTGGTTTTCATTTGAATCATGATTTAAGGAAGTCACGTGGCATGGTTACTTAATATATATATATATATATATATATATATATATATATATATATATATATATATATATATTATATTCTTAATAATTTTAATTTTAAAATAAAAGTTTTTTTAATCTTAAAATAAAAGGTTTATTTTAATATTAAAATAAAAAGATTTATTTTAATTTTAAAATTAGAATTTCATGATAACTAATTAGAGTTGGAATTGGATTTCAAGATAACTAATTAGAGTTGAAATTGGATTCTATTTTTCCTTAAATAAAGGAGTTTACTTTGATATGAAATTAGATTTCATATTATTCAAAAACAAAAGGTTTATTTGTGAATAGGAAAAGAATCACTTTTCCTTAAATAAAGGAGTTTATTTAGATATAAAATAAGATTTTATATTATTCAAAATAAAAGAGTTTATTTGTGAATAGGAAAGAGAATCCATGTTTCCTTAAATAAAGGAGTTTATTTAAATATGAAATAAGATTTCATATTATTCAAAATAAAGGAGTTTATTTGTGAATAGGAAAAGAATTGTGTTTACATGGAATTGGATTCCATAATTAATTAAAATAAAAGAGTTTATTTTAATTAAATTTTTTTTTATTACATGGAATTGGATTCCATAATTAATTAAAATAAAGGAGTTTATTTTGATTAAAGATTTTGATTAAAATAAAATAGTTTATTTTATTCAAAATTGGATAAATTAAAATAAAATAGTTTTATTTTGATTTAAATTTGATTGAAATAAAGGAGTTTATTTTAATTCAAAATTAGATTTTATACTAACTAAATTTGCCCATTAAATGATATCAATATATATATTAAATGTTTATCATTCATAAGATGAATGCTATTTATCGATGCATATGATGATGTGTATGATAATAAATGGGATTGATTATGGACTGATCGACCAATGCGATTGGATTTTATTTTAGTTGGATGCATGAATGTATGGGTTTTATTAAATGGGGTCTGCATGCACTCGCCTTTCTAATTTTTCTTAATGTAAATTCTATTCTCCTCCTATGTACTTCCCTCGATCACGATCAAGGTTTCTATTTATTTTAAATAGTTTTGTAATAAGAATAGTTAGAATGAATTTTGAAGAATTGGAGATCAAGGGACAAGGAGCGCTTGAAGACCGTTTGTAATGGAGCCCGTGTTTAAATGTAATAGTTATATTTAAATATTATTTTCGCACCCTGGGGTTTGACCTTTTGGTTCACTTGGTGGCTCTAGTGAACCAAACTAGAATAAAAGTCCATAATCAATCGGGTAGAATATAGTATTCTATACGTGCATGCTTATACTATATATATTATATATTATGCAAACATGCTTCAGATGTTCATTAATACGACGCGTATTTTATATATATATGTGCATGCCGCTTAATCAAGATGAGACAAATTAATAACAAACCCTCAATTTTTATATTAAGTCCTAAGCGCTCAAAGATATTTGGAATATCGAACGTCGCTTTCTAGCATGATAAAATTAATAGAGTATTAAATATTTAATATGAGTTTGTTGTGTCACCACAAGGCAAGTATTAAGTATTTAAGATGTTAATTTATCACATTTGATGCTTATAAAGAAAATTGAACAATATTATTTTGTTGTGTCACCACAAGGATGATATTTTTCTTTTTGAATATATGGAGTGCTAGTCGACTTAACTTGGATAATTTTGATTCTGGATGTGCCACCACTGATCAAAATAATCTAAGAGGCAAAAGAAAAGGAGTCAGATAGTTGATGTAATTGACAAAAGTTGTCTACCTATTTATTTATATATAGTTTGTTGTGTCACCACAAGGCTATATACATTTGAAATGGGATCCTTATTCTCACTAGCTAATCTTTAATTAGATTTTGCCGAACTATATAAGTGAGGGTAATATAGTTTGAAGAAAATAGTGGGAGATACCAATTTAAAACAAGACCTAATTTATTTTGGTAATTAATAAAAGAATGTATGTTAAAATGTTGTTAATTACAAATTCATTTACGTAATTTTACAATGTCTAAAATTACTATCATCGCGAAGCATATTAGATGCTAAATTAACCGAATCAATTAAACGGATTGGTTAAGGAATTTGAGAATAGTTCTCATAGTTAAAAAGCTATCTTATGTCCTTAATACGCATATCCCTCGCAATGGTTGCAGCATAATGCCTCCGAGGAAGAGATTGCTACTTTTAGAAAGTGGCAAGATGATGCACGATTGGCTCAATGCATCATGCTCAAGATCCACGAGTAACGAGCTTCAGCCACAAGATGAAACTATGGATGCTCCTACTATATTCCCGCACATCAAGTAGTTGATGGTGAGGAAAGTAGGACTGATAGATATCAGATATCTAAGGAGCTCTTCCGATCTAGAATGGCTAATGGAACTATAGTACAGATAAAAAATTCTTAACATAATCAATTTGATTGATCAATTAGGACAACTAGTTTTGTCATGGATGGAGAGTTGAGCCAAGATTTGATCTTGCACTCACTCCCAGACTCCTTTCACAATTGTTGTGAATTTTTCATATGAACAAGCTAGATATCAGCCTCGCTAATTTGCTTAACATGTTGAAAAATGATGAGAGTCACTTTCCAACCAAGAAAGATCAAGTCTTACTAGTAGGGGCCAAAGGATCTTTTGAAAAGAAGAACGATTCAAAGAAGGTAAATAGAAAGGTATAAACAAAGGATAATAAGAGCAAAACTGATACGGATAGAAAAGGAGTTTGCTTCCACTACAATAAGCCTGGACACTGGAAAGAAACTACAAGAAGCATCTTGCAGAGGCTAACCAAAGAAGCTTAGTGAAGTTTTGGTTACAATACAATTTTTGTTCATGATTGAAATAAATTTTTCTTTAAGTCAAGGTTCTACTTGGGTATTGGATACCGACTTTGGTTATCATATATATAGATTTATGAAGGGACCAAGCAGAAGTAGAAAGCTAAACAAATATAAGTAATCCTATGTGTGGAAAATGAAGCAATGGTTGCTGCATTAGCCATAGAAACTTATAGTTTAGCAATGCATACGAGCTAATCTATTAAGTCAATAAGTTGTTATTGTATTCCAGTTCTTGTTAGAAACATTATTTCCATTTTATTGTTAGACAATAAAATTTTTGGTATTATAATTAAGAACAATTGTTGTTCTATTTATAATAATAATGTTTCAGATAGAATCGAAAGATTACTTAATGGATTTTGTATACTGATTTACGTGAAAAATTATTTTGAATATTGAACAAATTAGTATAAGAGAAAAGGAGATGATCATTCAAAGAGTTGAATGTGTGTATTTGTTGAATACAAGTATGAATTATTTGAAAGGTTCAAAGAATTCGTAAGTGAAACAAATTAACAAAGTATTAAGATTCTTTGATTAGATCAAGGAATAAATACTTGTGCAATAAGTTTCAAGATCATCTCAAATGGTTTTTCTCATAATGGACACATCCTGATACGCAATAATTGATTGATGTATCCGAATGAAAATCATACCTTGTTGGACATGGTGCGGTCCAAAATGATTTTACCGACATTCCAAAGATCCTTTCAGGGTCATGTCCTAGAAATGGTCGCATATTCATTTAAAATGGTAACTTCAAAATTCGCCCCAAGACTCCATAAAAGTTATGGACAGGGAGGATTCCTAATCTTAAGTATGTTAAGATAAGGGATTGTCCAACTTATGTGAAAAGATTTCAAAGGATAAGCTTGGGACAAGATTTGACAAGTACAATTTGTGGGAAATCCTAAAGTAAGTTTAGGGTATATGTTCTATAATCCTACTTAACAAAAGGTGTTTGTTATGAAACACGCCGCCTTCTAAGATAAAGGTGTTTATCATCAAGAAGGGCTAGTGGGAGGATAATAGATCTTGAAGAGTTCAAGAACCACAAAACACTATAAGTCAAATAAGAGGAACCTATAGATAATTCTATTGTACCACAACCTAATCGTAAACTGAATAGTTCAAGATACCTAGAAGGTATGGATTCATCATCATGGATGATGATGATGAGGTACACATCATAGAAGATGATGATCCAGAGTTACATACGATGAGGTAAGTGTTGTAGAACACACTCGAGAAATGGATTGAAGCAAGTTTCTCAAATATGGAACATTCGCTTTGATGATGAGGCAATCAAAAGAGTTTGATTTTATCAAAATAAGAATGAACCTAGTGTGTACAAAAGGGTGGTTGGGAGCATCGTGACATTCCTAGTACTATATGTTGATATACTACTGATAAGGAATGACATACCAATGCTACAATCAAGAAAGATAAAGTTGTCTAAACATTCCTCCATGAATGGTTTGGGAAGAGTATCTTAATTGGGGATAAAATCTATATAGATAGATACAAGAGGATGCTCGACTTACCCCAAGGAACGATATTCATTTGATGCTAAAGTCGTTTAGCATGGAAAACTCCAAGAGATGTCTCATGTCGATGAGCTATGGAGTGTATCTCTTTAATAGTCCCCACGCACTCTCGAAAAGAGAGGTCGCATGAGTGACAATCATGTAAGCAATGAAATGTACGAGACCCGATGTCGATCACCATATTATGGAGAAGTTCACTATGAGTCGTTGAAAACATCTTAAAGTGCTTAACCCAAGCACTAAGGATGTGATCATATTCATGGTGGGTCTAAATTAAAACTAGAGGGCTTAATGACTCAAGTTTTTTAGCATGCACTCAAGATAACAAAAAATCCACTTTAAGGTAAAGCGTTATCTTGAACAAAGGGTGCGTTGAATTGAAAGGTTCCAAACAAAGAAAGAGTTGTTTGGTTTAGTGATAAAGACAAAGTATATAGCTATAAATGAAGTCGCAAGTTGATTGTTTGGATTAAAAGTTCATTACAGAACTAGGAATAGTTCCTAAGTCTCATCTTGAATCTAAACATGTGTTGTGACACTTTCATTTGATTATTAGAATCATTGAAAGATGGGAAATCACTATAGAGATAGTGGACTCTCAAGAACAACATTACATATCCATTAACTAAAGCTTATCCAACAAAGCAGGATAATCGCCACTTAGAGAAGAAGAGTATAAGATACCATGACGATTGGCTTTTAGTGCAAGTGGGAGATTGAAAGTAGTATGAACACAAGCCAATCATGTTTGATGATAAAGCATATACTTTGTAACAATCTTATTCATTTATTAATAAAAGGTATTAATTTATTAAAGGCTTTTAATTATCTACATGATGTCGTTTTTATAATATGTGATAAACCCATAGTTTTAAGCAATGCTTTTAGAATAATGATGATGATCATTCTAATGAGATCTAAATTCTTAGAAAGCTTAAAACTAAAATAGTTTCCAATCATTGGATTACTAAATTGGGAATTAGTGAATCCGGATAGATTGGTACATACGTTGCTTGCTCATGGATGAGGATGATTGATCTCATGATCATTTGTGTGGAGACACTAAAGCAAGTATGTAGGTGCTTATTAGAGAATAAGTTCATCGAACGTGGCTCGCTAAGGAATACCTAATGGAGTTTTACTTGCTCGTCAATAGGAATTTCAGTAGTGATATAGAAGTACAAGTGATCCTTGGACTTGAGGTCATCATAGTATCTTGTGTATGATGAATTATACTTTGACTTATTCCTTAAGACCCTTAGGGTATATCAAAGGGTATGCTTGGGTATAATAAGTGTACATGGAGATAATGTATGATCAATAAAGAATCTACCACTTTAATAAAAGAAGAGAAATGTCCTATGTGATTCGATAAATGACAACCCAAAGAGTCCTCGGGTTAAGGCGTAATGAAATTAGAAAGGAGTTTCTAATTTGCATTATTTGGAGTTGTGCATTTAAGGATCGAAATACATATAATTAAATAAAATAAGACTTGACAAGAATTCCATGTCTTATATTTAATTGGGACATCAGATGGTGGAAGGATTGAATCAGTACAAGAACTATTTACTCAAAGGTTCTTTTATGATTAATGTTGAAATCTATATTATCCGGAAAGTCGTTGATCGCTAGGAGGCTTATCCCTATTGTAGAATAAATATTATTTATTTAAATAAATTAATTGTTTAATTTATTTATTTAAATAAGATTAGAATTGTTCTAATTGATTTATTCACAACCGGCTTAATATGGAGAACCTAAAGGGTCACACACCATAAAAGGAAGAATAATTATTTAAGAAGTTAATAGCATAATCGTAATAATATAGTTAAGTATATTTAATTTAATCTATGGTGATAGAATAAATTAAATAGCTTAATATTTATTATTTAATATTTTAGAAATATTAAATATAAATTAATAAGAGGAGTCTTATTAATATTATTACAATTATTATTATTTTAATTTCTAAAAGAGTTTAGAAATTAATTTAATATAAGTACTCTCATTTATTCCTAATTGGATTAGGAAGGAAAATTAGTTAAAAAAGTTTAATTAATTATCCCTAATAAGATTAGGGAGCTTAATTAATTAAAAGAATTTAATTAATTTAATAAATCCTAATTCCTTAATTGTTAAGGTGGGTTGCCCACATCTATAAATAAGAGGAGTCTTATTATGGGTGGTGGGGGTTGTTGACTTTTACAACATACGACATAATTCCAATTTGTTGGAGAGTACGCCCTTTCTATAGAGATAGAAAACTAGGGTTGAGCCAATACCCCTTCTTCTTGAATCATTATTATTCCTTGGTGGATCACCTCTAGAGGCCAAACACATGGGTGGCTAATGTTGATCAAAGGAAGGAACCAAACCCGGTGGATTCAAGTTGAACGCGAATAGGATTGGAGGTGAACTTGTACCCGAGGAAGCTCGATCTTCAAGGGTATGATTTTATTCTTTATCTTTTCGTTTAATTAATAATTGTGCATAAAGGGTGATCCGGGTATATGGTTTGTAAATTTTTTTTAAACTCTGATTTTATCTCGCTTCCACTTAATTTGTGCAATTTGATTGCGCACATGAATATTACAAACCTAACAGGGGGGTGCCTAACACCTTCCCTCCGCTTAATCAAGCCCCCGGACCCTAATGAATCTCGATTTCACGGACCAGTTAAATAGTGTTACATCACTAGGTCTATGTGCAAACCATTTCTCGGTTGAGTTTGTGGAACCATTTAAAAATACCAACTGGCGACTCTTACAGTCCAATTGTCGACATATACATGTCGGACCTTTTTAAACATGTTTTTTCAAACAAATCTCACCTAACATGAGAACACTAAAAGACAAGAACAGAAATGGACAAATAAAAATCCCGACGTTGACATGTGGCAACTCTGCTGGGGACATCCAATAAGAGGGCTTAAGCCGCTATTTCAAAACTTTTCAAAACATATTATCAGCTTGTGTGTGGATGTTGCATTTAAATTTGAATGAATATGTACTAATGCATTTAGTTACTGCACTTAGTGCTTCACACCATATCTGCTTGTGATATTAGTGCTTCCCACATGTCATCATTTCCATATGGTGAGACGTATTATATATGAATGTATGTTGTGTGGTCCCTCCACCAGGAGGCTATCCTGTCGATGTTTGATTACTGGACTCGTAGGGAGACTAATTCCAATGAGGCTCAGGAAAGGCACCACCCAGATTCGCTCTAGTTGAAAGACCGGATTAACTTCCCATCAAGTAAATTGCGATGATCTAGGAACCTTCATGCCAAAAAGCCGCGAGAGTAACCTAAGATAGGTTAGCCTCTGTTAAACCAAACGCGGAGGGAAGTCTCTTCATACCTTCCCATTTAAATTACTTGTAATTTTATTACCATGTCAATCTCAATGTAATGGAAAGCATAAAGGAATATGTGTACATGCATTCCCTTTCATACCAAAACCTGTCATGTTATTTTTTCATGTAAACAACTGGCATCCGTTTTGCAGGATAATACTCTTAAAATGGACACATTACATAGCATGTAACATTTCTACATTCCCTAAGACTAAACTACACAAGTCTTTTTGTAGGGAAACAATTGGTCCTGTTACCCGTTCAAAGTCCAAAAAGGCAATAAGCCTATAGCCAAGCATGGCTACATTTGGTTAGCGTAGTCCTACTCCTATCTCTCGTGAGGAGTTCGATGGATTAAGTAATCAAATTACTGAGTTGGCTTTTTTTCTTAAAGAACTACACAAGTCTACTCAGGGTCCAGAAATACCCATACATACAAAATCCTCTGCATATGGAGGAACCCAGGGTCCTGACAAAGAAGTTCCAGTACCTGCGTCTTAGTTGGACAGAACCAACAAAACTTATGAAATCATCCATCTCAGAGAAGATCCAAACACCGGTGATATTAGGAAGAAAGTCCTTCAAATGGAAGAGACCATTCGGTCTATCAAAGGGATTGGAGCACATGAGAGTGTTTCATATTCAGACCTATGCATATTTCCTAGGGTTCATTATCCAGAGAAATTCAAGACTCCTGATTTTAAAAAGTATGATGGATTAGGAGATCCTTACACACATTTGAAGGTATTCATTAGAGAACTCGGATCCTATGCCGAGGATGAAAAGCTCAGAATATAGCTATTTCAAAAAAGTCTGACTGGAGAAGCCAGAGCATGGTATACCTGAAAGTAGTATGCATACAAGCCAATCATGTTTGATGATAAAGCATATACTTTGTAACAATCTTATTCATTTATTAATAAAAAGTATTAATTTATTAAAGGCTTTTAATTATCTACATGATGTTGTTTTATAATATGTGATAAACCCATAGTTTTAAGCAATGCTTTTAGAATAATGATGATGATCATTCTAATGAGATCTAAATTCTTAGAAAGCTTAAAACTAAAATAGTTCCCAATCATTGGATTACTAAATTGGGGATTAGTGAATCCGGATAGATTGGTACATACGCTGCTTGCTCATGGATGAGGATGATTGATCTCACGATCATTTGTGTGGAGACACTAAAGCAAGTATGTAGGTGCTTATTAGAGAATAAGTTCATCGAACGTGGCTCGCTAAGGAATACCTAATGGATTTTTTTATTTGCTCGTCAACAGAATTTCAGTAGTGATAGTAGACAAGTAATCCTTGGACTTGAGATCATCATAGTATCTTATGTATGATGAGTTATACTTTGACTTATTCCTTAAGACCCTTAGGGTATATCAAAGGGTATGCTTGGGTATAATAAGTTGTACATGGAGATAATGTATGATCAATAAAGAATCTACCACTTCTAATAAAAGAAGAGAAATGTCCTATGTGATTCGATAAATGACAACCCAAAGAGTCCTTGGTTTAAGCGTAATGAAATTAGAAAGGAGTTTCTAATTTGCATTATTGGAGTTGTGCATTTAAGGATCGAAATACATATAATTAAATAAAATAAGACTTGACAAAGAATTCCATGCCTTATATTTAATTGGGACATCAGATGGTGGAAGGATTGAATTGCATTTGCAGAACTATTTACTCAAAGGTTCTTTAATGATTAATGTTGAAATCTATATTATCCGGAAAGTCGCTGATCGCTCGCTAGGGGAGGCTTATCCCTATCAGAGAATAAATATTATTTATTTAAATAAATTAATTGTTTAATTTATTTATTTAAATAAGATTAGAATTGTTCTAATTGATTTATTCACAACCTAGGCTTAATATGGAGAACCTAAAGGGTCACACCATAAAAGGAAGAATAATTATTTAAGAAGTTAATGGCATAATCGTAATAATATAGTTATATATTTAATTTAATCTATGGTGATAGAATAAATTAAATAGCTTAATATTTATTATTTAATATTTTAAAATATTAAATATAAATTAATAAGAGGAGTCTTATTAATATTATTACAATTATTATTATTTTAATTTCTAAAAGAGTTTAGGAATTAATTTAATATAAGTATTCTCATTTATTCCTAATCAGATTAGGAAGGAAAATTAATTAAAGGAGTTTAATTAATTATCCCTAATAAGATTAGGGAGCTTAATTAATTAAAAGAATTTAATTAATTAAATAAAACCCAATTCCTTAATTGTTAAGATGGGTTGCCCACATCTATAAATAAGAGGAGTCTTATTATGGGTGAAGGGGGTTGTTGACTTTTTCAACATAACGTAATAATTTCAAGTTGTTGGAGAGTACACCTTTTCTATAGAGATAGAAAAACTAGGGTTTAGCCAAACCACCCATCTTCTTGAATTTTATTCTTCCTGGTGGATCACCCCAGAGGCCAAACATTTGGGTGGCTAACGTTGATCAAAGGAAGGAACCAAACCCGGTGGATTCAAGATTGAACGCGAAAAGGATTTGGAGGTGAACTTGTACCGAGGAAGCTCGATCTTCAAGGGTATGATTTATTCTTTATCTTTTCGCTTAATTAATAATTATGCATAAAGGATGATCCGTATATGGTTTGTAAATTTTAAACTCGATTTTACACGCTCGCAAGCATTTTTTATGCAATTTGATTGCGTATATGATGAATATTACAAACCTAATAAATGGCATCAGAGCCAAACTTTTATGCGAATTATTAATTGTTTTAATTTGATATTATATTGATATGTGTTTAGAACAATTTAATTGGGCATAATTTTAATGTATAAAATTTAAAAAAAAAAAAAAGGTCTGTTTTTGCTTTTAAGGCCACCACTTTTTAACCATGCAATGAAATTAAAAAAAATGTTATTCGCTGCTTTTTTTTTAATTTTAGGGATACACAAAGTCATTTTTTAAAAGAAATCAAAAATTTCATTAAAAAAAAAAAAAAAAATCTTAACATATATGGTCAGCATTTTAAATCAAGGATTTTTAAAGAAATGCATGATTTATATATATTATATATTATGTATATATGATATATGACATTTGATATATATATATATATATATAATATATATATATATATATATATATATATATATATATATATATAATTAAGTTAACTATATATATATATATATATATATATATATATATATATATATATATATATATATATATATATATATATATATATATATATATATATATATATATATATATTATATATGTTATATATATATATATATATATTAATTATTTTATAATTAAAATAAAAGTTTATTTTAATTTTAAAAAAAAGGTTTATTTTAATATTAAAATATAAAGTTTAATTTTAATTTTAAAATTAAATTTCATGCTAACTAATTAGAGTTGGAATTGGATTCCATGATAACTAATTAGAGTTGAAATTGGATTCTATTTTTCCTTAAATAAAGGAGTTTATTTTGATATGAAATTAGATTTCATATTATTCAAAAATAAAAGGTTTATTTGTGAATAGGAAAAGAATCCTATTTTCCTTAAATAAAGGAGTTTATTTAAATATGAAATAAGATTTCATATTATTCAAAATAAAGGAGTTTATTTGTGAATAGTGAAAGAGAATCCTAATTTCCTTAAATAAAGGAGTTTATTTAGATATGAAATAAGATTTCATATTATTCAAAATAAAGGAGTTTATTTGTGAATAGAAAAATAATCCGTGTTTCCTTTAATATTTTTTTTTTACATGGAATTGATTCCATAATTAATTAAAATAAAAGAGTTTATTTTAATTAAAGATTTTTTTTTTTATTACATAGAATCGATTCCATAATTAATTAAAATAAAAGAGTTTATTTTGATTAAATTATTTTGATTAAAATAAAATAGTTTATTTTATTCAAAATTGGATAAATTAAAATAAAATAGTTTTATTTTGATTTAAATTTGGATTAAAATAAAGGAGTTTATTTTGATTCAAAAATAGATTTTATACTAACTAAATTTGCCCATTAAATGATATCAATATATATATTAAATGTTTATTATTCATGAGATGAATGTTATTTATCGATGCATATGGTGATGTGTATGATAATAAATGGGATTGATTATGGACTATCGACCAATGCGATTGGATTTTATTTTAGTTGGATGCATGAATGTATGGGTTTTATTAAATGGGGTATCACAGATTTCGCCTTCTCTAATTTTTCTTAATGTAAATTCTATCTCTCTCCTATGTATTTCCCTCGATCACGATCAAGGTTTTATTTATTTTAAATAGTTTTGTAATAGGAATAGTTAGAATTAATTTTAGAAAATTAGAGATCAAGGAGCAAGGAGCGCTTGAAGACCCGCTTTGTAATGGAGCCCCGGTTTAAATGTAATAGTTATATTTAAATATTATTTCGCACCCTGGGGGGTTTGACTTTTGGTTCACTTGGTGGCTCTAGTGAACCAAACTAGAATAAAAGTCCATAATCAATCCGTAGAATATAGTATTCTATATGTGCATGCTTATTTTATATATATTATATATTATGCAAACATGCTTCAGATGTTCATTAATACGACGCGTATTTTATATATATATATGTACGTGCTGCGCTAAACAAGATGAGACAAATTAATAACAAAACCCTCAAAATTTTTATATTAAGTCCTAAGCGCTCAAAGATATTTGGAATATCGAACGTCGCCTTTCTAGCATGATAAAATTAATAGAGTATTAAATATTTAATATGAGTTTGTTGTGTCACCACAAGGCAAGTATTAAGTATTTAAGATGTTAATTTATCACATTTGATGCTTATAAAGAAAATTGAACAATATTGTTTTGTTGTGTCACCACAAGGATGATATTTTTCTTTTTGAATATATGGAGTGCTAGGTTGATTTAACTTGGATAATTTTGATTCTGGATGTGCCACCACTGATCAAAATAATCTAAGAGGCAAAATACAAGGAGTCAGATAGTTGATGTAATTGACAAAAGTTGTCTACCTATTTATTTATATATAGTTTGTTGTGTCACCACAAGGCTATATACATTTGAAATGGGATCCTTATTCTCACTAGCAAATCTTTAATTAGATTTTGTTAACTATATAAGTGAGGGTAATATAGTTTGAAGAAAATAGTGGGAGATACCAATTTAAAACAAGACCTAAATTATTTTGGTAATTAATAAAAAGAATGTATGTTAAAATGTTGTTAATTACAAATTCATTTACGTAATTTTACAATGTCTAAAATTACTATCATCGCGAAGCATATTAGATGCTAAATTAACTGCACCAAATTAAAAATGGATTGGTTAAGGAATTTGAGAATAGTTCTCATAGTTGAAAAGCTATCTTATGTCCTTAATACGCCTATCCCTCCAATGGTTGCGCATAATGCCTCCGAGGAAGACATTGCTACTTTTAGAAAGTGGCAAGATGATGCACATTGGCTCAACGCATCATGCTCGATCCACGAGTAACGAGCTTCAAAGGTCACAAGATGAAACTATGGATGCTCCTACTATATTCCCGCACATCAAGTAGTTGATGGTGAAGAAAGTAGGACCGATAGAGATATCGATATCTAAGGAGTTCTTCCGATCTAGAATAGCCAATGACACTATAGTATGCATAAAAAGTTCTTAACATAATCAATTTGATTGATCAATTAGACAACCGGTTTTTTGTCATGGATGGAGAGTTGAGCCAAGATTTGATTTTGCACTCACTCCCGGACTCCTTTCACAATTGTTGTGAATTTTCATACGAACAAGCTAGATATCACCTCACCGATTTGCTTAACATATTGAAAAATGTTGAGAGTCACTTTCCAACCAAGAAAGATCAAGTCTTACCGGTAGGGGCCAAAGGATCTTCCAAAAGAAGAACGATTCAAAGAAGGTAAATAGAAAGGCATAAACAAAGGATAATAAGAACAAAATCGATATGGATAGCAAAGGAGTTTGCTTCCACCGCAATAAGCCTCGACATCGGAAAGAAATCGCGAGAAGCTATCTTGCAGAGGCTAACCAAAGAAGCTTAGTGAAGTTTGGTTATAAATACAAATTTGTTCATGATTTAAAATAAATTTTCTTTAAGTCAAGGTTCTACTTGGGTATTGGATACCGACTTTGGTTATCATAAATATAGATTTATGAAGGACCAAAGTAAGTAAGAAAGCTAAACAAATATAAGTAGATCTATGTGTGGAAAATGAAGCAAAGGTCGCCCATTAGCTATAGAAACTTATAGTTTAGATCGCCACGGCAAATCTATTAAGTCAATAAGTTGTTATCAGATTTTAGTTCTCGTTGAAAACATTATTTCCATTTTATTGTTGGACAATGAAATCTTTGGTATTATAATTAAGAACAATTGTTGTTCTATTTATAATAATAATGTTTTGTATAGAATCGAATATTACTTAATAAATTTTGTATACTGACTTACATGAAAAATTATTTTGTAAATTGAACAAACTAGTATAAGAAAAGGAGATGATCATTCAAAGAGTTGAATGTGTGTATTTGCTAAAATACAAGTGTGAATTATTTGAAAGGTTCAAAGAATTCAGAAGTGAAACAAATTGACAAAGTATTAAGATTCTTTGATTAGATCAAGGAATAAATACTTGTGCAATAAGTTTCTAGATCATCTCAAATGGTTTTCTCATAATGGACACATCCTGATACGCAATAATTGATTGATGTATCCGAATGAAAAATCGCACTTGTTGGACATGGTGCGGTCCATAATGATTTTACCGACATTCCAAAGATCCTTCAGGTCATGTCCTAGAAATGGTCAGATATCTACGTAAAATGATAACCTCAAAATCCCCCAAGACTCCATAAAAGTTATGGATGTGGAGGATTCCTAATCTTAAGTATGTTAAGATAAAGGGTTGTCCAACTTATGTGAAAAGGTTTCAAAGGATAAGCTTGGGACAAGATTTGACAAGCATGATTTGTGGGACATCCTAAAGTAAGTTTAGGTAAATGTTCTATAATCCTACTTAGCAAAAGGTGTTTGTTACGAAACACGCTTCCTTCTAAGATAAAGGTGTTTATCATTAAAAGGGGCTAGTGGGAGGATAATAGATCTTGAAGAGTTCAAGAACCACAAAACACTATAAGTCAAATAAGAGGAACCTATAGATAATTCTATTGTATCACACAACCAATCAGAATCGAATAGTAATCAAGATACCTAGGAGGTATGGATTCATCATGATGATGATGATGATGAGGTACACATCATAGAAGATGATGATCCGAGAGTTACATTCGATGAGGTAAGACTTCTAGTGTGTACAAAAAGGGACGGTGGGAGCATCGTGACATTCCTAGTATTATATGTTGATATACTACTTGATAAGGAATGACATACCAATGCTACAATCAAGAAAGATAAAGTTGTCTAAAAATTCCTCCACGAATGATTTGGGAAGAGTATCTTAATTGGGGATAAAATCTATATAGATAGATTTAAGAGGATGCTCGACTTAACCCAAGGAACGATATTCATTTGATGCTAAAGTCGCTTAGCATGGCAAACTCCAAGAGATGTCTCATGTCGATGAGCTATGGAGTGAATATCTCTTAATAGTCCCCACAGACTCTCGAAAAAGAGAGGTCGCATGAGTGACAATCATGTATGCAATGAAATGTACTAGACCGATGTCGATCACCATATTATGGAGAAGTTCATCAGAAGTCGTTGAAAACATCTTAAAGTGCTTAACCGCACTAAGGATGTGATCATATTCATGGTGGGTCTAAATTAAAACTAGAGGGCTTAATGCACTCAAGTTTTTCAGATGCACTCAAGATGATGTAAAATCCACTTTAAGGTAAAGCCTTATCTTGATAACAAGGTGCAAAGTTGAATCGAAAGGTTCCAAACAAAGAAAGAGAGTCCGATTTAGTGATAAAGACAAAGTATATAGCTATAAATGAAGTCGCAAGTTGATTGTTTGGATTAAAAGTTCATTACGTAACTAGGAATAGTTCCTAAGTCTCATCTTGGATCTAAACATGTGTTGTGGCACTTTCATTTGATTATAAGAATCATTGAAAGATGGAAATCACTATGGAGATAGTGGACTCTCATGAACAACATTACATATCCATTAACTAAAGCTTATCCAACAAGCAGGATAATCGCCACTTAGAGAAGAAGAGTATGAGTTACCATGACGATTGGCTTTTAGTGCAAGTGGGAGATTGAAAGTAGTATGCATACAAGCCAATCATGTTTGATGATAAAGCATATACTTTGTAATAATCTTATTCATTTATTAATAAAAAGTATTAATTTATTAAAGGCTTTTAATTATCTACATGATGTCGTTTTATAATATGTGATAAACCCATAGTTTTAAGCAATGCTTTTAGAATAATGATGATGATCATTCTAATGAGATCTAAATTCTTAGAAAGCTTAAAACTAAAATAGTTCCCAATCATTGGATTACTAAATTGGGGATTAGTGAATCCCGGATAGATTGGTACATACGTTGTTTGCTCATGGATGAGGATGATTGATCTCATGATCATTTGTGTGGAGACACTAAAGCAAGTATGTAGGTGCTTATTAGAGAATAAGTTCATCGAACGTGGCTCGCTAAGGAATACCTAATGGAGTTTTATTTGCTCGTCAACAGAATTCTCAGAGTGATAGTAGAAGACAAGTAATCCTTGGACTTGAGATCATCATAGTATCTTATGTATGATGAGTTATACTTTGACTTATTCCTTAAGACCCTTAGGGTATATCAAAGGGTATGCTTGGGTATAATAAGTTGTACATGGAGATAATGTATGATCAATAAAGAATCTACCACTTCTAATAAAAGAAGAGAAATGTCCTATGTGATTCGATAAATGACAACCCAAGAGTCCTCGGGTTAAGGCGTAATGAAATTAGAAAGGAGTTTCTAATTTGCATTATTTGAGAGTCAGGCATTTAAGGATCGAAATACATATAATTAAATAAAATAAGACTTGACAAAGAATTCAATGCCTTATATTTAATTGGGACATCAGATGGTGGAAGGATTGAATTGTATTTAAGAACTATTTACTCAAAGGTTCTTTAATGATTAATGTTGAAATCTATATTATCCGGAAAGTCGTTGATCGCTAGGGAGGCTTATCCCTATCAGAGAATAAATATTATTTATTTAAATAAATTAATTGTTTAATTTATTTATTTAAATAAGATTAGAATTGTTCTAATTGATTTATTCACAACCGGTTTAATATGGAGAACCTAAAGGGTCACACCATAAAAGGAAGAATAATTATTTAAGAAGTTAATGGCATAATCGTAATAATATATGTTAAGTATATTTAATTTAATCTATGGTGATAGAATAAATTAAATAGCTTAATATTTATTATTTAATATTTTAGAAATATTAAATATAAATTAATAAGAGGAGTCTTATTATATTATTATTACAATTATTATTATTTTAATTTCTAAAAGAGTTTAGGAATTAATTTAATATAAGTACTCTCATTTATTCCTAATTGTATTAGGAAGGAAAATTAATTAAAGGAGTTTAATTAATTATCCCTAATAAGATTAGGGAGCTTAATTAATTAAAAGAATTTAATTAATTAAATAAAACCCAATTCCTTAATTGTTAAGATGGGTTGCCCACATCTATAAATAAGAGGAGTCTTATTATGGGTGAAGGGGTTGTTGACTTTTTCAACATACGTAATAATTTCAAGTTGTTGGGAGTACACCTTTTCTATAGAGATAGAAAAACTAGGGTTTAGCCAACCACCCCATCTTCTTGAATTTTATTCTTCCTTGGTGGATCACCTCAGAGGCCAAACATTTGGGTGGCTAACGTTGATCAAAGGAAGGAACCAAACCCGTGGATTCAAGATTGAACGAAAAGGATTTGGAGGTGAACTTGTACCGAGGAAGCTCGATCTTCAAGGGTATGATTTATTCTTTATCTTTTCGTTTAATTAATAATTATGCATAAAGGATGATCCGGGTATATGGTTTGTAAATTTTTAAACTCTGATTTTACACGCTTCCGCATTTTTTTATGCAATTTGATTGCGCACATGAATATTACAAACCTAACAATACCAGATTAGACAACTCCAAGATGCATAGCTGGGAGGAGCTGGCCCATGCTTTCCTCAGTTAGTACAGTTTCCAAACTCAGATGGATCCAGACCGGTATCAAATTACCAAGGTCAAGAAACAAGTCAATGAGTCTTTCAGAGAGTATACCCAAAGGTGGAGGCGCCTTGCTGCTTAAGTTATTCCATCTATGACTGAGTCTGAATTAGTGATGACCTTCATAGAAATTCAAGAAGCTCCTTTCTATGAGAGGGTCTTAGCTGGCATAGGCAAACCATTCTCTGAAATGATCAAACATGAAGAAATGGCTGAGATGGGATTAAAGTCTGGGAAGATTCAAGACCTTTCCGCATTAAAAGCTGTGGCTGAACACATCCAGTCTGGAAATTATGGAAACAACCCCCGGAGGGTCCATAAGAAGAAAGAGGAGGATGTTTCCTTGATACTTCAAGGACAAAAAGGCAGTCAGAACATGCCTAATCAGAGGAAAAACTACTCCCTTTTCCAAGCACAGTCTTCAAACCCGCTATTGCCAAAAGGTGGAGAAGTCAGACGCACTCGAGTGTTCACACCCTTAGGGGACTCACTCGAGAACATTCTCAAACTTCTGATAACTTAGAAGAAAATTACTCATCTTCTTCCACCAGTCAACCCGAGTGGAAAGGGTTTTAATGCTAGTAGGAAGTGCGCTTATCATGCTGGAGCTCCAGGACATGACACCCAGGATTTTTGGGCCCTGAAGCACAAAATCCAGGATTTAATTGACAATGGTGATATTGTGGTAACCAAACCCGACCAACTCCATGTGCAAAACAACCCTCTCCCTCAACACAAGGAAGAAGAGGTTAACATGATTAGTTGGAGTAGTGGACAGAGTTCCCATTATGTTGGCGGATCATCCCAAACCAACAAGGACAATGTTGACAAATGGGATTATGCACAGTTCCAGTTTATGATGGAACAAAAGATGAAGGCTCTTAGCGAGTAAGTCAACCAATTGGCAGAACTGGTGGTTCATCAGCACCAAGTCACACGTCAATTATTCAACCAGGAGCATGCTAGCCTCCTTCCTCTTATTACAAGTACTCCACCACTTACTCCAGAAGGTGAAACCTTAGAGGATAAAATTGCAAAAAGAGCAAAAGTTAAAGCCCGTCGGGACTTTGCTAATAAAAGGGAATTCACCTATTTAGACCAACTGATGGAAGAGATATTACAAATGCTGATCAATGTGGGAAGAATCACAGCTTTGTAACCTCCAATCAGCTACCGCTCAAGACAGTTTGATTCTAATGGAGTATGCCAATACCACTCCAACTCTCGCAGTCACATCACTGAGGAATGCTGGGCACTTCGCCATCTTATTAAAAGCTTGATTAACAGTGGTGTTCTGCAGATGTCAGACAATGACATTATATTACTTGAGAGTGGGGACACATTTCCTACAAAATGGAAGGATGTCGTAGTAGTTGTATCCTCTGAGGAAGATTTGGCTGCCACACCACGTACAATACAACCAATTCAGCTCAAAGGTGTTGAAAATCCTTTGAAAGTGGTTGCGCCAAAGCCAATCATTTGCCATTCAGGCCATAATATCATGTTGTCAGCCACAAGAAAGTGCCATGGAATTATGGAGAGGCTGAAGGATCTACATCCAATACAACTGATGCAGTGTCAAAAGAGAATCCACTGTACCTTCCCCACCAGGTGATGAGGCCTACCATCAAGTCAAAGGGGAAAGTTCCCATGGAGTAGATTGAAGAATTCCTCCATACTATGGGACACAATGAAGCCAAGGTGATTTTAAGCTTGAAAGAAGCTCCACAACAGATTTCTATACTGGAATTAGTTTTCTCTTCAGAAGATCACAAGAAGGTCTCACTGATAGTTTTAGAAGAAGCCCACTTACCAAAAATAGTGGATGTTGAGATATTCCATCATCTGGTTAATCACATCTTCAACAGTAATGTGATATCCTTCACTGATGATGACATACATCCCAAAGGGATGAGTCACTACAAACTATTGCACATAACAGTTATGTCCTACGGATACATGGTGGGAAGAGTTCTTAAAGATGGGGGATCATCCTTAAACATCTACCCTTACACCACCTTGGAGAAAATGAACATCAATCTCAACAGGAACCGAAGCAGCCATACAATTATCAAAGCTTTTGATGGTTCCTGACGAAATACTGTTGGAGAGATTTAACTACCTGTGAAAATTGGTCCTCATACATTCTGTGTATCCTTTCATGTGCTCAAAATAGCTACAGGATACAACCTACTTTTGGGAAGACCGTAGATTCACATGGCTGGAGCCATCCCTTCCACCCTTCATCAGCAGCTCAAATACATCATTAACAGTAGCTTGGTCACTGTTAATGCTGAGCCAGAATGTCCTGTACAAGGTGATATACCACTCATAAATTTTAATGCATAAGTTGAGCCTGTCAGCTTCCAGACCCTTGAGGTGAGCAACACTCACTATTAACTCATTGGGGCATCACCTCTAAAACCCAGAGTTTTTGCCGAAGTAATGTCGGCAAGTCAAGAGATGATATCCTTGGGTTTTCAACCTGGACAAGGGTTGGGAAAGGATCATTAGGGCATCAAGTGCCCAGTTCAAATTCCCAGTCAAACAGGGACAACCGGGTAAGGCTATTCTTCTGGGTCCACTCACAGGAATCCTCACAAGCACAAACAGATTCCTTCATCTTCAGCCACACGTTGATTTCCTCAGCCTACAGATGCTGAGCCGGTACGGCCTTCATTAAAGGTTCATGCCCATGTGGTAGCTATGTTGTTTCCTAAGCTGATACCTGTCAAAGGAAAGGAAGTCCTAATTCCAGACCTCGAGGTGGAGGAAAAGGACATGAGACGTAAACAAGACATTGCAAGGCGGTTGTCAAACATGTGCGTCATAGTTCATATGGAGGGAATGAATAGAGACATTCCTGATGATGATTGTCCAGACATCATGGTCATCATTCAGGAGAAGGAGGACGACAACAGCGCCTTCATCACTGTTATCCACCAGGACTTCACCCTTGGCAATTGGAGCAACACTCCTTGCATTTGTAAATAAGGGTAAAAAGGGCAGAAACTCCTTCTGCTCTGTAGATAACTATAACTGCTTACTTTTGCTGTACAGTATTAGCAGTTATTTTTTTTATTTTGTGCTAACACTTTGTATGATTGAACAGTTTCATATATTAAGTGAAAGCATTTTGTTTCAGGACTCTAAAGTTAGATGTGCCTAAACTTGTTGATGAGGTGCCTATTCTCCACAAGGACTGTAACTTTGATGTATAGTTGGACTCAGAATTCATGGAAATACAAGAGGACTATGAGATACCTCAAGTGATCAAAGAATGGGTCAAAGAAAAACCCAAGCCAAATCTTGATCAAACCACCTCTTTTAACCTTGGAACCTCTGAAAACCCCAAACAAATCCATATTGGTACGGACCTTACTCCAAACCAAAGGAATGACATGGTTACTCTATTGACCCAATTCCAGGATGTGTTTGCATGGTCTCATAAAGACATGGTCGGTTTATCCACTGACATTGTCATCCATCGCCTCCCCATCAAAGAGGGATTTTAGCCAGTCAGGCAGAAGCTCAGGCGATTAAAACCTAAGTGGAGTTTGAATGTTAAGGAAGAAATTATGAAATAATTTTAAGCCGACATCATTATGGTATCCACATACCCTGAGTGGCTATCCAACATAGTCCCTATACCTAAATCTGGAGGAAAGGTGCGAGTTTGCATGGATTATAAGGATCGGAATAAAGCTTGCCTCAAAGATAGCTTTCCCTTGCCATTCATCCATATACTCATTGACAATACAACTCAATATGACATGTACTCCTTTGCTGATTGTTTTGTGGGGTACCATCAAATCATGGTTGCTGAATAGGATCGTGAGAAAACTGCATTCATCACTCCTTGGGGAACCTTTTACTACAGATGGTTGTCATTGGTTTCATCATAAATAATGTCATTTGTAGATATGGACAACCAGAGGTAATTGTGTCAGACAATGCCAAAAACCTCAACAATCAAATGATGGAGGAGTTATGCAGTAAATTCCACATCAAACATCTCAATTTCGTCATCTATTATCCAAAGATGAATGGTGTTGTTGAAGCGACTAATAAGAATATCAAAAAGATCATGCAAAAGATGTCTGTCAATCACAAAGGATGGCCTGACTTGTTGCCTCTGACTCTATTAGCCTACAGAACATCACTGTGCACTTCCACGGGGGCAACCCCCTACTCATTAACCTACGGAATGGAAGCAGTGCTCCCCATAGAAGTGGAAATGGAATCCCTTAAAGTGTTGATAGACGCTCAGATGGATGAAGACCAATGGTTACAAGATAGGTATCACCAATTATCTCTAATAGACGAAAGGCGAGCCGCTGCCATCTTCCATGGTCGGTTATATCAATAGAGGATTGCCAGATCATACAATAGAAAAGTCTGGTTATGGAAATTCAAAGAGCATGACTTGGTCTTGAAGAAAATTCTTGACTACCAAGATCAATCTAAAGGAAAATTCACCCCAAACTGGGAAGGCCCGTTTGTTGTCAAGGAGGTATTGACAGGAGGAGCTCTCAGATTACAAGAAGTGGATGGCAATTAATTTCCGCAACTCATTAACTCAGACACCGTGAAATGGTGCTATGTCTGAAGTTACCAACAAGCTAACATCCTGGTTTTGGGTCACCAGATCCCCATTCAGTTCAGGTTTTCAAAACCTTTCACTACATACAACTCTTTTTCACATCCGTTTGCCGCATCAGGGATAAACATACCTTTCCAACCAGCAGCCTGGTTTTAGATCATCAGATCCTTCACTCAACTTAGGTTTTCAAAACCTTTCACACCTTCAGTTTATCCCACTCGGGATAAACATTTCATACCATCAGTTTTGTCCCACCGGGGATTAAACTTTTCACATCTTCAGTTTGTCCTGTACATGGGATCAAACTTTTCATCTGCAGTCTGTCCTGTACATGTGGTGAACTACGCAGAACTGATCTCCCTAATACACGGGAGTACGTAAGCAACCATTTATTGGTCCGGTCTAACCTTCACAAAAACAAAAATAACACCCTTTCACCACATTCGTTTACCCCATTAGGAGCGAACTACGCAGACCTGATCTCCCTAATATACAGGAGTATATAGGTAGCCATTTTTATAGTCCGATCTAACCACAGAAAAAAACATCTCTACACCCTTTTTTGCCACAAACAACTTTGAACCTTTTCACACCAGGTTCGAACTACGCAGACCTGATCTCCCCTTCTCAATGGGAGTACGTAGGCAACCATTCATGGTTCGGTCTTACCCCTACCAAAACATAAAAACTTGTCAACAGTATTGGGACAATCTTTCAATCCACCACACCTCATCGGCTTAGACCAAAGGGATGGAATTATCCGGTCTCCCCACATAAATGGGAGAATCGGCGACCATCTAAGCTGTGGTTGAATCCTCAAAGAGAAACACCAATCCATAAGAGATGGAACTACCTGGGCTCCCCCATATAAAGGAGTACCAATGACCATCTGTGGTGCGGTTAACCTTAGAGAGTAAAGCCACACTCCTCTCCATAACCACATATATAAACCAGTCCCAATACACTGAAGGATATGGAATACACACAGATCAATGATTCATTCTGAAAGATCCTGAGACATTTTAATGTTCGTCCATCAAGGGGGAGTTCAGAATACATCAAGATCACAAGCCTTGGAGAACCAGACAAATATCAAGCAAGCAACAAGGCATAACTAAAAGGGAAGTGCATCAAAATATATTTCTCTACCATATATAATGTTGTTTGATATATACAATGGGTACTTTATATGACAAAAATGGCTAGGCTAGTCTGTGTAGGAAAATACAAGCCCATCTACAATCTAGTAGATATACGTGCTATCAGATCCAATATTGCATCTCTCTCCGAAGAAGAGGGTAACGCTGTAAGCTCCTGCCCAAGGGTATCAACACGAGCTAACAGATCCACAACCAACTGCATGGTGACACTATGCTCATCAATATAGGTGCTCATCTCTGAAATGATATCAGTAGTATGAGACCTCACTGTAGTACTATCTGTAACAGCGACATCCCGAGCAGATATATCACCATCCCGCTCAATAATCAATGCATCTCTAGATGATCTAGCCTAATCCTGCTCAGCAATAGCGATATCTCTACGAGCTAAGCCATCATCTCTCTAATAGAGCGACATATCTCCCGGCAAGAGCTGTCAACATCAGGGCCCTAGCCTAATCTCTCTTATATGTCGCCAGATGCAAACTCTGCTCTAAATACTCTACCGAAGGTAGGGCCACAGTAGTTGTTATAGTGGGAGAATCAACAAGAGCTGCTGTCAACCCAGCAAATAGCTCATCCTCAGTGGGAGAATCAGCCTCTTCCATGGGCTCCCCACTATCAAAATCAATCCCCATCATGATGGATAAAACCCCCACCAATGTGATCTTTGCCTCCATCCATACAAAATACTCTGTAGAATGGCCAAGATGGCTAACTAAAAACTCAGCCCGCTCACGTTGAGTCTAACAGGCATACACCCTAGAGCTATCATCTGCTGACAAATGTTGAGAAGACAAATGCTAACCCGATACCCCATCAAAGGATAAACATCCTAAAACTGGTCAAACTATGCCATCATAGCCAGTAGGTGATACATGGTCATGCCCCTCAAACCAACCAGAGGGAGATAATCCATGCCAGGTGCATGAGTAATGAAGCTGTAGGGAAAACTAAGCCTTGAACACAACAAGATATCAAATGGATCCTCGATCCTTGCCAAGAACACTGACAAGGATACAACGTCTGTACACTCTGTTGGCTGAAAGGAGTAAGACATGGCTATCTCATGGGAAAAACAATACCCATGCCGTCGGAAGGTGATAATAGTTCTCAAGTGTGACATGAACCACACATACAACAAGACCGAGCAGCCTATAAATACCCATGCAGAATGGGTGTGGCAATACATGGCTGATCTTAATGTCTCTGCCACAATCATCGATATAATGGTATGACCCACCCAGAGAGCTCTCACTTCCATAACAACACCAATGTCCAAATGATACATATACAGTGGCATGTATACATAAACCACTACACACATCATGAGTACGTCTACTCTGGCAACACGCCACTGATCCTCCGACGTTGTGAAATCCTAGGAGTGCTGCGCATAACTATTCGCACGGCCAAATCTGTTTATCAGAAAATGTTGGGACACTACATGGCCAGATGTGATCTCATCCTGGACTACATTACGCCTCAACCCGGTGAGGGTCATAAATTGCAGGCTCATATCGCCGATAGCCATCCGAGTGCAAGGTCTGTCCAATGGGAAAGTCGTTAACCGCTCATACTCCTCTAAGGTGGGAGTCAACTCATGGGTCTCAAACTGGAACACCTGCCTGTCCGGTACCCAATGCTCTAGCATATCCTCTACCAAACTCACAAGAACCTGAAACATCAGGAGGGTCATGAAGTGTTGCAGTAGCTGATCTACAATCATCCGATCTGGAGGTGACAAACTATCATACCATGATCTCAAACATGAGGCTACCAATACTGGTGGGGTATGATCAATGTGGCTAACTGTCGAAGAAGACATTTGTGTGGGCCGTATCATAAGACCATCCAAGGATCAATGCTGAATATCTCTAGACATACATATGCATAACATAATACATGTATGATAATCAATAGATGGCAATATGATGTAAGGAATGGAAAATAGCATACATATATTCTGAAGTACATCATCATCTAATACATTAAAAGATATAACGAGAATGGGGCATAACCACCCAGTATCTAACAGAGGCCTATCAATCGATATAGCGAGAAACACATCAGAAGAAATTAATGGTGTTGATGTCTACATCATCTATCCTATCCATCTGATGTAACTCCTTCTAAGTCACTGGATCTCCAATAAGAGGGATGCCAGGCCTATACAATGAAGGATTTGTGCCGATAAAGCCATATGGGTCACCTGAAGGGCCAGCCCCAGAGCTGGAAGGATCAAAAGTATCTGCCTCTAAAGGATCTCTACTTAAGTGCCGGATAAAAAAAATGTACATGGTCCAACTACCGGGTCAAGCTGTCAATCTGCGTCAATTGAGTAGGATCTCGGACAAAGGCCATCCAATCAGTTATCATCACGGATCTAGTGTGAGATCCCAAATTTTATGAAATAAAAGTATTCAATTTTCTTATAATTATTATTTTATTTAGCAAATGGTTAAATTGAGAAAGGGTTAAAGTTAAGGGTGATATGTGAAAATTTTCCAAAGTAAGAAAGTTGATATAAAATATTCGTTGTGTTGGGGAATATTCGATTGGTCAGGGAATATTCGTACGACGGCATAATCATTGGTGGACCCCACAACAGAAGTATTTGATTTATGATATAATAAATAAAATGTAAATCCCAAGTGTTATGTAACCTATGGGATATGATGATGATGTTATCTTGGAACTTTAGTAGTTCAGAAAAGTAATGTAAATAGTAGTGACGCTATTGTTCTTATGTTTTCAAAAAGATTATGAATGAATAGAAGTTATTATTTTATTCAAAGTGTTATGTGTTACGTGATAATCTTTTATGGTGTGAAAATTAAGTAGAAATACTTAAAGAAATTGAGTAATAGTTTAATGAGTGTATTTTAACAGCAAATGCCTGGACGACATCAACCCCGACAAAGAACCCTTGAGGGATCTACCAATAACAACAATGCTTAGGCTAATCCAATTTAGCAGCTAGTGACGTTAATGACGGGTGCATTACAGAATCAACCGCAGAATCAAGCTATGATGTTTAAGGACTTCAAGGCGGTTGGACCACCAGAATTCTGTGGGTCCATGAATCTAGTTAAGGCACAGACCTGGATCGTGGAGATAGAGAAAGTATTTGATGTAGCTAGAGTAGGTGAGAATCAAAAGACTGCTTTTGCAACATTGATGTTGAAAGCAGAGGCTAGTTATTGGTGGCAAGCCAATAAAACTCGAGGAGGACAAGGGGTGATGACATGGGATAGGTTTAAGGAGATATTCTTTGAGACCTATTTCCCAGAGAGTTCGAAGAATCAGATGGAGGTGCAGTTTCTGGAACTAAAGTAGGGAACAATTATGGTATCGGAGTATACCGCAAAATTTAACGAATTGGCGAGGTTTGCGGTGCATCAAGTCAACACAGATGAACGCAAGGCTAGGATATTTGAACAGGGACTGAAACCCTGGTTATACAGTAGGGTCTCCCTATTCCAGCTGAAGACATTCACAGCGGTGCTTGAAAAGGCAATTCTCGCTGAGAGTTGAGGCGAGGCGGTAACAAAGCATAACCAAAAGCAGAGAAAGAAGAAGAATGAGGGAGAAGTTAAGAATGGTGGTGGTAACAGTAGAAATGGTAGCAATAACCTGAAGAGGAAATGGAATAGAAATGTGGGTTCAAAAAACCAGTAGGGTAATCAGCAGAAGAAGAAGTTCGAAGCATGTGCTACGTGCGGGAAGTTTCACATGGGTGTGTGCTTAAGTGGGAAGCGTGTATGCTTTAACTGTGGCCAAGAGGGTCACATTGCCCCAAATTGCAGTCAACCCAAGAAGAATGTTTGCTACACGTGTGGTTCAAAGGATCATTTTTCTCATGAGTGCCCTAAGAAGAAAGCTGAAGAGACGACAGGAAACAAGGGAGGTAGCAGTGGAGGTACGTTGACCATTGCAGGACCAACGTCATCCAACAGACCCACATCCAGAACCTTTAACATGACTGTGCAGGATGCTGTTCAATCGAAAGATGTGGTGTCAAGTATTATCCCAATCAATGATATTGATGCTTATGTATTATTTGATTCGGGTGCTACTTGCTCATTTAAATCTAATGAATTTGCTAAGAGGTTAGGATTCCCTAGTGAAGAATTGAATTTCCCTTTAAACATAGAAATTGCGAATAGGGAAGTGATTCCTGTTAGGTTCGTATACAAGAATTGTAGGGTGAACATTAAGGGAAATGACGTGATGGTAGATTTAATTCTGATAAAATATGGAGAGTTTGATGTTATTTTGGGATGGATTGGCTGTTCAATTATAGAGCGATAAATGATTGCCAAAAGAAATGTGTAAACCTTATGACTCCGTCAAAGGTAGTTTTCTTTGGTAGCGGATCGCCTAGACATGAGAGATGTCTGACGATTATGCAGGCTAAGAAGTTGTTAAATCAAGGCTGTGTGGGTTATTTAGCTTACATAGTCGATACTTAGAGGAAGGGGGTGAAATTGGAAGAGATACCAGTGGTTAGGGAATTTGTGGATGTGTTTTCGAAAGATTTGCCAGGACTTCCACCTGATCGAGAGATTGAATTCGTGATCGACTTAGCGCCAGGAACCGCTCCAATTTCGAAGGCCCCGTACAGGATGGCTCCGGTAGAGATGAAGGAACTGATGGTACAACTGCAAGAACTGTTAGATAAGAAGTATATTCAACCGAGCGTATCACTGTGGGGGGCGCCGATGTTATTCGTGAAGAAGAAGGATGGGTCAATGCATCTTTGCATTGATTATAGGGAATTAAACAAAGTCACTATTAAGAATAAATATCCATTTCCAAGAATGGATGACTTGTTTGATCAATTGAAGGGTGCTAGATATTTCTCAAAAATAGATTTGAGAAGTGGGTGTCATCAACTGAAAGTTAGGAAGGAGGATGTACCGAAGACGGCATTCTGAACTCGGTATGGACATTACAAATTTTTGGTGATGTCTTTTGGTTTGACAAATGCCCCTGCTGCATTCATGGATTTGATGAACAGGGTGTTTAAACCATTTTTAGATAAGTTTGTGGTGGTATTCATTGATGATATTTTGGACAAGTTTGTGGTGGTATTCAAAATCTCAAGAAGAACATGTGGAACATTTACGTTTGAAGTTGGAGACACTAAGAAAGGAAAAACTGTACGCGAAATTCTCTAAGTGTGAGTTTTGGCTAGAACATGTATAATTTTTTGGGCATGTGATTGACAAAGATGGGATTTCGGTGGATCCATCAAAAGTTGAAGTTGTAATCAATTGGGAACAACCAAGAACACCTTTAAAGGTGAGGAGTTTCTTGGGACTGGCCAGTTATTATAGACGGTTTATCAAGGATTTTTCCAAGATTGCCACTCCGTTAACAAATTTTAGAAGAAAAGCTGTAAAATTTATTTGGACGGAGAAGTGTGAAGAAATTATTCAAGACTTGAAAAAGAAGTTAAGTGTGGCACCTGTGTTGTCATTACCAGATAATACAAGAAATTTTGTGGTGTATAGTGATGCCTCACACAAAGGATTGGGTTGTGTTCTTATGCAGAACGACAAAGTTATTGCTTATGCATCAAGACAATTGAAGGACTATGAGAAAGGATATCTGACTCATGATTTAGAGTTAGTTGCAGTGGTATTTGCTCTAAAGATATGGAGGCACTATCTCTATGGAGAAAAATGTGAGATATACACAGACCATAAGAGTCTAAAGTATATTTTCACTCAGAAGGACCTGAACATGCGTCAAAGGAGATGGATGGAATTGATAAAAGATTATGATTATCAGATCTTTTATCATCCAGGAAAAGTGAATGTGGTTGCAGATGCTTTAAGCAGGAAAGGTCGGGAGAAGTTGATGTTGTTAACTAACCAGGAGGAGCTCATTTCAGCAATGACAAGACTAGAGTTGGAAATCAATTTCCAAAAAAAAATGATGAAAGATTGTTTCAGATGGAAGCTAGTTAAACTTTGGTTGACAATGTGAAGAATGCTCAACTACAAGATGAAGAATGTGGAAAGATCAAAGAGAAAATGGTTGAGAGTGGTGAAGTGAAATACAAGATCGATACTAAAGGGTTACTAAGATTCGAGGGAAGAATCTGGGTTCCAGCAGTACCAGATTTTAAAGAAGAAATCTTGACTGAAGCTCATAACTCAAGATATTCTATACACCCGGGAAGTACGAAGATGTATCAAGATTTACGATGACACTTTTGGTGGCAAAACATGAAAAGAGATGTTGCAGAATGTGTTGCGAAATGCTTGACATGTGAAAGAGTCAAGGTCGAGCATCAACGACCAAGCGGATTACTTCAACCGTTGGAAATACCAGAATGGAAGTGGGAACACATCACAATGGATTTTGTGGTGGGTCTTCCAACTACTCAGAGAGGATACGATGCGATTTAGGTGATAGTGGACAGACTAACGAAATCAACACACTTTTTTCCAATGAAGATTAGATTCAATCTTGACCAGTTAGCAAAGTTGTACGTTAAAGAAATCGTTTCAAGACATGGAGTTCCAGTGTCAATTGTGTCAGATAGAGATCTGAGGTTCACATCAAACTTCTGGAAGAAACTACAAGAATGCATGGGAACACAGTTGAGAATGAGTACGGCATATCATCAGCAAACAGATGGCCAAAGCGAGTGAACAATCCAAACGTTGAAAGATATGCTGAGAGCATGCATCATGGATTTCAAAGGGAGCTGGGATGAACATTTACCATTGGTGAAATTTGCCTACAACAACAGTTACCACGTAAGCATCGGCATGCCGCCTTACAAAGCATTGTATGGAAAAAAGTGCAGAACTCCACTGTGCTGGGATGAAGTCGGTGAACGTCAATTGTTAGGATCGGAACTGGTGCAGCAAATTGCTGAGATTGTTAAACTCATCAGGACAAGATTAGTAGCTGCTCAAGACAGACAGAAGAAGTATGCTGATCAACACAGACAAGACCGTGAATTCAATGTAGGAAATTTCGTGTTCTTAAAAGTTTCTCCTTGGAAGGGTAAAATTCGATTTGGTAAAAAGGGAAATCTAAGCCCGAGGTTTATTGGACCCTTTGAAGTGCTGCGAAGAGTAGGAGAAGTGGCTTGTGAGGTAACTCTACCTATAGAGTTGGAACACATTCATAATGTTTTTCATGTTTCAGTTTTACGCCCGTATAAACCCAATTACAAGCATGTGATAGTACAAACCTTTACAGTTCGATAAAGACTTGTCTTATAAAGAGGTTCCTATCCAGATAGTCGATAGGAAAGAATAAGTGCTCCGGAATAAGGTGACACCTTCTGTGAAGGTAATATGGAGGAACCACAATGCGGAAGATGCTACGTGGGAACTCGAAGATAAAATGATGAAAGATTACCCTGAGTTATTTGTTTAATCTATATCTTCGATTCTGGTGACAGAATCTTTGTAATAAGGGAAGAATGTGACGAATGATTTGCTTGAGTTGTGATTCTGGGGACAAAATCCTTGTAAGGAGGGAAAGATGTAACAATCCAAAATTTTAAATTGTAATTTAAATATTTATGGAATTATATAAATATTTAATTAATGTATTTATTGTGGAATAAATATTTGATTAATTTGATTTGATTTGATTATTTATTTGTTGAATAAATAATCAATGAGTTAAGGAAATTGATCATTATGAGATAATATTTTAATATTTATTTGATTAAATAATATTATAATTATAAAGAAAATTATAATTATGTTGTATTGATCTATGTGGTAAATTGGTCTATGTGGTAAATTTATTTAATAAATTGTTATTAGAATTAATTAAATTAAATGTGACCATAAACTATATTATAATGGAGTTATTAAAATAAGTTAAGGGAGGTTAATTCAGTTTTGGCAAACAAGGCCTAATGAATGTTAAGTCTTTAAATTAAATCTGTTTTACCAAACAAGGTGTAAGATTTAATGGGTTAATTTTTAGTTAGTTAGCCAAACAAGCCTTATGGCTTTTGAGTTTTAAAAAAAAATTGATGTCAGTTAATAGATATATTTATATTATACAATTATTATGTATTATATTATATACATTATATTTGTTAGTACGTAAGTTAGAGTTAGATAGGAAGAACTCAGAAGAAGAAAAAGAAGAGAAGAAAAGTTGCAAAGAAAGAGAATTGAGAGAGAGTTCGGAGAAGGCTAGCGAATTTGAGAGAGGAATTGGGGAAAAGAAAGCTTTCAAAGAATAGCCATCATCTTCTAAAACTAAGGTATCATCTTACCCTTTTATTTTTAAAAGTTATAGTTTTATTCTCTTCCAAAATACTCTTTAAAACCTTTGTAGAGGTTGAATTATTTGTTATATATAGTTTTATATGATAAATTGGTGGTTAAAAAGTTGTTTTCATAAGTTTATAGATGAATTAATTCATGTTATATAATTATTTATGAATAAAAACATATTACAAAGAAATTGGTATGAATATATATGATTATAAGCTTAGTTTAAAATAAAATTGAGGTTTGATTAGTTGTTTAATATATATATATATATATATATATATATATATATATATATATATATATATATTGACTATTGAATTCAAAAGGGGATGAATAAACATAAGCATAATATGTTTAATTAATTATTTTTGTTGAAAACAAAATCACAATGATGATTTTCACTGAAACTTTAAAAAAAGTGAAGTTTTAGCAAAAATAGTAAAATTAATGGTTGTAATTTGGATGTTTATGTTGTTTAGATGGCTTGAAACGCGTTAGAAAATATTAGATTACGTTTCTGTAAACCTATTACACCTTGGGTAGGTTGGTATGGTTGTTAGAAAGGAGTTTGGAGGCCTAATTTGGCTTTTCGTAGTGTTGCAGAGCATAAAATCGCAAAACACAGAAGGGACCCCCACCCCGGTGGCCCCAAAGATAAAACCCCCGCTTGACGGGGGTATTCTCGCCATGCCAAAATTTTGAAAAAAAACTCGACGCATATAGTAAACTAAAATGAGCATAGTGTTTTCATACGAACTCCGATTGATGTGATTCAAGATGATTCGGAACGAGGACGAATAGGCCTATAACTTTTATTCCTTAAGTTATTTAATTTGAAATTTTATGAAGGGTCAAAATGGATATCTTTAGGACTGTTGTGTATTTGGAGGCAATCGGAGGGTGTTGGGATGCGCTGATGCAAGTGCAATCCTTTGTGTATTAGTGTAACATAATGATAACATGTTGGACATGTAATAGGATGTTGTATCAAGTTGTTAATGTATATGTGGTGCAATGACATGATCACTTAAGTAGTTGTAATAAAGCTAAATAGTGATGTTCATTAAAAGATGTGATGTTGTTAGTGAGCTATATGAAGCTAATATTAGTGTAACTAATGTGTATTGCCAATACATATGGTATGTGTAGAACTTGTGGTGAACGTGAGTAGTGATTGTTTAACCTACGCACGAGGCAAGTTCTCTAACTCTACTTTTATAATTGTGCAAGTATCTAAACTCTCTTTGAGCAAGTTTTTCTGACTTCAAGGTTTCTTTGCGCAAGTTTCTTAACCCTAATTATATCATGCAAGCTCCTAAACCTTATCCCTTGATATTGAGCCAATCTTTAACTTGTTATTTATCATGCAAATTTCTACATTCTAACACACTAATCTTGAACAAGTTTTATCATTCAACTTACTATTTTTTATGCATGCTTAAGATTTAACTCTAAATAAGGTTTTAACCTTAGCTTAACAGTGTTCAAGCAAAGTATGTTACATTATTCAATACTTATGCTCTTAGATTATTCCTAAAGCATGACCTTAGTACACAATGTTGATTAACTTATGAATTATTCCATAGCATAATGTTATTACAGTTTTATTCAACTAATCCTTAGTTGATGTTCGTAAACTCTAAATTACCTTGAAACTTATCCAAACCAAACATACTTTGGTGCGGACTCGTATTCTAAATGCTGAGATGAACAACCCTATTATAGGGGATAACTTACGCATAGCGTTAAAATGTTTGTGCGCAATACATTGTACGAAGGGCTGATCCCCCTAAGTACGAGGAGTCCTAATAGTCTTATGACTGTTAAAGTTTAAGTTGAAAGAATAATTATAACTATGGACATAGTTCGTGGTCTTTTGACCCTCAGTTATATATTTCAAGTTCTGTTCCTGATTATTATTGATGAAGTACTTTATTCATTTCTATTGAGCCTATTCATTTGACAATTGATATGATGTTTATTCATTATTATTCAAGTGAACTTTATTTGCTCACTCTTACATATATACACTCATTGCAGCTAAAGTTGAGAAGGTTGATGAACCTACAACTACCAAAGGAAAGGGAAAAATGTACAAGTGATGAAGACTTGTAATTTAATGACTTTTATGTTAATAGACTTTATATTTAACGATGTGATGTAATTATTTTATTTCTGCACTTGATTGATGTTAAGATTAGACAACTTGGGATATTTTGGATTTAATGATGTAACCCTTTTATAGGGAGGATTTATGGTTTAAATGTTATTTTATTTGGGTAGATAGTATGAATATATGGAAAGTGAACACAAAGTCTTAGGGGAATGAAGTACCTAGATTTGGGGGTGTCACAAATATTCCCCGACCAAATGAATATTTTATGACAACTTGCTTACTTTGCAAAATTTATAAATATTACCCACAACTATAACATTATATCAAATCCACACCTTATTATTCAAAATAACATTTAGAGAAAATTAATATTTATTCATAAAAGTTGGGGTTTTATAAAAACTGAGTGACTTCTCATGTAAGCATCAATAATCAAAGATATTGTACAATACCGTGTGTTACTATGCAACCACTCGTATTACTGTACTTTTATCACCGGGTATTTCAATAGTTAACGGTAAAAGTTTTGCCGTTATTTTTATAAAATCTTATTTCTGTCATTTTCTAACTCCGACAATAATTCCGCTGTGGGGTCCACCTATGATTGTGTCGTCGTACGAATATTCCCCAACCAAAAGAATATTTTATGACAACTTGCTTACTTTGCAAAATTTATAAATATTACCCCCAACTATAATATTATATCAAATCCACATCTTATTATTCAAAATAAAATTTAGAGAAAAATTAATCTTTATTCATAAAAGTTGGGGTCTTACATAATTTCTGTGTAGGATAGGAATATACCTATTTTCCATGTGTAGCCAATTTGAGAATCTAAGCTTGAATTCCTTGTCTAATGTTAATTCACATAAGAATATAATGGGGTATGTAGCTAGGATGTTCCTTTTCATTCTATTCCCTTTTGGATAGATCTAGAGAGGATATGTTTATATGAACCTTGGAAGAGGCATATGAATATTGATAAGTTCTCGGTTGACAATTTGTCATGACCATTATGATCAATTGGAGAGTTAAGAGATGTAAATGAAGCATTGCACGCCAAGTGTTCAACAAAATGCTTGTGTGGGGATATTGTGTTCCTAGCTCCTTAACTATCTATTTATGTTATTTATTTATGTTTCGTAGCGTAATTGTAGTCTTTAGCTTTTATCCATTCAATCAATTATTTAAATAAGATTGAGATTTGAGACGATATAAAGTTAGTACTTGGTTAATCATTAGAGATAATTCCTCGTGGGTTTGACAACTCTCTTATCATTATATTACTTGTTGATCGCGTATACTTGCGTGTGTTTATTGGTTTCGAAATCGACCAAGAATAATTACTTTTCATAATTTACAACGTCATCCAGATCATTTCACATGTTTATCAATAATTCAATTGATAAAATTGATTATTTAAAGCCTTAAACATTTATTTATTCCCAAAACCGCAATCTTTACATTGCTCTATAACAATTCTTTATCATATACATTATTATTTAACACTTAATCTTTTATTTTATAAGTTTTTCTTTATAATCTAGTAAACCGAATACCAATCCAGCAAACTGGATTATCCAAATAGATCAATCCAACAACTTGGATTATCCAAACAGACCAGTCCAGTAACTTGGATTATCTAAACAGCTTGCTATTTTCCAACACAACAAACTGAAATATCTAAGCAACAAACTGTTATACTAATACAATAAACTATATACTAATTCAGCACATAATATTCAAATTGTATTCTAATACACCAAACTATATACTAACTCAACAAACTGTATTCAAACTATATTCTAATATAGCAACATGTATTAACTTTTTAAGCATATTGAATTCGAATTCATCATACTATATACCCAATATAGTATATTGAATGTCCAATTCAACATACTTTTTTCTTAAAATAACTTATCTTCTCTTTATTATCAGAGTCAGGTAACTTCAGATTCTTATCTTTATAACTCTTCGAGATTCTTCTGTGAATCTTCTATATCTTCTTCTTTACTTAATAATGAATTTTCCGAATTCATCTCTTAGCACTCTAAACTCTATTTGAGTTTATTCCTTATCCTTATCTCTACGATTATAGCCTAAGGTACCCCTACTTAAGGTTTATAACCTATAACTTTGATACCAACTTGTGGCGCCCCTAAATTCGGGTCCCTTGAACCTCAGACCTGGTATGTCATCATACATCATCTTCTTACTTATTCTATAACTATCACATAATATATAAACATACATTTGTTTATTTCACATGATTCTACAACATTTCCCAAGGTCTACAACCTTAATTCATTACATACCTTAATAATTCAAAAGGTTTACAAAATCACAAGATAATTGTAATAGCTAAACGTTCATATGGAACTATTCTCCAACTTTGCCTTTGGCTTTATCCTTCTTCGAACACTCGGGCTTAAGTTAAATGTTATCATGATATAGCACGGGTGAGTAACTACTTGGTTCAACAAGTTTAAATATAATAAAGATATATCATGATTGAAGGAAAGAATAAGCTTTCGAATTTGTCAACAATATAATTGTGACACCCCCAAATTCAGGTACTTGAAACCCGAACTCAGTGTTTCACGATACCATTTCTATGAGCGGAATAATACTAATAATAATAACAATAATATAGATACCAAATTTAATTTACATATGCATCAGAGTCTATTCCCAGGTACGCGACCTTTAAACATTCATTACATCATAGACAATAGATATCATTGTCTCAATAAACTCTAACTATTACACATAATTTTATATAACTCATTCGAACAGCTTTCCTTTCCCCTTGTTCTTGCCTGATCCTTTGGGTTGATCATACTTAGCTGAAAACATTTAAATTTAAAGCAAGAATGAGCATTTAATTGCCCAACAAGTAATAACAACAATAGATATTATCTGAAAGAATTAAATGTTTTCTTTGAATGACGCTTCTACAACGAATCAACAGTTGTGAAGTAAGCTAAACCAATAATAGCAACATATCAATTCTATATCAAATTTTTGAAACAACGTACTGACTATAACTGGAGATTTGTCGATAGACTGTGAACATTGTTTTTTTTTCTATTTTTGAAAAGGTTAAATAGAACTTCATCTGTAAACCGTCATAACTTACAGGCACGGGGGGTGATCAGCCCTGTATGCCCTGTATTGATCAATACTACATGCAAGCATAATATTATCATTCATCTTATCCACCTTAGGTGCACAAAAGTTTTCCCATATTCGGGATGTTCATACATAGTCGGGAATCTGAACCAAAATAATCTGGTTGGATACAATAAAGTTCTATCTTGTTCAACAATATTTTTAAGTTTGTGTCTAGCCAAATCAAATAGCTTAAACGGCTTTTAAGTCAACGTATACATACTGGAAATCAATAAGTATGTATCAACATGTGATTAAATACAATGATTATCCAAGTGGGGACACTTGTATAACCATATTTAAAAACTAACGAACAAAATAAATATCTGGATTATATATGCACTAATACTGTGTTGAAAAACAATAATCGGATAATTTAAGAACTTGTATGAATATTAATAATTGGATACATAATCAATAACAATAGAGTTAATAATCTGACATAATTATATGATTATGAAACTTTCTTACTCATGTCCATTGTATAACGTAAAAGCAAAGGTAGGATACTTGCCTGAGCTATTGCTTACAATAAAGCAACTTAGTTTTATCTTTTATACTAAAACCTATCATTAATAAGATCATCCGTTCGATTAGAATAATATATCATATCACATAGTACTGCTATTTGAAGTCAACACATAACCTAATCACATTTGTCACATACTTTAACAGTCATTGATTCACTAACAAACACATATCTAAGTCAAACTATCTAAGTCTAGATCAATTTCTAAAATATTTCGGTGTACCGACGGCTTTATCGGGTAATTATTAAGTCTAAAACTCTATTCTATAGTTCAATATTCGATTAGATAATTTAAATATCAGTCATATTATCTTTCATAGCCTTATAATAATTTTTAATTAATTATTATAATTTATCATGATTTTCAAACACCCAGGTATCATTATTAAATAATTTAAATATTAAATAATTCTATTACCATTAATATTAAACTATTAATGAAACCATTGCCTAAACTATTTATTTTCATTTAAAATGATTTTTATAATATTAAAATCATTTTTAATTAATTTATTTAATATAATTACTAAATAAATCTAATATCATTAATATTAAATAATTAATGAAACTTATCTTAAAATATTAAAAGTTATGTTTTATAACTTAAAATATTATTAAATACCTTATTATCATTTAAAATGATTTTAATACAATAAATCATTTTAATTACTTTATTTAATGCATTTATTAAATAAATTAAATAGCAATAATATCCAAATAAATATTAATATTTATGAAAAATATTTCAAATTATTAAAAGTTAATTTTCATAACTTAAAATAATTTTTAAAATTATTTTTGTAATTTTAAGAAATTAATTTCAATTTTTAAATAATTTTTAGAAATTAAAGTAATTAATTTTAATAAGTCTGTCGCTAAAGCCCTTTGGCGACAGAAAGTGTCGCCTAAGGTGTTCTTGAGGCTCAAGAACATTCAAAGGTCAGTTTCGAGTAACCATGTTTGACCATCAATAAATCAGTGTGAAATGTGTTTTTGGGTTAGCTAATGATTGAATCTTGTAGAACTAGTGTAACACTACATGTAACAACCAATAACCAGGTCATACATCATCACAATCGAAAGTTATTAAGCTTTGAACTAGCTGTCAGAACGTGTTCATCATATTTCTGGGCTGCCCAGAATATCTGGTCATGGTCGGTCATGTTATAGTTGTGTTAGACGTCGGGCCTTGTAGACTAACTAACAGGGTATCTAGTTTGATCATTGTTCAAGCATAAACATCATCAATAAGAATGATCTAAGCTTCAAACAATCATGTCAGAGGATGTTCTTCATTTCAGGGGTTTTCCAGAAATGAAGAACAGATCAAGTGTGCATGTTTGGGCTTCCACTACTTGTTGTTCTTGTGATTTTTTTGTGACCTAAGAGTTCTAGATTGTAGCTAGCATGCAAGACAACAGATATATTACATAAAAATAGTATAACAACAACAGATCTAAGAGATATAGCTCGATCAAACTGTTGTCAGAAACGCGTTCTTGAAGATTTTGGGTTTTCTAGAATCTTCATCCGGGCGATCGGTCAACCTAGTTTGACCACGATTAATTTTCAATATGTTCACGATCTAAGTAATATGAAAGCATAAATGGCTAGCTCTCATGTCAGGATACAAGATAAAAACAATAACTTGACCAAACTATAAAACAACAGCAAGATCAAAAGCTTCAAAAATGACTATCAAAAATTCTGGGTTTCTGGGTTACCCAGAAACTCAGAATTTCTGATTGGTCAACTCACTTTGACCACCCATAACTTGAGTTCTATATATGATCTGACCATGATTCAAGTTTCAAATTAAAGACCACATGTTATAGAACAGATCCATAACATAAAACACACATAACACTTAACACAGAAAGATCTAGAGGCTCTGACATTCGTTGTCAGACAACATTTTTAAGCTTTTTCCAGATTTTCAAAAACTTTAATTTTGAGTACTTAGATGTTATGGATCCCCTATGTACCAACCCAGATCATCAATATACACTACATACTACATGTTTTAACATAAAAATCTAACATCTAAATAGGGTTCAAGATAAGATTTGATTTAGGGTTCATACCTTACTATGAACAAATTCTGATTCCTTGGCTACTGATTTTTTATGTGAGTTAGTGGGGCTTGATTTGGGGACTGAAACACCTTTGGATTTCGTGGGTTTGAGCTTGAGAGAGTTTGGTTGAGTGTTGGTTGTACAAATTGGGTAAATAATGCACTTTCTCTCTCTTAATCCTTATCTATAACTTGTATGCAATGTATTTGGATGTTAATAATGGCTGAGAGCTGGAATTTATTAGCCCGTAGCTAGACGAGGTTGATGACTTGCCAAGATTTGGCAAGATTTTGTTAGCAATAATTCCAAGAATGGGACAAAAAGGGTAATTAGGTCATTTTGCTAACAATTTTAATGGTATTCTTATTGATGGTACTTTAATCTAGGTTTTAATCAATAGATTTTAAACCTTAAGGTTTTCCAAATAATTTCTAGGGTTTGAAAAATTAAGTTTAAAGTCTAATAAAATTTTAATTAGAACTTACTAATTAAAATTAGGGTTTTTAAATAGAAATTAGGGTTTTAAATAATTAGGGTTCCTTAATATTGTTAGGGTTCCCAAATTAACAATTCAATTTACTAAAATAATAATTAGGGTTTCTAATTTTAGCAATTAGATTCCTAATTAGCAAATTAGGGTTTCTAATTTTAATTAGGGCTTTCAAATATTAATTAGGGTTTTCAAATATTAATTAAGGTTTTTCTAATTAACAGAAATTCTATAATATGCAACATAATTCATATAACACAATTTATAACCGATCTTAAACTCCAGTTTTGAGTTTCCAATTATGGTTTATGACAGTAATACTACGGTTTGCCGTGATACACCATAATTGACTAACCATTATCAGTCTACAATATACCGTATATAATTATAGCATTGAAAAATAATATTGTATTTAATATAATATTATTATTCTCATTCATTGATAAAAATCAAGAAATAAAGTTTGGATTCCATATCTAAAATATCTTTCAAATTTGTACCATAATTAATTAAATGAAAATAATTAACTTAATTAATTTGAATAAATTCATATAATAAAATAATAATTATAATAATTCCAATAATCATTTCATATATTATTTAAATAATATATGACCATATTTTATGGAAAACTAAATACTAAAATCATTTCTACTACAAAATTAATTACTATAAGAATATAATTTATAATGATCAATAATTCTTAAAATAAAATTATTTGAAATTATTCATGTAATAAATAAATTTTATTTATCACATATATACATACACATTACTTGGCACATATTCCCACTTTGATATAATAATAATAAAAAATTTATATGCAAAATTTCTCATTTATTTATATAAAAAATATCAGGTTATTACAATAATGATTGTGAAAGAGCATGAATCAAAGTTTAATACATGAATGATTGAATTGATAACTCTAAGTGGCCAACAATGACCATAAATAAATACTTTGGTAATCAAGGTGATCAGCCTTTCATACCAGTTAAACATTTGCATTTTGTACTAAGTGCGAATCAATAATCATAGATGTGCAATAATTGTCAATAATTGAACCACTAAAATGCTTGAAACATAATAACTCAAGTTTGAGTTAGGAAACTTGTCTTGCTCGTCGATTACTGCTACGCAATCTAATTTAATCTCTTATAAAAGACCTATCATTAATAAGATTGATCGTTCATTTAGCATATCATATCATACCTCATAATACTACTACCTTAATAAATTAGCTAACAATTAGCTACAAAATCAAATATTAGATAACACCTTAAACCATCAATATTATTATCGTCATTTGATAATACTTCAGTCACTTTATTATCATCTTAAAACTTTTCTCTAATATTATTAATCACTTAATAATATCTCACTCACTTCTTATAATCACTTCATAATATCTTAATCGTTTACAAATATTATTAACCTTTTAATAATATTTTAATCACTTATCAACATCTTAATCATTTCCAAATATTATTAAACCTTTAATAATATTTTAATCACTTAATAATATCTTAATCTAATATTATTAATCTCTTAATAATATTTTAATCATTTATTAACCCAATAAACAATTTATTTTAGTTATTTACCCTTTACTAATTCATTTATTTAACAATCATAAAATGCTATAAATATAATATTTTATCAAAAATGACCACAATACCCTCCATAATTACGATACATCATATTAAGGGTCTTTTGTCAAAAAAATTATATTTTTTTTACCCTTTATAACATTACATTACTTATTTTATCCATTTATTCATAACTCAATCATTTACATGAAAAATACCAAAACATGTCTAATTTTTTTCTTTTCTGTGAGACATCAGTGTATGATATTCTAATGAACATATAATGTTTATGGATTTTTTAATTCCGTTTACTAACTTTAAATAGTCCAAAACAGTCAGACCTTGCAACATTTTTTATAAATTGAATTTTTTTTGAAAATTCTAAAATTTTCAGGACATACTCCTGCTATGAACATCTACTCCCAGTAAAACGTTCATAATTTTTGGAATTAACCACAAAGAGTTATTTCTGTTTACTTTTAAAATAGTCATTTCTTGTAAAATCCATATATTTCATTCTAAAAATCCAAAAATCATCATCTTTGGACCAGATCTTGATAACTCATCATATTAACATCCCAAATTTTTTTAGAATTTGTAAAGTAAAGATAAAGGATGAAAATGCCCCTGCAAGCGGCTAGCCAGAAATAGGTCATTTCCTTTTTCTTCACAAGCTGGACTATTTTGACTAAAACAGCCATCATGGCGTGTAGAATCATCATTTTTGAGTGCTACCACTTGGTTTTAAAAACTAACTCACATATCTAGAACCCCTCTTTGACGGATTGCAAAAAGGATGTGTAGATTTCAAATGATAGTTGATAAAAGTGGAAGAAAGTGAGGGTTTTCTAGCCCCTTTAGAACATAGTTTCCATTTCTTCTTTTTTTGATCAACATGCAAGCACTCAAATGGTTAGATCCATACATGCAACACTGAATAGTATGTAGATCTAAGGATTTTAAGTTCAAAAACATTAACCCCTCTATTTTGCAAAACAAACCAAGTAGAAAGAAAATAACTAGTTTCGGAATTTATACCTTGATCTATGTGTTATATATCCTTCTTTATTTTCCAAAGTAGAAGATGATTTTGGGAGGATGAAGATTAAATTTCTCTCCTTTTCCCCCCTTCTAGGCCACGGTTTTCTCTCTCTACTCCTTCTATTTTACTTCTTAAGCTATTCTTTTTGTGGAGAGAGGAACTAAGAAGGTAAAATAACTAAGAAGGTAAAGTAACTTTTTAAATGATTAAAATGGGATGGGTAATTGATATTGGTGAATAAGTATAGATATAATTTATGTATGTATATCAATTGCCCAACACTTCTCTCTCCCTGTTCCTTATTTTTAATTTACTTGCACATTTAAACAACTAAGATGGCCAATTAATGGAGTGACACATGAGATAGTGGTTTAAAATAATGATAACATCACATGGGCTCTCCTCCTCCTATTGGCCAAAATTTTGGCACCTTTTATCCTCCATTTTTGATTTATTTTCTTACCAGATTTTGCTTAATAAAATGACCCAAAAGTCCCTTATTTATTGGACCAAGTTTTTGGCTACTTGATTTGTTGCTTGGGCTTTCTAATTAAATTTGGGCTACTATTTACATTATTTTGGGCCACCTTAATTATTAAATGTCCATCACATTAAAATATTTTACCCTATTTATTTAATTAGGATTTATAGTCCACTTATATTGGACTTTAAATAATTACTCATGTACATTTAATTTTTATAACCCAATTAGACTTGTTTTTAAAATAAACAATAATTTTAGATAATAAAATGAATCTCTTAGATTAATATAATTTTAAATACTAATATTCTTCAATACCATAACCCTTAGGTTATTTAATTTTCATACCTAATGTGTGAATTAGGTTATAAGGTCTCCTTTTAATTCTCTTTATAAAATAAATAAACATATATACATATTTACAATATATATATTTATTTAATCCCATACATATTCTTCATAAGTCATGAGTATTTAATACATGGATAAATAATTAATGTAACCTAATATTCTTGTATGATTAATTTAATTAATAATTTTCTTGCTAATATATATATAGCACATCATTAAGTATATGTACCTATACACATACACATTCTCTTTATTCTTATAATATCTCTTCACTTGAAATTTATTTCCTTAATAAATTTGTTACACATACAAAATCTCTTTCATTAATTCTTTTAAATTTAAAGGTAGCATAATAACTTATTCTTAATATACCTCAATTGTACTCATAAATCCATTATACGGTTTTGGATTTTCATAACCCATATTTTCTCTCTTCTATTCTTTATCTTATCATTTCTATCATTCACATTAAATTTCTCTATATTCTTTCAAATATTAAACCGTATATGTTTCTCTACTTTTTTTAATTATTCATCTATTTCCAATCCAAGTTTTATTCTTTAACTTTTAATTTAATCGTTCAAGATTTTATAAATTTTTGGGTTGTCACAGATTTGATGCAGCGATTCTGAAATGTCGTTGGATATTCTCATCACGAGTCGTTGACCAGGATTTTAGGTATATATGGGTTTTGTTTTGATTTTCATTTGATTTTGAGGGTTAGGATTTTGATTTGGGTTTTTGAGGGTTTGACCGCACCATAAATGACTGCCTACGTACTTCCATGGATGGGGGAAAATAAGGTCATTCGTAGTTCAAGCTTGACATTATTGATTGGGAATGGTATTTTGTATAGGGAGTGGAGTATTTTGGAGATTTGAAAAATATTTGTTTGGTTTGACCGCAACATAGCCGCCTACATAACCCTGTGAATGGTGGGAGATCAGGTCATTCAAAGTTCAAGCTTGGCCTGATTGATTGGGAATGGTATTATGTATAGGGAGTGGAGTATTTTGGGAATTTGAAAAATGTTTGTTTGGTCTGACTGCACCATAGATTACGTACCCACATGAATGGTGGGAGATCAAGTCTTTCATAGTTCAGACTTGGCCTGATTGATTTTCTCTTTTCTCTTCATTGCATAATGGGTTAATGATGACTAAGATAGTTCTCAAACATATTAACATTTCACTTAATCATAACTGATCAGACGCAGGAATACTTCACCATCCATATCTTCCAATCTTAGGGCTCCACCCGATAAAGTTGCATTGACAACGAAGGGTCTTTCCTGAATCGAGGAAAAATTTTATTGGACAATGGGTTGATGATCATGGGTAAGATAGTTCCATGGCATAGTACTGTTTCACTGAATTATAGTTAATTAGTCGTGGGAATACTTCATCGTCCATCTCTTCCAATGTGACGCCCCCAAAATAGGTATACATCACCCATTTTGAGTCGCCAAATACATGGTATAGAATATAAATACAAACTTAATTATACAACATGAGCTTAGAGTTTTAACATGAATATTGTCTTCTAGATAATATCCAAACTCAAATGGAGTCCTCATTACAATTATTATCACACTATTCTATAAAATAGTGACGACTACTACAGCCACAATCTTGAACTATCATTCCATTCCCCGACTAGTCCCGGCTACATTCTCATTTCCTGAAGAGAACAATGAAAGCAAAAGGGTGAGCTCAACTAGCCCGGTAAGAAATATTATGACTAAGATAATGCAGAATAAATTATCGTTAGCCTTCAATAATGTTAAATTGATAGAATACAATAAATAACAAGTTTCATTGTAGCGGAACAAGTAATCCATTAGAACAGTCAAGTAGAGCATGATATCTACTATCTTCTATGATTTAAAAAATTTATCAACAATTTTATCACTGAGACTCAGCTTAATAAATAATCCACATCACTGAATTATCCATGTACTACGGGCCAAGGATATTCATTAGTATCACATCCATGAATTATTCATGCACTACGGGCTAAGGATATTCATGTTATCACCAATGGTCATGATCATGCCAACAACTGTCCATCAACGCACTACGGGCCAATGAGAACTTTTACCACATCATTTGTAGCATTACAGGACATGATTACACCAAAAAATCCCTGGTCATAATCATACCAATCAACAGTCCATCTATGCACTACGGGCCAAAGATGACTTTTATCATAATATAAGCATGAGAATGATGACAATGATATAAGAATTCAATTAAATGAAAGTAAAGGATAAATTTTAAAGATTTATAATTTAATTTATCCAGAATTCAATAATGTCCAAATTGTCAACATGATATTGCTTTGTGGAGTAAAATTGAAGAATAATATTGTATCAAAAATGATTTGGACTGAAAAGAAATTAATTTTTGTCATAAATAGTACCCCGGAAGAATAATACCTGAGTGAATAGTACCCATGAATAGTACTTCAGGAATAGTACCACGTGAATAGTACCCTAGCATGAAAATATTAAAAAGTATCAAGAAAGTTCAGAATAATATTTTCGTGAAAAGATACTAGATGAAACGCAAATTTCAAGGATATTCTACTAATTTCAAGGAGTATAGAAGCAATACTTTAATAAAATGAGTGTAGAATTCGGAATCTGAAATGAAATAATATTACTTATATACTACAGAGTATGGAAGAAAATATTATTTCTTAAGAATATTTGTAATAACCCGATATTTTCTATATAATTAAATCGTAAATTTTAAAGTATAATTTTTTTTTATTTTAAAGGTGAGAATGCGTGCAAGGTAATGTGTATGTATTTATGTGATAAATAAAATTTATTTATTACATTGATTATTACAAATAATTTTATTTTAGAATTATTGATCATTATAAAGTATATTCTTATAATAAATAATTTTATAGTAAAATGATTTTATTATTTATTTCAATGAAAATATGATTTTATATTATTTAAATAATATACTGAAATGATTATAGAATTATTATAATAATTATTTTATTTTATTATGTGAATTTATTCAGAATAGTTAAGTTAATTATTATAACTTAATTAATACTTGTAGGTATATGATAAATAAATCAGATATGGAATCCAAACCCTAATTCTAGGTTTTGATTAAGGAATGGGAATAATAATACTATATTAAGTATATTTTGATTTTTCAGTGCTATAAATATGTACTGTATGTACGCATTGTTAATGATTGGTCAATGATGGTGCAATATTTGAAAACCCTCGCATTACTGATAAACCCTAGTTTTGCAGTCAAATGAGACTTCAAAATCTGTTAAGTCACTGTGTTATGTGATATATTATTTCTATTATAAGTGTTAATGCTAATTATAGAAAAACCCTAATTAGTGATTTAAACCCCTATTTTCTCAAATTAGAAAACTTAAATAATAATTAACTAATTAATAAATGTAAACCCTAATTTGAAACTCAATTATGAGTTCGATACTGTTATATAACTGTGTTATATGATGTATGTTGTGTATTATATAATTTTAAGATTAATTAGGTAAACCCTAATTAATATTTAGAAACCATAATTTCTAAAAATTAGAAAACCCAAGTTCAAGCTGTTAAACCCTAATTCAAAAGTCAAATGCAAGCTTAAGACTATTATGTAATCATGTTAATGTGTGTAATGACCGGTATTAAAGATATTAACCCTAATTAGGGAGAATCTTAATTATTCAAAATCCTAATTTTTTTAAAAATTATATAAACCCTTATTATTTTTCTAAATTATAAACCCTAATTTGCTTATGGTAAACCCTAATCGCTAAATTGGGAGATTTAATGCTAATTAGTGTATCTTAAACCTAATTAGCAAAGTACTAAGTAAATTAAAAACTTAATTTAATTAAGAAACCTTAAATTGTATTTTTAGAAACTAAAAAAATTTATTTTTGTTCAAGTTAGAAATCCTACAACGCTATGTGCTAAACCTTAGGGTTAAACCCTAAGGGTTAGATATGTTACAAGATTGCCATTAAATTGGTTAGCCAAATGACAAAAATGCCCTTATTGCATTATTGAAGCTTACTTGTGTATCTAGCAAAATTTGAGTTGGTTACCAACTCTTGACTTCCTTGTGACTGAAATTAAATGCATAACAACCACTACAACTCGGCCAATTCATTGCAAATTGTTGTTTATAAGATCCAAGAGAGAGAAAAGCCTCATTTTTGCCTCATTTCTCTCCAAACACCCAACTCACTTTTCTCTCACCCAAACCCAAGAAATTCTAGTGTTAGTTCAGTCACAATTCAAGCCCCACTAACACCCACAACAAATCAGAGGCATAGATTCAAGAATTTGTGCATGAAGATATAGAAGCCCTAATCTATTTTGATCCTAAATGCTAAGAAAAATTTTGTGAATATGTGTATAGAATCTTGCTAATGGATGTTTTATGAAGATCTATGATGATTTATCATGGATCCATAACATCAAAGTTCTTTAAAAATGAGTTTTTTCAAAAACTGTCCAAGAACATTTTTGTGGTCTGATAAGCTAATGCCAGGAGCCACAGATTCTTGTTCGTTTATAATTGTTGTTGTTTTAAAGTTGTAATCTATACTCTGTCATGTTGTCTTTGACCTGGAAGTGGATTTACAGTTGTTTAATGTCTAGATTTTATGTTATAATCGATCAAAGTCAGTTGACCGACCATGACCGAGTATGAATCTGGGTAACCCAAAAATTGATTTCAGTGTCTGACAACATATTTACGCTCCTTGATCTGTCAATTGTTATGTTTTTTGTGGTTATTGTTGTAATTAAAGTGTAGCATGTTGTTTGTACTGTAGACCCATGCCTTAAGATCCCATAAACAATCAACAGATCGATTGTAGCAAGTGGTCAAAAGTAGGCCACTTGCACTGATTTTGCATTTCTGGAATTTCCAGAAAAGAGGATGAACAACCTCTCTAATAAGGTTTGACCAGATGCTAGCTTACGATTATGTTGTAGTTTGATTGATCTAATGAATGTTATGTGTACCTTGTCATGTAGACTATAAGCTTGAACCTTAAAAACAACTTGTTATGACCAGGACCTAAACCAAATTAAGCCTCAAATTGGACCCTCGAGGCTGACTAGGTTTCTAGGTAACCCAAAAAACCCAGAAAGCTCTTACAGTGTGTTTGAACGGACAAATCTCCTTGTTTTTATGTTGTATGACCTTGTTAGTTGTTGTATCATGTACTATTACATTAGTAGTACATGATCAAAGTTATAACATGCCCAGAAATTTCATAACCTGACATTTATGTTTGGTCAAACATGACTAGTCGATCACTGGCATTGAATGTTCTTGAGCCTCAAGAACACCTAAGGCGACGCTTTCTGTCGCCAAAGGCTTTAGCGACAGACTTAGTTAATTTTAATTAATTAATTTACAAAAATAATTTAAAAATAGAAATTAATTTTTGAAAATTACAAAAATTATTTAAAGTTATAAAAATTAACTTTTAATAATTTGACATATTTTTCATAAATATTAGTATTTATTTGAATATTATTGATATTTAATTTATTTAATAAATATATTAAATAAATTAATTAAAATTGATTTTATTATATATAAAAATCATTTTAAATGATAATAAGGTATTTAAAAATATTTTAAGTTATAAAATATAACTTTTAATATTTTAAAGAAAATTTTACTAATTATTTAATATTAATGATAGTAGATTTATTTAATAATTATATTAAAAAATTAATTTAAAAATGACTTTAATATTAGAAAAATCATTTTAAATGAAAATAAAGAGTTTAATAATATTTTAAGTTATAAAATATAACTTTCAATATTTAAAGGTAAATTTCATTAATTAAGTATTATTAATGATATTAAGGTTATTTAATGATTATATTAAATAAATTAGTTTAAAAATGATTTTAATATTATCAAAATTATTTTAAATAAAAATAAAGTGTTTAAAGATATTTTAAGTTATAAAATGTAACTTTTAATATATGAAGGATAATTTCATTAATAATTTAATATTAATGATATTAAGTTTATTTAATAATTATATTAAATAAATAGTTTTAAAATGGTTTTATTAATTTAAAAATCATTTAAAAGGATATAAATGAATTAAAGATATTTTAGGTTATAATTAATGACTTTTAATATTTTTGGTAAATAGTGCATTAATATTTAAGTATTAATGATAATTATTTAAAATAATTTTAAATATTTAAAAATCATTTAAGAGTAATATTAGTACTTTAAAAATATTTTGAGTTATTATAAATAACTTTAATATTTTGGCAATGGTTTCATTAATAGTTTAATATTAATTAAATGTTAATGATAGTAGAATTATTTAATATTAAATTTTTTTATTATGATTCCAGTGTTTGAAAAGTCATGATAAATTATAATAATTGTTTAAAAATTATTACAAGGTTATGAAAAATAATATGATTGATATTTACGTCTATTGAACTACAGAATAGAGTCTTAGACTCGATAATTACCCGATAAAGTCGTAAATAATCGGTTAAGCGTTTTTGAAATTGATACGGACTTAGATATTTTGGATTTGTATTAATGTTTGTTTGTGATTCAAACGATTATTGAATATGTGTGTGACAAGGTGATTAGGTTATGTGTTGATTGCAATAAGCAGTGCTATATGTTACGATATGTTGTTCTAATTAGTAAAATAATCTTATTAATGATAGGTTTCAGTATAAAAGATAAAACCAACTTGCGAAATTAAGTCATAGCATAGAAAATTTGGATTTTCCGAATTTAAGTTTAAAGAATTAGTTATTAATAAAATAAATTTTATTAATAATATTATATGTTATGTGTTTATTAATCGTTCTAGAACCTAGGATGATTATAAGTCGGGAGGATTCTGGCTACGAGCTAGACTAAGCGATTAAGAATTTTCAAGACGAAAATGAAAATTTTCCGGGAATAAAAATATTTCTGGGGAAAAAGACAAAATAGGCACTATTCACCTGACGAAACCTAAGGGTTAGGGTTTGAATAACCTAATCCGTTCTGAGAGTTCGGTATGTCGAAATGACATTCCGTCGAAAGATTTGATGATAATATATCTTGAAAAGTTAAGTAAGCCGATAAAAGTTTTTCTCAAAAAACGTGCATAAATCAAATAAAATAAAAATGACAAAAAGTACTGCTATATACTTTTCATTCGTTTAGCTACATTAGGGTAAAACGTGAAGAAAACGCTCAACGCCAAAAAGTGTTTTTCAGTTTTTCAGAAATCCGAGGAATACGTAAAAGTTAATCGGTAAAGGAAAGACGAAATATCTAAAAATATTTGGATTCCAAGAATTGCAGTTTTTAAAACTGTCGGACAAAACCCGAAAAACGGAACCAAGAAACTTACAGGCTAAGTTTCATGAATAGTAAGGAGGTTAACTAAGGAGGTGGAAGTAGTAGACTTAAGTGTTAAGTAAACTTAAGTGTTAAGCAAACTTAAAGGCTAAGTAGACTTAAGTGTTAAGTAAACTTAAGGAGTAAGTTAACTTAGTCCCTAAGTCATGAATAGTAAGGAGGTTAAGTGGGTGAAATGACTAAAATACCCTTAGCTCGAATTTTCTATAAATAGGAAGCTAGCTTTCATTTGTATGAGATTTTGAAAATTGTTCAAACATTTGAGAGAGAGAGAGAGAGAGAGAGAGAGAGAGAGAGATTTCGGATGAGGGAGAAGAGGAAAAGGAGGAAGAAAAGTTTCTCATGAACAAACTTTGTCTGACGGAAGGAGATTAAATGAGAACGGTAATCCGAAACCTAGTCTTTTATAAATTTTCTTTAAGTTTTTATGTTTAGAAACATAACTTAATAAGAATAAGAATTAGATAATGTTAGGGATGATTTCATATGGTTGAAATCATGAGAAATAAGAAAAATAAGAATTTGAAGTTTGGTAAATAAATTTCTTAAGGAAGTATAGGATTCGTAATGAATTAGAAAGATTTGAGTTGATTATATCAATAAGTAGATGAAATAAGTAAGGAATAATATTCTATAACATCAAATTCCAATAAAAAGTGAAATCATAATCCAAAATATCGATTAAAATGAAGAACGAACGAAGAACACGAAGAACATGTGAAGAACACGAAGAACGTTGTTGATGGACAAATTTAAAACCATCGTAGGATAATTGTTATTGATGGACAAATTTAAAACCATCGCGTATAAGTTAGATGCATATTGTTTGGTTAGGAATGGTAGAAACATTCAGGAAGAACGGATTAAAACTTAGCTATAACGAAGTTATGGCAAAAATTTCGTAAAAGACAAACGAGAATTAAAAAGTTAGTAAATAAACCCGAACGTATAAGGTTTCATAAGAATGTAAGAAAACATAGAAAACGTGAGTCATGGACTCAAAAATGAATGAATTCCGAGTTTGGATGACCGAATTACGGAAGAACAAACAAAGGGTGTTAAAAACATAAAATTGAACGAAGGGTGAAGATCAAACAAAACGAATGGCATGTTAACGGATTCATAACAAAGTTTTGTTTGGAGGTATTGAAGTACGTAAGATAAGGAAAGAGAATGGCTTTGGAATGACCTCATTCCGAGTTATAACGAATAAATTATGGAAGCGGGAAGTAAGCGTCTCAAATTGGATTTAACACTTAGAAAAATTTTCTAGGGTTAGGGCTTGGCGCCGCTACGCCAACCATGCCAGTAAAGGTGGTCTTTGCATGCGTGAGGGCCGAGTATCGCAAACTCATGCAATGACATGAGAGATAGAAGGAAGAGTAGCGCAATGCGGCCAAGATATCTGAAAAAGCCGGAGAAGAGCTTTTAAGCGCTTCAACTCTTGGGGGAAACGTACGGGAAGATAAAGAACATAATGTTCAACTAAGATAACACATTTTCAAGTGAATTAAACCTTTAGTACATGTTGAATGAAATGGTCAAAAGAGATTAAAAGGAAAAGAATTTTTTATTAAACGGAGATACATAACCGATGTCCGGGGACCGTAGTCGCGATGAACGAACGTGAGGGGTTACTAGGGTTGTGATTCCTTAGACGTTGAGCAACGAGGGTAATGAATAACATTTCGATGTTATGTCATGATAGTAAGAGATAAGTTTGAAGCGTTTAGACGCTTTATGCATATTATTTGTTGTGGTAAGCGAGTAGTCTTAGCATACCACTAACCTGTATGGCCGACATTAAAGAAGAATAACGAATGGTATTAAGAAAGCCGTAATGAATGGTAATAAGATTAATGGAATAGAATGTGAGTCGAGATAAGAATGTTAGAATAAAATGTATCGTTGAACACTTTAACCGACGTGAAGGTTGAGGGTGCATAAATATTAAATGGATAGAACCTACACCCGTGTGTATGGTTTGACCAAGTAAGATAATGACGATCAATGTTTAAACCGTGAGCGGTAAAGAAGTTGAATTAAAGATAATAACGTTTAACGTTGAAGCGAGAGTTAAGGATTAAAGGGAATGATTGTTCTGAGTATATAAAAGACTGTATGACTTAGACGATAAAGAGTGAATACTGAGGCGTGGCATTTAGTTGCCAGGAAGCCATAAAGAATGAGAAATTAACTTAACGAAGATTATAGTTTAATAGTTCGGATAAGTCAAGATAAGTAAGTTGTAGTACAGTCGTAACCTTTGATGGTTGACATATGGGAGCTGGGCTAAACAATTCCTTCAGAGAGCGAAGGTATATACGAAACTGGAAACCGATCTAACTCACTGTTATGGGCAGTGTAGACGAGATGAGAACTTGTTTGTTGGTTGTTTGTGGGAAACCACTCAGAGTACCATATGGACTACTAGCAGAGAAGAGATGTGTGTTAAGTTTTAGAGAAGTAATAAGAAGAAGATAAGATGTAAAACATCAAAGATGATGAACGTATAAGTAAGACATCTCCGTATGTAATGAAGCCGTAGAATGGTAGTGAAAGGGGTCGCGTAAACTTAGGTTGCAAGAACGCGAACCCTAAGAAGTAAAGTTAAGGAAACTAGTACATAAGTCAAATATACATGACTAATGGGTGTATGTGTTGTTTTCTTATGTGCTATATAGAAGGCTGGAATGAAAGCGATTCGGCGTAAAATTTATGTAATGCGTAAAGCAAGTTTCTAACTTCATTCATATTTCAAATGAATGCTAGTTTCTTAAACTTCTCAGATGTTGAACTTGAGAAGTTTCGTCTATGTGCTAATGTGCGATATTTATGTAAAGTGGTAGAACGTATGAGGCCTTGAGCCACAATGTGAACACTTCGGTGTTTCTATGAGATGATCTATTCTGTGATTTAACTGTTCAATAAGAGAATGCTCTGTTCATACATGATCCGTTATTGTTAAGTCTGTGTGCTAATGATTCTAGCGGACATGATGAGTATGAAAAGGTAGAAGAATGAAAGTATTTCAAAGTGCATGTGAATAATGTTTTAAAATGATAGGAGTGAGATTATTCCTATTATTCATTTTGTTTCATAACCTTTGTTCGGTTATTGAAGTTCTAAAGAAAGCGTTTGAATTCTTGAAGATGTTTGTTCAACTGCTATGACTTCTTTGGGCAATTGAATGCTCACACTTGCTTTTAAATGAAAAACATTTTTCGTGACGATGTTAGAAGAACTTAGGATCCCGTAAAGAGCAAGATGACGGTATCCAGATGAGGTGCTATTCAGGATGTGAATAAGCGAGAAGATCAAGTGAAGATTTATAATATAGGAAGATGAAATTGAACTATAGACTAGTTTAAGGAACTGTTATGTATCCTTGGTGGCGGATAAAAGTCACTCTTGTAAGATGAAATTAATAATGTATTTAACATTATTTGAAATGAAAAAGGTTATAAGGTTTCCAGAACCTGGGATTTGAGAGTATATGTTGTTATATTTGGCTATATAATGATGTATGTTTGGAAGAAGATGGGATCGTGATGTACGGAATTCGGGTGTGAAGATAGACTGAATTTCGGGGCGTCACATAAGCAGCAGACCAAGCAAGTATCCTACCTTTGCATTTTCTTTATGCAATGGACATGAGTAAGAAAGTTTCAGATTTATATTATTATTGTACCAAATTATTAACCCTATTGTTATATATATTATATCCGATCATTGTTTATCAACATGATATTATATTATATAACTCATATATATATTCTGTTCGTTAATTTCTAAATATGGTTATACAAGTGTCCTCACTTGGATAATCATTGTATTTAAACACATGTTGATATATATATATATATATATATATATACTTATTGATCCCTCGTATGTAAACATTAAGTAAAAGCCGTCTAAGCTATTTGACCAGCTAGACACAGATTTAAAAATATCATTGAATATGATAAAACCTTTTTGTATCCAATCAAATTATTTTGGTTCGGATTCCAGACTAAATATGAACATCCCGAACAAGGAAAAACTTTTATGCGCCCAAGGAGGACAGAGTGAACGATAATATTGTTCTTGTATGTAGTATTGATCAATACAGGGCACATTGGGATGATCACCCTCGCGCCCGAAAGTTATGACAGTTTGCGGATGAAGTTCTGCTAAACCTATTCAAAAATTGAAAACAATGTTCATAGTATGTCAACTTAACCCTATTTATAGCCAATATGTAGTTTCAAAATTTTGATATAGAATTGTTATGTTATTATTATCGGTTCAGTTTACTTCACAACTATTAATTAGTTATAGAAGTGATGTACAAAGAAAATATTTAATTCTTTCAGCTAATTATATTTATAATTGTTATTACTTGTTGGGCACCCAATTGCTCATTCTTTCTTTATATTTAAATTTTTTTAGCTAAGAATGATCAACTTGAAGGTTCAAACGAGAACAAGTGAAAAGGAAAGCAAATAGAATATGTTTAATGGTATCTTTTGTAATAGTTAAACTGTATTAAGACAATGATATGTATTATCTATCATGTAAAGAATGTAGTAAATGTTGCGTACTTGGGATTAGACTCTGATAAGTGTAAGTTAAGTTTGAAATGCATATTATTGTTATTATTAATAGTATTATTTCCGGTCATAGAAATTGTATCATAAAGCACTGAATTCGGGTTTCAAGTACCTGAATTTGGGGGCGTTACAATATTGAACAAAAATAATATCCCTTACCTTAAAAAAGAGAGTATCCCGTCTGGTATAACGAGGATATTCTTGAAGAAAACTTGTACTGTTTTCTACACTCAAAGCTTCCTAAAACTCGAAAGAAATACGCTCAATATTATAGAAGAAGAATTCTCTGATTTTGGTATGCTTTTCATTTCTAAACTGAGCATCCTATTTATAGGAAAATGGAAGGATACTATTTAGAAAATAAATTCACGGACTTCACAGTAAATTTTGAAAGAAATCACGGGTTCGGCTGAAAATTTTTCTGATTTTACTATGCAAACACTATGCAGACACTACGCAAACACTATGCATAAAAAATATAATATATTCTATTTTTTTATAAAAAACAAAACTTATTATAAAATATATATATATATATATATATACTCCCTCTCTTTCAAGGCATCTCAAAACCACCCACCATCTGTAAGACCCCAACTTTTATGAATATAGATTAATTTTTCTCGAAATATATTTTGGAATATTATGATGTGGATTTGATATAATGTTATAGTTGTGGGTAATGTTTACAAATTTTGCAAAGTAAGAAAGTTGTTATAAAATATTCGATTGGTCGGGGAATATTCGTTTTAACAGGGAATATTCATACGACGGCACAACCGTTGGTGGACCCCACAACAAAAGTATTGTCGGAGTTAGAAAAAGACAAAAATAACTTTTTATAAAAATAATGACGAAAGTTTTACCGTTAAACTGTTGAAATACCCGGTGGTAAAAATACAGTAATACGCATGGTTTCATAGTAGCACACGGTATTGATTATTGATGCTTACGTAAGAAGCCACTTAGTTTACTCAATTATTGCTACAGTAATTGCTGCATAGTATCTCACGTTATTTGATTCAATTATTGTCACAATATCATCTGCATAATATTTTATATTATTAAATCACTAATTGAGACGACAATGTTATTCATATTATAATTTGGATTATTGACGATGTCTAGAAAGTTCTGTCGAGGAAAGTGGTTTGGTCACCTAATTGCGCGCCAACAGGGAGAAATCCTTATCGGAAAGCCCCCTCTTTCCTGGGAATGATATGGTTGTTAAATATTGTGAGTTATAATATTAATAATGAATAATTGTTAATAGATTAAAAATGTGTTTATTAAAGATAAATGATTTATGGTAAATATTTATTCAATTTTTTGATATAAATATAGGTATTTGTTATGAGGCGTTTGTTATAAGTTTGACTTAGAATTCCATGGGAAGATTTACTAATTTTATGGACCGTCGGTGGTGATTTCAATAGTAAATCAATCTGAACCATCGATAGTTGTTTTAATAGTAAATCAATCCGGACCATCGATGGTGGTTTTAATAGTAAATCAATTTGGATCGTCGGTGGTGGTTTTAATAGTAAATCAATCTGGACCGTCGGTGGTGGTTTTAAAATTAAATTAATCTAGACCGTCGGTTATGGTTTTAATAGTAATCAATATGGACCATCCATTGTAATAGTAAATCAATCTGGACCGTTCATGAATCAATTATTATTTATTCCATTCTCCTATAAATAGAAGCTTAATTCTTCTTTCATTCTCACCAATTCACTGAGATTCACAAGAGAAACTATAGAGAGAAAAACTATAGAGAGCAAAAAGAAGAGTATTATGCTACTTCACTATTGCAGTATCCAGTCTTCTACTAAGGTAAGAGGTATTATTTCTTTCGTATTCATAAGGAATACTATTTTTTGTATTCATTCTTTAATATGTTAGAATAACCTGTCTACGCGGATTACATACCGCATGACATGTGAAAATCCATTTACATTTTTGTATGTTATTTCTTTTCATTTTCTTAAATCTAAACTTACTATTGTAAGTATTGCTTCTATAAACCCTGAAATTAGTGGAATATCCTTAAGTTTTGCACTTCATCCAGTATCGTTTCATTGGAATATTGATCTAATTTTTTTTATTATTAAATATCAATATTTTCTCTCAAGGTACTATTCACAGGTTACTATTAACTCAGTTACTATTCACTCAAATATTATTCACTCGGGGATTCGGTGTACTTTTTATACCGAGGTACTATTCATGGGTTACCATTCACTCGGGTAATATTCACTCAGGTATTATTCACTTGGGTATTTAGGTCACTTTTCATGTTGGGGTACTATTCACGGGGTACTATTCTCGAAGTACTATTCACAGGGTACTATTCATGGGGTACTATTCACCCAAAAAATTTATTTCTTTTCTGTCTAAATTATTTTTGATACATGGATATTATTCTTGAATTTTACTCCACAAAGCAGGATCATGTTGACAATTTAGATATTATTGAATTCTGGATAAATTAAATTATAAATCTTTAAAATTTATCTTTTTCTTTCATTTAATTAAATTCTTATATCATTGTCATCATCCTTATGCTTATATTGTGATGGAAGTCATCTTTGGTCCTTAGTGCGTAGATGGACTATTGATTGGTATGATTATGACCAAGGATAATTCGGTATAATCATGACCTATAATGTTACAAATGATAAAAGTCCTTCCGTAGTGCATTGATGGACAGTTGTTGGCATAATCATGACCATTGATGATTACACGAATATCCTTGGCCCGTAGTGCAGGGATAATTCGTGGACGTGATACAAATGAATATCATTGGCCTGTAGTGCAGGGATGATTCGATGATGTGGTTTATTTATTAAGCTGAGTCCTAGCGATAAAATTGATGATAAACTTTTTAAATCATAGAAGATAATAGATATCATGCTCTACTTTACTTTTCTAATGGATTACTTGTTCCGCTACAGTTAAACTTGATGTTTATTATATTTTATCAGTTTAACACTGTTGAAGGCTAACGATAATTTATTCTGCATTATCTTAGTCATAATATTTTTTACTGGGCTAGTTAAGCTCACCCTTTTATTTTCATTGTTCTTGTCAGGAAATGAGAACGTAGCCGGGACTAGTCGGGGAATAGGGTGATGGTCCGAGATGATTGTTTTAGTAGTCCTTACTATTTAGTGTGATAATAAATGTAATGAGGATTGAATTTGAGTTTGGATATTGTTTAGAAGACAATATTCGTGTTAAAACTCTCAGCTACGCTTTTGTCATTTTGTATAAAAGAAGTTTGTATTTGAATTTTGTACCATGTATTTGGAGACTCAAAATGGGTGATGTATACCTATTTTGGGGGCGTCACAGTTGGTATCAAAGCTTAGGGATATGATCCCTAGCTGAGATGTGAGACTAGAATTAGGAGGGGAGAGACGGGTAATTCCTTCGCTAGTATGACCTACCTAAGTTTATTTGGTATTTAATTGGTCGGTCAGAGTATAGGGAAATTATGTGGTATGTCAATTAACCCTTGTTTTGTGGCAATATTTGAAAATGACATCTGAAAATGTTGAGATTAGCAATGAAGCACATGAGAGCGTGGAGTCACCAACAATCAATACCCAGGATAATGTGCAGGAAGAAGATAATAATCCTCAAGTAAACAATTAAACCTACCAAATGATGAACGATGGGATGTTCAGAGGCTTTATTCAATTCATACAACATCAGGCGAGAGCGGCTCCTGTTCAGAATATAGGTGGAAACACTGACGACTCACGGATGGTCACCGCTAAGCAATTCAAGGAGCTGGGATCATCGGAGTTTTGGAAAAAGCCAGAACTACTTAAGGCAGAGACGTGGATAAAGCAGATCACCAAGATATTTGATGTCTTGGGATGCTCTGAGGAGCAAAAGGTTCCCTTTGCCACCTTCATGTTGAGAGGAGAGGCATATTACTGGTGGGATTCAATAAAACATACTCAGTCTGCCGCACTGAGGATGTCTTGGGAGAAGTTCCAAGAACTGTTCAACGACAAGTACTTTCCCAAAAGTATTCGTAACATGAAGGAGGTAGAGTTCATCAAGCTAGAGCAAAACAATATGACCGTGTCACAGTACGAGGCTAAGTTTATCGAGTTGTCCCGATTTGCATCCCATTTGGTTGATAATGAAGAGAGACTGACACGGATGTTTCTAAGAGGTTTAAAACCCAAAATACATTAATACCTCATTTCTCACAAACTGTGTTTGTATTCAGATGTTGTAAATACGGCTCAGTTATTGGAGCGCGATAATGAGTCAACCCAACAAAGAGAGAGCAGCCGATAAAGTGATAATACCAGTGGTAGCAGTCATCGAAGCGGTGACAACAAACGTGGAGGAAATCAACAAGCCAGAAATGGTAACCACTCCGGTGGTAATCATGACTAAGACAATAGGAGTGGAAATTTCAAGAAGAGGAGGTTCAATAATGATGAAAAGACGTCAGTACCAGCAATCGTTGTTAAGGAAGGAGATCTACCACCGATTGTATGTTACAAATGCAGAGAGGAGGGACTCATCAGTCCAAACTGTACGCATCAGTCCAAAGCGTGTTACAATTGTGGAAGAGAAGGTCACCTAGCCCGATTTTGTCATGCAGCGAAATTAAGTCTAGCTAAGATGCAGGCACTAAAGGCCGTCCCAGATAAGACAAAATCGATAGTTCAAGGGATAGCGTTTGTCGTGACCTCCGAAAAAGCGAGGAACCCAAACAAAGTCATCACTAGTAAGCTAATCATAAACTCTAACGAAGTCTATACCTTATTTGACACTAGTTCTACCCATTCTTTTATTTCTCCTACTTGCGCTCAACGTTTAAATTTGACTCCGGAGAAATTAGACTTTGACTTATCTATTGAAACTCCGTTGGGGGAAACCTTTATTACATCCACTGTTTATAAGTCTTGTTTGATTCAAATCGGCAACCGCACATTACCTGTCGATCTTATTTCTTTGAAAATACTTGCATTCGATGTGATTTTATGGATTGATTGGTTGACAACTCATCATGCTAAAATTGATTGTTTTTGTAAGGTTGTTAGCTTTCATATCCCTAACCAACCTATTATGCGAATTTAAGCAACCAAACCACTAAAGTCGATCACTGTCATATCAAGCCATAAAGCTATTCATTTATTAAAAAATGGATGTCAAGCTTTCTTAGTCCATGTCACGAATTTAAACAAAAATATGTCAGATTTGAATGATATTTCTATTGTTAATAAATTTCCTGACGTATTCCCCGAAGAACTTCATGGCCTACCCCCAGAGCGTGAAATCGAATTTTATATCCACCTTGAACCCGGTACAAAACCCATTTCCAAAGCCCCATATCGAATGGCTCGTATTGAACTTCAGGAGTTAAAGACCCAACTGCAGGAATTGTTAGACATCGGTTTCATTCGTCCTAGTACGTCTCTTTGAGGTGCTCCTATTTTCTTCGTAAAGAAGATAGATGGAAGTATGCGACATTGTATTGATTATCAGGAGTTGAATCATGTTACCATCAAAAATAGGTACCCGTTGCCTCACATTGATGACCTGTTTGACCAGTTGCAAGGCGCCAAAATCTTTTCAAAGATCGATCTTCGTTCTAGATATCATCAGTTAAAGATTTAAACTGATGACATTCCAAAGACTACTTTTAGAACTCGGTATGGGCATTACGAATTCCTATTCATGTCTTTTGGATTGACTAATGCTCCTGCTGCCTTCAGGTATATGATGAACTGAGTATTCAAGGAATATTTAGATCATTTTGTAGTTATCTTTATTGATGACGTTCTCATATACTCCAAAAGTCTTGAAGATCATGAACAACACTTGAGGCTGATTCTCCAAAAGCTTCGTGAAAACAAGCTATATGTTAAGTTGAAGAAATGTGAGTTCTGGCTTGAGGAAGTAGCATTCCTTGGGCACGTGATTTCAAATTGTGGAATATATGTTGACCCGACAAAGATTGAAGCAATTCAAAGCTGGGAGAAACCTAAGCCAGTTACCAAAGTACGTAACTTTCTGGGCTTAGCTGGTTATTATCGGAGATTGGTGGAAGGATTTTCTTGAATCGCTACTCCATTAACTCAACTGACTAGAAAAGATACAAAATTCGGTTGGAGCGAGGAATGTGAGAAGAGTTTTCAAGAACTCAAGAGGAGACTCATTTCAGCACCTGTTCTGACAATACCATCTGGTTTCGGAGGGATTTGTCATCTACAGTGATGCTTCGTGAAGAGGGTTAGGATGTGTTCTCATGCAACATGGGAAAGTCATAGCCTATGCCTCACGACAACTCAAAGAATATGAGAGGAATTATCCTACTCATGATCTACAGTTGGCAGCTGTTATTTTCGCGCTTAAAATCTGGAGGCATTACTTGTATGGGGAGAAAGTGGAGATCTATACGGATCATAAAAGCCTCAAATATTTCTTCACCCAAAAGGAACTCAACATGTATCAACGACGTTGGCTTGAGCTATTGAAAGATTATGATCATATCATTCAATACCATTTTGGAAAAGCAAATGTGGTAGATGACGCGTTGAGTAAAAGATCATATGCGGGTACGAGTGCGATATTGTCAACATAAAGGCCCATTTTGCATGACTTGCAAAGGATGGAAATAGAGTTAAAGACTCCAGGGACCCACGTGATGATGTCAAATATACGAGTAGAACCGACTTTAATCGATAAAGTTAAAGCCGCTCAACTTACGGACTTGGAGCTAATGCGTATGAAGAAGAAAGTGCAAGAAGGTGCTATTTTGGAAGAAAGAATCGATGAAGAAGGAATACTTCGAGTCAACTCCAGACTTTGTGTTCCTAACGACCCTAATTTAAAGTATAAGACCCTAATTTAAAGTATAAGATCATGAAGGAGGCGCACAACACACCGTTTACAATCTATCCTGGGAGTACTAAAATGTATCGTGATCTTTGACATACATTTTGGTGGAACAATATGAAGAGAGGGGTAGCAGAGTTTATCTCAAGGTGTCTAACTTGTCAATGAGTCAAGGCAGAGCATCAAGTGCCAAAAGGTCCATTGCAATCATTTGTAATTCCAGAATGGAAGTGGGAGCACTTTACCATGGATTTTGTTACTAGTCTTCCCAAGGTTTCTCAAGGCATAAATGAGATTTGGGTCATTATTGATAGATTGACCAAGTCTGCTCATTTCTTACCTAAACGGAAAACTTATTCACTTGAACGTCTTGCTCGTATGTACATAAATGAGATTGTAAGACTGCATGGCATGCTAGTATCCATAGTTTTTGATCGAGACCCAAGATTCACTTCATGATTTTAGGTTAGTTTGCAAAAAGCTATGGGCACAAATTTACGATTTAGTTTGGCATATCATCCTTAAACGGACGGACAGTCGGAGAGGACTATTCAAACTCTTGAAGATCTATTAAGACTCTGTGTGCTTGACTTCAAGGGAAGTTGGGACAAGTTTTTGCCATTAGTGGAATTCTCCTACAATAAGTTATCAAGCAAGTATCGGCATGGCTCCATTTGAGGCGTTGTATGGATGCAAGTGTCGTTCACCAGTATGCTGGGACGAGGTGGGTGAAGTAATGTTGTTGGGACTGAAGTTGGTATGTATGACTACGGAAAAGATTCAAATGATCCGACAACGTATAAATACCTCAGAAGATAGACAAAAGAGTTATGTTGATCTTCATCGAAAGGACGTGAAATTTAATGTTGGAGATCATGTGTTATTACGTGTTGATCCATGGAAAGGAGTTACAAGATTTGGAAAGAGAGGAAAGCTCAATCCTCGATTCATTGGGCCATTCAAAATCCTCGATCGAGTAGGAACTGTGGCTTATAGACTCGCCTTACTGCCAAGTATGTCTCGTGTTCATAATATTTTTCACATATCTATGTTACATAAATATTTGGAAGACCTGAACCACATTATTGAATTAGAACCGGATGAGATAGCGGAAGATTTAACATATGAAGAGGTACCTGTTAAAATTTTCGATAATAAGGATCATATTCTACGCTCCAATGTTATACCTCAAGTCAACGTTTTGTGGAGAAACCACGATGTTGAGAATATGACCTAAGAGTTAGAATCTGAAATGAAGTCAAGGTATCCTAACCTCTTCGACATACCAGGTACGTACCCTAATTTTGAGGATGAAATATCATAAGAATGGGAGGTTGTAAGACTCCAACTTTTATGAATATAGATTAATTTTTCTCGAAATATATTTTGGAATATTATGGTGTGGATTTGATATAATGTTATAGTTGTGGGTATTGTTTACAAATTTTGCAAAGTAAGCAAGTTGTTATAAAATATTTGAATGCTCAGGGAATATTCGTTTTAACAGGGAATATTCGTACGATGGCACAATCATTGGTGGACCCCATAACGGAAGTATTGTCGTAGTTAGAAAACGACATAAATAACTTTTTATAAAAATAATGGCAAAAGTTTTACCGTTAAACTGTTGAAATACCTGGTGGTCAAAATACAGTAATACGCATGGTTGCATAGTAGCACACGATATTGATTATTGATGCTTATGTAAGAAGCCACTCAGTTTACTCAATTATTTCTACAATAATTGTTGCATAGTATCTCACGTTATTTGATTCAATTATTGTCACAGTATCATCTTCATAATATTTTATATTATTAAATCACTAATTGAGACGACAATGTTATTCATATTATAATTTACATTATTGACGATGTCTAGAAAGTTCTGTCGAGGAAAGAGGTTTGGTCACCTAATTGCGCGCCAATAGGGAGAAATCCTTATCGAAAAGCCCCCTCTTTCACGGGAATGATCTGGTTGTTAAATATTGTGAGTTATAATATTAATAATGAATAATTGTTAATAGATTAAAAATGTGTTTATTAAAGATAAATAATTTGTGGTAAATATTTATTCAATTTTTTGATATAAATATAGGGATTTGTAATAAGGCGTTTGTTATAAGTTTGACTTAGTATTCCATGGGAAGATTTACTAATTTTATGGACCGTCAGTGGTGGTTTCAATAGTAAATCAATCTGGACCATCGATGGTGGTTTTAATAGTAAATCAATCTTGACCGTCGGTGATGGTTTTAAAAGTAAATCAATCTGGACCGTCAGTGGTGGTTTTAAAAGTAAATTAATCTGGACCGTCGGTTGTAGTTTTAATAGTAATCAATATGGACCGTCCGTTCTAATAGTATATCAATCTGGACCGTTCATGAATCAATTATTATTTATTCCATTCTCCTATAAATAGAAGCTTAATTCTTCTTTCATTCTCACCAATTCACTGAGATTCACAAGAGAAACTATAGAGAGAGAAACTATAAAGAGCAAGAAGAAGAGTATTCTACTGCTTCACTATTGCAGTATCCAGTCTTCTACTAAGGTAAGGGGTATTATTTCTTTCGTATTCATAAGGAATACTATTTTTTGTATTCGTTCTTTAATATGTCGGAATAACCTGTCTACGCGGATTACGTACCTCATAACAGGTGAAAATCCATTTGCAGTTTCATATGTTATTTCTTTTCATATTCTTAAATCTAAATTTTCTATGGTAAGCATTGCTTCTATAAACGCTGAAATTAGTGGAATATCCTTAAGTTTTGAACTTCATCCAGTATCATTTCATTAGAATATTGATCTGATTTTTTTTATTATTAAATATCAATACTTTCATCAAGGTACTATTCTCAAGTTACTATTCACAGGTTACTATTCACTCAAATATTATTTACTCGGGGATCCAAGGTACTTTTCATACCGGGGTACTATTCACGGGTTACTACTCACAGGTTACTATTCACTCAGGTACTATTCACTTAGGTATTCGGGGCACTTTTCATGCCGGGGTACTATTCACGGGGTACTATTCCTAAAGTACTATTCACAGGGTACTATTCACGGAGTACTATTCACCCGAAAAATTTATTTCTTTTCTGTCTAAATTATTTTTGATACATGGATATTATTCTTGAATTTTACTCCACAAAGCAGTATCATGTTGACAATTTAGACATTATTAAATTCTAGATAAGTTAAATTATAAATCTTTAAAATTTATCTTTTGCTTTCATTTAATTAAATTCTTATATCATTGTCATCATCCCCATGCTTATATTTTGATAAAAGTCATCTTTGGCCCGTAGTGCATAGATGGACTGTTGATTGGTATGATTATGACGAGGGATAATTCGGTATAATTATGACCTGTAATGTTATAAATGATAAAAGTCCTCATTGGCCCGTAGTGCATTGATGGACAATTGTTGGCATGATCATGACTATTGATGATTACATGAATATCCTTAGCCTTGTAGTGCAGGGATAATTCGTGGACGTGATACAAATGAATATCCTTGGCCCGTAGTTCAGGGATGATTCGATGATGTGGTTTATTTATTAAGATGAGTCTCAGCGATAAAATTGATGATAAACTTTTTAAATCTTAGAAGATAGTAGATATCATGCTCTACTTGACTTTTCTAATGGATTAATTGTTCCGCTGCAGTTAAACTTGATGTTTATTATATTTTATCAGTTTAACACTGTTGAAGGCTAACGATAATTTATTCTGCATTATCTTAGTCATAATATTTCTTACTGGGCTATTGAGCTCACCCTTTTGCTTTCATTGTACTTTTCAGAAAATGAGAACATAGCCGAGACTAGGCGGGAAACGGAGTGATGGTCCGAGATGGTTGTTTTAGTAGTCCTTACTATTTAGTGTGATAATAAATATAATGAGGATTGAATTTGAGTTTGGATATTGTCTAGAGGATAATATTCGTGTTAAAACTCTCAGCTACACTTTTGTCGTTTTGTATAAAAGAAGTTTGTATTTGAATTATGTACCATGTATTTGGTGACTCAGAATGGGTAATGTATACCTATTTTGGGGGCGTCACACCATCACCCACATATTCACATGCACACACCTGCACATTCACATGTTAATATATTATATATATATATATATATATATAGAGAGAGAGAGAGAGAGAGAGAGAGAATAACTTTCTACCGATTATTTTAAAAAATGAGTAAGTGGGGGGTCCATGTAATAAGCAAACTTTATAACAAATATTTCATAAAAATCCCTTATATTTATCTCAACCCACTTGGCTTCACAAAACATATTTTTGAACAACAATTATTCATCAATAATATAACTTGCAATATTAACAACCAGATCATTCCCAGGAAAGAGAGGGCTTTCTGATAAGGATTTCTTCCTATTGGCACGCAATTAGGTGACCAAACCCCTTTCCTCAATAGAACTTTCTAGACATTGTCAATAATGCAAATAATAATATGAATAACATTATCCTCTCAATTATTGATTTAATAATATAAAATATTGTGCAGATGATACTGTGATAATAATTGAATCAATAAAGTGATATTTTATGAAGCAATTACTGTGGCAATAATTGAAATAAATTGAGTAACTTCTCACGTAAGTATCAATAATCAATATTGTGTGCTACTATCCAACCACGCGTATTACTGTACTTTTATCACCGGGTAATTCAACAGTTATTGGTAAAACTTTTCCCATTATTTTATAAAAAGTCATTTATGTCGTTTTCTAACTTCGACAATAATTCCGTTATGGGGTCCACCAATAATTGTGTCGTCGTACGAATATTCTCTGTTAAAATGAATATTCCCTGACCAATCGAATATTTTATAACAACTTGCTTACTTTGCAAAATTTATAAATATTACCCACAACTATAACATTATATCAAATCCACATCATAATATTCAAAATGATATTTAGAGAAAATTATTCTTTATTCATAAAAGTTGGGGTCTTACAACCTCCCACTCTTATGAAATTTCGTCCTCGAAATTGGGGTACGTACCTAGTATGTCAAAGATGCGAGGATACCTTGATTTCATTTCTGATTCTAACTCTCAGGTCATTTCCTTAACATCGTGGTTTCTCCACAAAACTTTGACTTGAGGTATAACCTTGGAGCTTAAAATATGTTCCTTCTTATCCAAGATTTTAACAGGTACCTCTTCATACATTAAATCTTCCGTTATTTCGTCTGGTTCTAACTCAATAATGTGGTTCAAGTCTGTTGGGTAAAATCTAGTTACGCACAACACGCTAGTATACGTGGTCAACAAGTAATATAATGATAAGTCAAGTATCATTCCCACAGAGATTAACAAGAAATTAACCCCCACAATTATCAGCCCTATATCTATCCAAATTTTATTAAACTATCCAATTTAAGAATTATAACTAAAAGTATTAAAATACTAAAAATACCAAACAATCAACAAACCTAAAAACTGTAATTTCAAACAAATATTGGAGAATTAGGCTTACAACTTCACTCTAAGTATCACTCTGATTATTACACCTTTATTCCAGTTTAATGCACTATCTCAGTTTATTAATCAAGAACACTCAAGTAGAACTAGCCATCTCTCGATGCACTAATACCATATTAAGTCAAATTCACAAATTAGATAGAATTAAGCTAAACACCTTAATTAACTAATTCACTATATCTTTATGTGAATTACAATCAAAGAAGGTTTAAGTTTAAGTTCTTTATCTGATTACATGCGACACTAGGCATATCTCTACCCTAACATTAATCAAGATTCCATTCAATCATAGAATCTAAGAACACATGCTATAATGACTAAGTCTAGACTCGTATTTCCTCTCTCGAATCCATACAAGTCCACATAGAATTGGTGATCAAGCAATTCATAAATTCAATCACAAATCAATATAGATAAACTAAAAGATAGATTATTAAACTGAAATTCAAAGCTACATAATTATTGCTCAACCAAAAGATCCATTATAAGCCTAAAAAGTAAATTAGTTCATCATCGATAAAATAAAAATTGAATTAATCAAAGTAAACATCATCCCAATTACAAATATTAAACTAAAGAAAAGAATGAATCCAAAACCACCCTTCAGTGAGTTTTAATACAAATATTGTCATCCAGACAATATCCACATTCAATTGAGTCCTCATTACATTTAATATTACACTATTTAACAGAACAGTGAGGACTACTAATGCTATCATCTGGACTATTAATTCGTTTCCTGACTCGTCCCAGCTATATTCTCATTTCCTGAAGAGAACTGTGAAGGAAAGGGTGAGCTCGACTAGCCCAGTAAGAAATATTATGACTAAGATAATGCAGAATAAATTATCATTAGTCTTCAACAATGTTAAACTGATAAAATACAATAGACATCAAGTTTAACTGTAGTGGAACATGCAATCCATTAAAAGAGTCAAGTAGAGAATAAAATCTATTATCTTTTATGATTTAAAAAGTTTTTCATCACTTTTATCGCTGAGACTCAGCTTAATAAATAATCCACTTCATCAAATCATCCCTGCACTACAGGCCAAGGATACTATTTAGTATCATGACCATGAATTATCAATGCACTACGGGCCAAAGATAATCATGTTTTCATCAACGGTCCTGATCATGCCATAAAACAATTCATCTTTGCTCCCTTGGCCGAAGAGAATCCTTAGCCATAATCATACCAAAAACTGTCCATCAATGCAGTACAGGCCAATGAGAACTTTTTCCACATCATTTGTAACATTACGGTCATGATTATACCGAATAATCCCTGGTCATAATCATACCAAGTCCATCTATGCAATACAGGCCACATATGACTTTCAACATAATATAAACATGAGGATGATGACAATGACATAATAATTCAAGAAAACCAGTTCAAGAATTAATTTATCCAAGAACCAATAATGTCCAAATTGTCAATATGATACTGCTTTATAGAGTAAAATTCAAGAATGCTTAGAAGAATATTTACATGAAAAGATACTGGATGAAGCACAAATATCAAGGATATTCCACTAATTTCATGGAGTATAGAAGTCAAAACTTTAACCAACCGAGTATAATAAAGAATGGAATAACAAAAGAAATAACTGTGCAGGCGCGATAACCGCATGACAAGTTATTCCAACATAATAATAAATAACGGAACCAGTCGACGTAATACTTAACCGATAGGATATTCAATGAGAATAATAAAGAATGGAATAACAATGTAAATCATCATGCATGTGTACTTGCAGATGTAGGCAAAGTTATTCCAATGAATAATAAATAACGGAACTCAGTCCCACAGAAACGCATGCATGTGATATTCCAATGTAATAATAAAGACGAGATCGGTCCGACGTAAAACGCATGTACGACATGATATTCCAACAAAATAATAAAGAATGGAATAACAATAGAATTTCACCATGTATGCGGATTGATGCAGTAAAAGTTATTCCAATGAGAATAATAAATAATGGAATAATAGAAGAATTTCACCAAGTATAGGGTGTAGGCGAAGGTATGCAAAGTTATTACAATAGAATAATAAAGAATGGAATAACAGAAGTTCTCTTCATGAATATAAAAAAATAATACCCCTTACCTTTGAAAGAAGAGTACTCCGACTGGTAGGGCGAGGATATACTCGAAGAAAACTTGCATTATGCTCAAAGCTTTCTTAAACTCTAAAGAAATACGCTCAAGATTATAGAAGAAGAACTCTCTCTATAGTTTCAGTGAATTCGTAAGAAATAATGAAGGAATGAGCTTCTATTTATAGGAGAATGGACTGCATAGTAACTAATTCATGAATGGTCCAGATTGATTTACTTTTAAAGCAGACTATCTGAGATTGATTTAATAAAATATTCTAATAAAACAAAATCTTTTAAATAAAATAAAATATATTCTATTTACAATCTAATAAAACAAATAACTTTATAAAAGTATTCTGTTTTATATAAAAAGATTTTACTATGTAAACACTATGCAGGCAGTATATAAACACTATGCATAATAAAATATAATATATTATAATTATTATATAATAAAAGCAGTATAACTTTATAATAGTATTCTATTTTATATAAAAAGATTTTACTATTAGCCTAATAAAGCGAATAACTTTATAAAAAGTATTACATTTTATATAAAAACTTTTTTGTTTTATTACATTAATAATACTAATAAAACAAAACTCATATATAATGTATATATATATATATATAACAATCGACAATAATTGAATCCAATAACGTGAGATACTATGCAAGAATTCATCGTAGTAATAATTGAACAAAACCGAGTGACTTCTCACGTAAACATCATTAATCAATCTGGTGCTACTACTTGCAACGACACGCCAGACATTCGTATTTTTACTATCGAGTAGTTCAACAAGATAATAAAGTAAAACTTCCGCCGTTATTTTCATAAAATTATTTTTATCGTTTTCTCAATCCGACAATAATTCCGTTGTGGGGTCCACAAATGATTGTGTCGTCGTATGAATATTCCCTATTAAAACGAATATTCCCCGACCAATCGAATATTATATAACAACTTGCAAACTTTACAAAATTTATAAATACTACCCACAACTATAACATTATCTCAAATTCACACCATAATAAAAAATATTTCGAGAAAATTAAATCTTTATTCGTAAAATTTGGGATTTTACAATCTCCCCTCCTTATGAAATTTCGCCCTCGAAATTTACGTATGTACGTACCCTGTACGCCGAACACATGAGGACACTTTATCATATTCTAACTCTTGAGGTATAACCTTTAAGCGTAGAATATATTCCAGGATTTTAACAGGTACATCTTCATACGTTAAATTATCCGCTATCTCGTTCGGTTCTAAATCAATAATGTGGTTCGGGTCGTCCACATATTTACGTAACATCGATACGTTAAAAACGTTATGAACACGCGACATACTTGGCGGTAAAATGAGTCTATAAGCCACAGTTCCTAATTAATCGAGGATTTCAAATGGAACAATTAAATTGAGGGTTGACATTTCCTCTCTTCATCAATTCTTGCTTCTAGAATAATGCCCTCTTGAACCTTCTTTTTTCACATTCATCAGCTTCGGGTGTGTAGTTTGAGCGGCTTTAACTTTATCGATTAAAGTCGATTCTACTCGTATATTCATTATCTTCATGTAGGTTCGTATATTCACACTCATAAACGCATACGATCTTCTACTCAACGCGTCAGCTACCACGTTCGCTTTTCCATAATGGTATTGAATGGTACGATCGTAATCTTCAACAGCTCGAGCCAACGTCTTTGGCGCATGTTACGTTCGTTTTGGGTGAAGAAAATATTTGAGGGTTTAAGAAATGGGTTTTGTACTGGGGTCAATAAAAAATTCGATTTCACGCTCTAGGGGTAGGCTAAGAAGTCTTCAAGAATACGTCAGGAAATTTAGTAACAACAGAAATATCATTCACAACTGTGACTCTCATCCAAGACTTGGATAACACGTCACATTAATACCTATCAACTTGCCATCGTTATTCACAATGTCCCCTATGAAAAGTCTGGGTTCGGTGCATTCCACAAAAGGAAGTCAACAACGAAAGGATCGGGGCTCTTTACTTATGGCTTGATATGACAATGATTGACTTTAGTGGTTTGGTTGCTTGAATTCGCATAACAGGTTGGTTAGAAATATGAAAGCTAACAACCTTACTAAAAGCATGATGAGTAGTTAACCAATCGATTCCTAAAATCACATCAAAGGCAAGTATTTTCAAAGAGATAAGATCGACAGGTAGCGTGAAAGTGTTGATTTGAATCAAATAAGATTTATAAATAGTGGAGGTAACGAAGGTTTCTCCCAACTGAGTTTCAACAGATAAATCAAAGTCTAACTTCTCCGGAGTTAAATTCAAACATTGAACACAACTAAGTGAAATGAAAGAGTGAGTAGAACCCAGTATTCAACACGGTATAGACTTCGCAAGAGTTTATGATTAACTTACCCGTGATAATTTTATTTAGGTTCTTTCACAAAAAAAATGCTCTCTTAAACCACGGTTTGGAAGCATGCTGGGACATCCTTGGCATCACCATCCCAATTTGGACTTGACTTCACCATATGACAAAATCGAGCTAGGTGGCCTCTCTTCCGCAATTAAAACACGCTTTGATTGTTTGCGTACTGGTTTGACGAATGTGTCCCTCCCTGTTTGCATTTGAAACATCTGACCGGTGGTTGTTTTCTTCCTTTGAAACGGGTCTTTGGTCTTTGTTGTCTTTCCATCATTATTGAACCTTCTCTTCTTGAAATTTCCACTTCTATTATCTTGGCCATGATTACCACCAAGTGGTTACCATTCTTGGCATGATAATTTCCCCATGATGGTTATCATTGTTAGATGGCCGGCCGCCACTTAAATACAATTATTATCGTGTTGTTGGTTGTTGCCTTTTTGGTTGTGCTGACTCATTACCGTGATCCAATAACTGAGCCCTATTCACAACATCTGAATATAAACAAAGTTTGTGAGAAATGAGATATTGACGTATATCGGGTTTCAAACCTCGCAAAAACATTCACGTCATTCACTCCTCATTATCAACCAAATGGGATGCAAACCCGGATAATTCCGCAAACTTAGCCTCGTACTGCGACACGGTCATATGGTTTTGCTCCATCTTGATAAATTTCACCTCCTTCATGTGACGAATACTTTCAGGAAAGTACTTGTCATTGAACAATTCTTGAAATTTCTCCCAAGACAACTTGAAAAGGCCGTCGGTGATGCGTTTCTGATTCCCACCAATGATCTGCTTCTTCACGCAACATAAAGGTGGCGAATGGAACTTTTTGCTCCTCTGAGTATTCCAAGACATCAAATATCTTGGTGATCTGCTTAATCCATGTCTCTGCCTTAAGTGGGTCTGGCTTTCCCAAAAACTCCGGTGGTCCCATCTCCTTGAACTGCTTAGCGGTGAACAACCGTGGGTTGACATTGTTTCCACCTGCATTATGAACAGGAGTCTCTCTCGTTTGGTGTTGTATGAATTCTAAAAAGCTCCTAAACGTACCATCGTTCGTCATTTGATCAGTGTTGTTGTTTATAGGAGGATTATCGCCTTCCTGTTGCACATTATTCTGGCTATTGATTAGCGGTGACTCAACGGTCTCATGTGATCCATTGCTTACCTCAACATTTTCAGATGCCATTTTCAAATACTGCCATAAAACAAGGGTTAATTAACAAATCACATATTATCCCTATACTCTGACCGACCAATTAAATACCAAATAAACTTAGGTAAGTCATACTAGCGAAGGAATTCCCCGTCTCTCCCCTCCTAGTTCTTGTCCCACATCTCAGCTAGGGATCATATCCCTAAGCTTTGATACCAACTGTGACGCCCCCAAAAATAGGTATTCATCACCCATCTTGAGTCGCCAGATACATGGTACATAAATTTAAATACAACTTAATTATACAACGGTCATGCAAAATACGACGACATATGCTGTGAGTTTTAATACAAATTTTGTCATCCAGACAATATCCACACTCAATTGATTCCTCATTACATTTTATATTACACTATTTAACAAAATAGTGATGACTACTAATGCTATCATCTGGACTGTCAATTCGTTCCCCGACTCGTCCCAGCTATATTCTCATTTCCTAAAGAGAACAGTGAAAGAAAGGGTGAGCTCAACTAGCCCAGTAAGAAATATTATGACTAAGATAATGCAGAATAAATTATCATTAGTCTTCAACAATGTTAAACTGATAAAATACAATAGACATCAAGTTTAACTACAGCGGAACATGCAATCCATTAAAAGAGTCAAGTAGAGAATAAAATCTACTATCTTTTATGATTTAAAAAGTTTTTCATCACTTTTATCACTGAGACTCAGCTTAATAAATAATCCACTTCATCAAATCATCCCTGCACTACAGGCCAAGGATACTATTTAGTATCATGACCATGAATTATCCATGCACTACGGGCCAAAAATAATCATGTTTTCATCTACGGTCCTGATCATACCATAAAACAATTCATCTTTGCTCCCTTGGCCGAAGAGAATCTATAGCCATAATCATACCAAAAACTGTTCATCAATGCACTACGGGCCAATGAGGACTTTTTCCACATCATTTGTAACATTACGGTCATGATTATACCGAATAATTCCCTGGTCATAATCATACCAAGTCCATCTATGCAATACAGGCCATAGATGACTTTCAACATAATATAAACATAAGGATGACGACAATGACATAATAATTCAATAAAATAAGTTCAAGAATTAATTTATCCAAGAACCAATAATGTCCAAATTGTCAACAGATACTGCTTTGTAAAGTAAAATTCAAGAATGCTCAGAAGAATATTTCAATGAAAAGATACTGGATGAAGCACAAATATCAAGGATATTCCACTAATTTCATGGAGTATAGAAGTCAAAACTTTAACCAACTGAGTATAATAAAGAATGGAATAACAAAAGAAATCACCAGGCATACGATAGACCGCATGCAGACGGAGTTATTCCAACATAATAATAAATAACGGAAACGTGTCAAAGCGTAATACGACCGATAGGATATTCCAACGAGAATAATAAAGAATGGAATAACAATGAAATCACCATGCATGCGGTACTTGGATGATGTAAGTTATTCCATCGGAATAATAAATAACGGAACCTGTGTGCGGCGTAAAATGCATGCATGAGGATATTCCAATAGAATAATAAAGATGAGAACCGAGTCAGAAAACGTAAAAGCATGTGAGCAGGATATTCCAACAAAATAATAAAGAATGGAATAACAATTGAATTTCACCATGTATGCGGTACTTCGCATAGACAAGTTATTCCAGCAGAATAATAAATAATGGAATAATAGAAGAATTTCACCAAGTATAGGGTAGACAACGTATGCAGGTTATTCCAACAGAATAATAAAGAATGGAATAACAGAAGTTCTCTTCATGAATATAAAAAAATAATACGAAGGAATGAGCTTGCACTATGCTCAAAGCTTTCTTAAACTCTAAAGAAATACGCTTAAGATTATAGAAGAAGAACTCTCTCTATAGTTTCCCTCTCTAGAGTTTCAGTGAATTCGTAAGAAATAATGAAGGAATGAGCTTCTATTTATAGGAGAATGGACTGCATAGTAACTAATTCATGAACGGTCTAGATTGATTTACTTTTAAATGGACGGTCTAGATTGATTTAATAAAATATTCTAATAAAACATCAATGGACGGTCCAGATTGATTTACTTTTAAACGGACGGTCAAGATTGGTTGGCATGCTTCTCCCTTGATGTTTTTATTAAATTCTATCCTAAGACACGTATTCTGACTTTAATTTCACACCCAATTGAGTTCCAAGCCATGCCAACCACTAGCCTTCACGTTACTGCAGCAGTTCAAACGAAACAGGAGACTAAACTTTCCAACACCCCCGCCCCAGTGGGGGTTTTTGTTCTACAAGTGCCCACCCCAGCGGGCTAAGCTTCTGCTAATTCCTCAGCACCCCCTACCCCGACGGGGGTTTTGCTTGTAATTAGTCAGCCCCAGTGGGGGTCCTTTCTGTTATTGCCCAAGTTTTTTTCCTTGTCTTGCTCACTTTAGCCAATGTACCACCTCTTCAACCCAAAAGTTTTACCACCACACCTAAACATAAAACAACAATAAAAAAGTAAAACTAAACATAAAAATAAAGAATTAACACAGTTTATGCTCGAATTATAGACCGATTCGTAGGTATAAAACTCACTCATCAGGGTCTTCCACATATTTACGTAACATGGATATGTGAAAAATGTTATGAACACAAGACATACTTGGCGTTAAGGCAAGTCTATAAGCCAGAGTTCCTACTCGATCGAGGATTTCAAATGGGCCAATGAATTGAGGATTGAGCTTTCCTCTCTTTCCAAATATTTTAACTCCTTTCCATGGAGCCACACGTAACAACACATGCTCTCCAATATTGAATTCCACGTCTCTTCGATGAAGATCAGCATAACTCTTTTGTCGATCTTGTGAGGTCTTTATACGTTGTCGGATCATTTGAATCTTTTCCGTAGTCATTGTAAGAACCAAGAATTTCAGGAATAAATAATTATTTTAATATAATAAGAAAATGGGTATTTATTTGAATATAAATATTGATGTGTAGTCAATTCAAGTTGAATTTATGAAGGGGAAGTTGTGATGAGAATTGAAATGCCTTGTGCGGCGTGAGAAGGAAAATTTAACCGATTAAACCAAGAGGAAGATTAATTGTGTATAATTATGTGATTCCATATAAGGAATAAATACACTCTTAAACTAGTAGTATCACCAATATAGAAGTTAATTCATATCATGTAAAACTAGTGTGGTGATAGGAATGGGAATTGACTTGAAGCTAAACCATCTTGGCTTTGCCGAGGGACCCAAGGTAGTATGATTAAGCCCCCAACAAAGATACAAAATGGGCGCAATTGCTTTAGTGGCGAGATGGGGAAAATTAGTTTTCTACTGTAGAAATGAAATGGAACATTAATGTAAAGTGTGACATAAATAAAATCATATGATAAGAATACATTCTAATGATATAAAGTATCAAGTAGTACAATAAAATCATATGTGATTTTAATACAGAAATAATTAAATATCTGTGGATTCCAGAAATTGGGAAAGAAATTACATGTGTAAACTGAACAGTTAATATTAAATAATGTTATAATATGGGAGGTACCCGTGCAATAATCCCTAACTGCATTATTTTATTACGTGTACTTAATGTACATGGATTATATGATGTGAGTACATAAGTAATCCCTAATTTTTCCTAATATAGTAACAATTGTACATTAAAACCCATTTGTGGAAAGTAAAGTAACTAACTGAACAAGATTTAAGCACGTTGCTGGAAAATTAAGCTCATTAGTTACACAACAGTGCATAAACAGTAGCGTAAGGCTAAATTATGTAACTTCCAAGCTTATATCAGTGGCTAAGCATAGGTGATGATTGCTAAGCCAATGGCTATGGAGATAGATGATGGTGGGTTGTTAAAACACTCTCAATTAACCAATGTTTTCTTCTATTACACAATGAACTTCAACCTCAGTGCAATTCAAATGCCCAGTTCAAGTTTTTTCTATAAATAGCAGACCAATTTTTAGTTTATGTTGCTTTGTTTTGGTTCTTAAAACACTGTTAACTTGAGAGTGAGTGAATTGTTGTTCAAAGAAGAGGCTAGCAAATTCAGAAGGAGGAAACTAAGTTAATAAGCTTCAAGAGGTATAAAAATCTTCACTTTGTACTTAATTGGGTTTTTACCAAGTTCTCAAAATTCTTTGTCAATTGATGTGAATTAGCATGCCATGTGTTTAGGAAGTATGCTTACATATATGAACTCTTTAATGGTTGATTGGGACAAGTTTAAACTGAAAAGAATCAAGTTGAGTAAGGCTCTACAAAATAGAGTGCAGAATCGCTCTTGTTCTGTGTCATGCCATAATTGCTACCATATTTGTATTAGGTATGCAGTAGCAATTGTCTTGCACTCCCAAAATCAGACACTTATTTCTGTTATGCTATGTGTTGTGGTATTGGTGTTATGACTTAAATGTTTACCTAAAAAGGGGAATAACATGAGATATAAAGCTTTCTTATGTAGTATGAAGTAATTAACATGAGTTAGTGAGATATTTGTAATAAAAACAAACTTTGAAGTAATATATGATCTACAAGTTCTGAACTTAGTATGTTATACACATGATTGATTTCAGATATGAATAAGTATGATATGGTGTTTATAGTTTCCTTGCCATGATCAAACTTGTTAGCTTTGTGTTAGAAAATGTTTTAAAGGAAAAGCTTGATATGTTAAAGTAAGTATGCATGAATACTACATGATATACATTCTGACCTTGAAAAGTGGTTATCATGACTTAGTTACTTATGATAAGAGTTTAAAGTTGTCTTATATGTGCTATATTACATCATTCATGATAAAGTGATTTCAAAGGCAACCTTGAACATATTTTCAAAATTTAGTTGCATCACATGAGTATCTAGATTCTAAAGGGTTAAGATGACATGTTTATGTTTATTATGTCTCTAAACATGATTCGTAGGTGATGGACATAAAGATAATTTAATCAAACATGAGTTTAAAGCATGTTTCGATGTGTTAAACAATGCTAGTTGTGAATAAACAATATGAACACTATAAGCATGTGTATTAACAAATTATGTGACCTTTCTAGGTAAATATATGGCCAAAGTTATAAGGCATGATGATTACATGACCTTTTATGCTTTACTTCCATGGAAAGTCATAAACTAAAAACTTGTAAAAGTGAACTCAAGAATGGTCATACACTTATATAGAGTAATTTAGCTTGTATGCATGTTAAGTATGATTAATTGAGTATAGTAAAGGATGGGGATGAAGCAGAATGCAAAGCTCAACCTCGGTGCGGCGGGGGATAGCCTTGTTTGGCCTTGGCCCTAAGCTTCTAGCAGCTGTATTTGTGCACCATCCTCGTAATCGTGACTAGTTTCGCTTACGATTTGATGTTCGAAGCATACTTATATGGTTACTTTAACTTGTATTATATGACCAATATGCTATGTAATGTGTTAAGAAGCATGCTAGGTGATAGAGATGAATGTTTAAATAGTAAATAACTTTCAAATATTAAGTCCAAAAAAATGTTTACAAGCTATAAAGCAATAATTTGAAAAATACGTTGTTTGACTTTGTGGTGTCATACAATCTGATTTATGCTATGAAAATGTAGGATATGTGATGTAGTAGGTATGAAGTTATAACTAAGTTGGATGTTTAAGTGTACATTTGAATTAACATATATGAGCTTACGTAACTAATGAAAATCCTATACTTGTAAATATGTTATGTTAGGATCCGAAAGATGGTATTAAGCTTTACTTTGGTAAACTACGCTTGAGGCAAGTACTTGAACCTTACTCTTTATTGAGCATTATTGAACTTGTGAAATTATTGATCGTACAAGTAGAACTTTGAAGAAACAATATTTTATAATGAAATTTCAAACTTTGATTCGAACGATAATTGTTCATATATATATATATATATATATATATATATATATTATGAAAGAGCTGTCTAAGCCATTGATTCGGCTAGACTATTGATAATTGATCGAAAGCTATCCAAACCAAATTAACTTGGTGTGAACTCTTATAACTGAGAAGAACAACCCTCTTAGTAGGGGAATTATATATTATCGGGGAACCGACGTGCGCACATGAGAAAGACTAAATGTTATGCATGACATAGGGTACTTTAGGCTGATCACGTGCTGTACTCATTTTGTAGAATTATCAGTCTATTACTGTTATTTCTAGGAGAAGTTCATAGTCCTTAGTGACTGCTCATTATTTATTGCTTTGAATTCTTGAACTGATTTAATCAATTAATATTACTGTCCATAGTGATTATTGTTGATAATCATCGATACTTCTAGCTATCTTGAACTATCGTTATTGATACACCCTTGAGAAATTTAAACATATTGGTTAATTACCCCTTTTTGCTGTATTACTTGCTGGGCAAAATTGTTGTTCATCCTTACTTTCCCTAAAACTTTCAGTGAAGGCAGAACGTGGTGAACCTCTGGCAAGGAAAAGGGTAAAGAAAAGACTTTGGAGTAGTTATTTCTAGGTTGCTAGGAATGTACTATGATTTGGTTGTAGAAGAACGTATTAAGCTATGTTTAATTTAAGTTGTGATGTAATAGTTATGTCCAAACGGTGTTTAAATATGGTTAAGTTATGTAAGAGATGTTTAAGTTTCGAACCCTTGGGACGAGAATAATTATGTCATACCAATGTAAATTATTCTATTATTCCGCTATATAAGATGTTGATTTATTATTAGAGTTAGTACGTGGCAACCAAATTTGAGACAAGTGTGGTCTGAATTTGGGGGTGTCACAGGTTGGTATCAGAGCTATAGTTATAAACCTTAGGAGCGCGATTCCTTAGATTATAACCTAGAAGAACTTAGAAAATAGAAAGGGATGAAACTCATGTAGAGTTTTCCTAGAGAGAGACTTAGTGTGTTATGAAATATAATTTCATTATATACAATGAACTTATGTTTATTTAACATTATGATAGGGTTGTTGTTTGTTTATCTTATGTTGGTGGTTGTAGGATGACTGACATAGGAGGACCTAGCCGAGTGGTAGAGGAGGAGCCACATGACATTCATGTGGTATTTGAGGCACCATTGATAGTGGAGCCTATATCAGCAGTGGCCCTTATCGATGATGGTGATGATGAGAAGGAGGAGATTGAGCCATTACCCGAGGAGGAGCCTGAGCCTATTGAGGACTCCGACGAGGCTACTTTTGAGGATCAGATGTTGAGGGAGTATGAAGAACAGGTCTTAGAATTAGGATGTAAAATGGAGGAGTTAGAGGCCGAGACTAGGGAGAGGGAGTCTGAGTTCAAGAAATTGAGGGATGAGGACTATCAGAGGAAATTAGCAATGCAGGAGATGGTGTAACACCCCGAAATTCGGTCTATCTTCACACCCGTGTTCTGTACATCAGAAGTACATCATTCATCCCAACATACATCATTATATACTGAAATATAACAACATACATTCTCAATTCCCAGGTTTATAATATCTTATAACCTTGTTCATTACAAATAATGAAAATTACATTATTCTTTACATCTTACAAGAGTGACTTTTATCCGCCACCAAGGATACATAACCGTTCATTAACTAATCTATAGTTCAATTTCATCTATCTATTACAAGTCTTCACTTGATCTTCACGCTTATTCACATACTGAATGGCACTTCATCTGGATACCATCAACTTGATCTTCACGGGATCCTTAAGTTCTTCTAACATAGTTCGCTGAAAATGTTTTTCATTTAAAGCAAGTGTGAGCATTCAATTGCCCAGCAAGTTATAACAATTGAATAAACAACTTTAAGAATTCAAACATTCCTGTATAACTTTGATAACCGAACAAAGGTTATGAAGCAACTCGAATAATAGGAATAATTCTGATTCCTATCATTTTAAAACATTAATCACATTCACTGTGAAATACTTTCATTCTTCTACCTTTTCCATACACAATCTGTCTCGCTAGAATCTTTAGCACAGACTTAATAATAACAGATCATGTATAAATAGAGCATTCTCTTATTGAATAGTTCAATCACAAAATAGTTCATCTCATAGAAACACCGAAGTGTTCACATTTTGGCACAAGGCCTCATACGTTCTACCACCTTGTACAAATATCGCACATTCGCACATAGACAGAACTTGTGACTCCCCCAAAATAGGTATACATCACCTATCTTGAGTCGCCAAATACATGGTACAAAATTCAAATACAACTTAATTATACAATAGTCGTGTAAAATATGACAAAACATAATCTAAGAGTTTTAATAAGAATATTATCATCTAGACAATATCCACACTCAATGGAGTTCTTATTACATTTATTGTCACACTATTTAACTAAATAGTGTGGACTACCAATGCTATCATCTGGACCGTCCCTTCGTTCCCCAACTAGTCCCGGCTACGTTCTCATTTTTTGAAGAGAACAGGTGTGAGCTCAACTAGCCCAGTAAGAAATATTATGACTAAGATAATGCAGAATAAATTATCATTAGTCTTCAACAATGTTAAACTGATAAAATACAATAGACATCGAGTTTAACTGCAACGGAATAAGCAATCCATTAGAAGAGTCAAGTAGAGCATGATATCTACTATCTTCTATGATTTAAAACTTTTTCATCAATTTTTATCGCTGAGACTCAGCTTAATAAATAAACCACATCATCGAGTAAACCCTGAACTACAGGCCAAAGATATTCATTAAATCATCAATGGTCATGACTATACCGAATAATCCCTGGTCATAATCATACCAAAAACTGTCCATCAATGCACAACAGGCTACTGAGGACTTTTACCACATCATTTATAACATTATAGGTCATGATTATACCGAATAATCCCTGGTCATAATCATACCAAGTCCATCTATGCACGTAAGCTAAAGATGACTTTCATCATAATATAAGCACGAGGATGATGACAATGACATAATAATTCAATAAAACAAGTTCAAGAATAAATTTAATAGATTTATACGTTAATTTATCTTGAAATCAATTACGTCCAAATTGTCAACATGATACTGCTTTGTGGAGTAAAATTCAAGAATGCTCAGAAGAATATTTCCATGAAAAGATACCGGATGAAGCGCAAATATCCGCGTCATTCTCTCCTCATTATCAACTAAGTAGGATGCAAACCGAGACAACTCAGCAAACTTAGCTTCGTACTGTGCCATGATCATATTGTTTTGCTCAAGCTTGATGAACTCTACCTCCTTCATGTGACGAATACTTTCAGGAAAGTACTTATCGTTAAACAGTTCTTGGAACTTCTCCTAAGACATCTTCAGTGTGGCAGGTTAAGTACGCTTTACAGATTCCCACCAGTAATCTGCCTCTGCTCGCAACATAAAGGTAGCAAATGGAACCTTTTGCTCCTCAGATCATCCCACGACATCAAATATCTTGTTGATCTGCTTTATCCACGTCTCTGCCTTAAGTGGTTTTGGCTCTCCAAAAAACTCCGGTGGTCCCAGCTCCTTGAACTGCTTAGCGGTGACCGTAAGAGAGTTGCTAGTGTTTCCACCTGCATTTTAGATAGGAGCTGCCCTCGCCTGATGTTACATCAATTGCATAAAGCCTTTGAACGTCCCATCGTTCATCATTTGATCGTTGTTGTTTACTTGAGGATTATTGTCCTCCTGTTGCACATTATCCTGGGTATTAATCTGTGGTGACTCCATGGTCTCATGTGCTTCATTGCTTATATCAACATTTTCGGATGCCATTTTCAAATACTGCCACAAAATAAGGGTTAATTACATATCACATATTATCCCTATACTCTCATCAACCAATTAAATACCAAATAAACTTAGGTAGGTCATACTAGCGAAGGAATTCCCCGTCTCTCCCCTCCTAGTTCTTGTCTCACATCTCAGCTAAGGATCATATTCCTAAGCTTTGATACCAACTGTGATGCCCCCAAAATAGGTATACATCACCCGTCCTGAGTCGCCAAATAAATGGTACAAAATTCAAATACAACTTAATTATACAACAGTCGTGTAAAATACGACAAAACATAATCTAAGAGTTTTAATAAGAATATTGTCATCTAGATAATATCAACACTCAATGGAGTCCTCATTACATTTATTGTCACACTATTTAATGAGAATAGTGAGGACTACTAATGCTATCATTTGAACCGTCACTCCCGCTCCCCGACTAGTCCATTGCCACGTTCTCATTTCTCAAGAGAACAATGAAAGAAAGGGTGAGCTCAACTAGCCCCAAGAAGAAATATTATGACTAAGATAATGCGAGTAATAAATTATCATTAGTCTTCAACAATGTTAAACTAATAAAATACAATAGACATCAAATTTAACTGCAGCAGAATAAGCAATCCATTAGAAGAGTCAAGTAGAGCATGATATCTACTATCTTCTATGATTTAAAATGTTTTCATCAATTTTTATCATTTGAGACTCAAATTTTAATAAATAAACCACATCATTGAATCATCCCTGCACTATGGGCCAAGGATATTCATTAAATCATCAATGGTCATGACTATACCGAATAATCTCTGGTCATAATCATACCAAAAACTGTCCATCAATGCACTACAGGCTACTAAGGACTTTTTCCACATCATTTATAACATTACTGGTCATGATTATCTTGAATAATCCTCGGTCATAATCATACCAAGTCCATCTATGCACGTAAGCCAAAGATGACTTTCATCACAATATAAGCATGAGGATGATGACAATGACATAATAATTCAATAAAACAAGTTCAAGAATAAATTTTAAAGATTTATAAGTTAATTTATCTTGAAATCAATTACGTCAAATTGTCAACATGACATTTGCTTTGTGGAGTAAAATTCAAGAATGCTTAGAAGAATATTTCAATGAAAAAGATCTGGGATGAAGCGCAAATATCCAGGATATTCTACTAATTTCATGGAGTATAGAAGCTAAAACTTTAACCAAATGAGTATCAAAAATATATGAAACTGCAAATGGATTTTCACCCATCATGCGGTAATCCACGTAGACAGATCATTTCCACAATTTAATAAGGAATGAATACGAAGGATCATTCACCATGCATGTGAATATAGACATGTTATTCCAACAGAATAATAAAGAATGGAACCAGGTCATGCGTAATCCGCATAGAGAGGATTTTCCAACAAAATAATAAGGAATGGAATAACAGAAGAATTCACCATGCATACGATAGACCGCACAGACAGGTTATTCCAACAGAATAATAAAGAATAGAACCAGGTCTAACGTAATCAAAGATGCATGAGGATATTCCAAATGTAATAATAAAGAATGGAATAACAAAGAATTCACCATGCATGCGATGTATGTCGCGCATGCATAAAAGTTATTCCAACAAAATAATAAAGAATGGAACTAGGTCTCAGCGTAATCACTTAAAAGTGATATTCCAACATAATAATAAAGAATGGAATAATGTAAGAATTTCACCATGTATGCGGTACTTTGCATAGACAAAGTTATTCCAACATAATAATAAAGAATGGAATAATGTAAGCTCTTTTCATGAATACGAAAGAAATAATACCTTACCTCAAAAGAAGACCAGGACATTGGAATAGTGAGGTAGCAGACTTTCTTCTTCTTTCTCTCTATAATTTCTCTCTATAATAATTGCTTCTATAGCTTTAGTGAATTGGTGAGAAATGAAGGAAGAATGAGCTTCTATTTATAGGAAAATATAGTTTCAATAATTGCACGTTTTGGGGCTCAAAATATTACAGTATAATACCTTCATCTTTTTCCTCATTTTTAATTTTGTCCTGCAAGTATTATCAAACTTGCACCACCTCCCCTAATAGTAAATCATGTGAATCAATAGTAAATAATGTGACTCAATAGTTCAAAACATGTGAAAAAAATAATTGCAGTATAGTACCTTCATCTATACCTCCATTTTCAATTTAGTCATGCAAGTATTATCAATCTTGCACCAACTCCCCTAATAGTAAATGAATGTGAATCAATAGTACACACATGTGAACAAATAATTATAATCATGTGAATCAATAACAATTAATTGCTCATTTATCCGGTTAATTACTCGATTGGTCAATATAACCTCCAGACATCCATTATTATCGAAAAAAATGTCGATTTTCACTAACACTAATAATTCCAACACAATGAAACTATCAATTTCATCTTTAATCAACACAAACTTATTCATCATTAATATTATAACTCAGAATATTTAACAACCAGGTCATTCCCAGGAAAGAGGGGGCTTTCCGATAAGGATTTCTCCTTATTGACGCGCAATTAGATGACCAAACCTCTCCTTGATAGAACTTCTAGACATTGTAAATATTGCAATTTAATAATATGAATAACTTTGTCGTCTCAATTATTGATTTAATAATATATCATATTATGCAGATGATACTGTGATAATAATAGAATCAATAATATGAGAGATATGATGCAGCAATTACTGTTGTGACGCCCCCAAAATTAGGTATACGTCACCCATCTTGGGTCGCCACTTACATGGTACATAAATTCAAATACGACTTACTAATATAACGTCGTGGTATAATACGACATAAAGCGTGAGTTTGAATACAAATATTGTCTACTAGATATTATACAAACTCAAAAGGAGTCCTCATTACAACTATTATCACATTATTTCACGTAATAGTGAGGACTACTAATGCTATCCTCCGGACCATTACTTACGTTCCCCGACTCGTCTCAAATTTATGTTCACATTTCGAAGAGAACAAAGTGAAAGAAAGGGTGAGCTCAACTAGCCCAAGAAGAAATATTATGACTAAGATAATGCGTAATAAATTATCATTAGCCTTCAATAAAGATGTTAAACTAATAAAATACAATAGACAACCGGTTTAATCTGCAATGAATAAGCAATCCATTAAAAGAGTCAAGTAGAGAATAAAGTCTACTATCTTTTAGGTTTTAAAAGGTTTTCATCAATTTTTATCATTTGAGACTCGATTTTAATAAATAAACCACCACATCTAATCATCCTCGCACTACCACGGCCAAGGATTTTCATCAAATTATCAATGGTCATGACTATACCGAATCACCCCAGTCATAATCATACCAAAACTATCCATCAACGCATTACTGTGCCACTGAGGACTTTTGTCACATCATTTATATCAAGTCATGATTATACCGAATGATCCCTGATCATAATCATACTAAGTTCATCTATGCACATAAGCCAAAGATAACATAATATAACATGAGGATGATGACAATGACATAGTAATTCAATAAAACAAGTTCAAGAATTATTTAATCCATGAATTATTAACGCCCAAATTGTCAACATGATCATTGTTTTCAGAGTAAAATTCAAGAATGATCAGAAGAATATTTCCATGAAAAGATATTGGATGAAACGCAAATATCAAGGATATTCTACTAATTTCATGGAGTATAGAAGTCAAAGTTTTAACCAACTGGGTATAATAAAGAATGGAATAACAAAAGAAATCACCATGCATGCGGTGCAGACAGACATAAAAGTTATTCCAATGTAATAATAATAACGAAACGGTCAGGTGAAATTCACACGCAAGCAGGATGTTCCAATAGAATAATAAAGATGGAACCAGATCCGGTGTAAAACACATGAGATAGGATATTCCAAATGAAGAATGATAAAGAGCGGAACCAGTCCTGTAAAACACATGCATGGATGTTCCAACGAGAATAATAAAAGCGGAACTGTGTCAAATTGTAAAACACATGCATGTGATGTTCCAACAGAATAATAGAAGAATGTCACCAAGTATAGGGTAAACCGCATATACAGGTTATTCCAACAGAATAATAAGCAACGGAATAACATAAGGATTTCACCAAGTATAGGGTATGCCGCGTATACAGGTTATGTATAGGGTATGCCACTTTTACAGGTTATTCCAACAGAATAATAATGAATGGAATAACAGAAGTTCTCTTCAAGAAGAAAGAATAACACCCCTTACGGGTACAACAAATAATACCCCTTACCGTAAAAGAACTGAATATAGAAGTAGTGAAGTAGCAGAATACTCTTCTTCTTTCTATAACTTTCTCTCTATAGCTTCTCTCTATAATTTCTCTCTCTAGAGTTTCAATGAATTCGTAAGAAAATAATGAAGGAATGAGCTTCTATTTATAGGAAAATGGAATGCATAGTAACTAATCCATGAACGGTCCAGATTGATTTACTTTAATCTGACGGTCCATATTTAAAGAAAAATCTTTTAAATAAAATATAATATATTCTATTTATATAAAAACATTTTACTATGCAAACACTATGCAATACTATGCAAAACACTATGCAAAACACTATGCAACACTATGCATAATAAAATATAATATATTCTATTTATAGAATAACTTTAATAAAGTATTCTATTTTATATAAAAGATGTTTCGCATTTTATTACGTTAATAATACTGAATAAAAATAAAACGTCATTATCGCTATAATAATTCATATTATTAATCGACAATAATGGAATCAAACCGAGTGACTTCTCACATAAGCATCAATAATCAATACCGGTGTGTTACTATGCAACCACACGTATTCGTATTTTTACTACCGAGAGTAGTTCAACAAGAATCACGGTAAAACTTCCGCCGTTATTTTAATAAAATATTTTTTGCTTTTTCAATCAATCCAATAATAATTACATTATGGGGTCCACCAATGATTGAGTAGTTAGACGAATATTCCTCGCTAAACCGAATATTCCCCACCAATCGAATATAATATAACCACTTGCATACTTTTGCAAAATTTATAAATACTACCCACAACTATAATATTATCTTAAATTCACACCATAATATTAAAAAATTATTTCAACAAAATTTAAATCTTTATTGATAAAATCTGGGTCTCACAAATCAGAAAGTAATAATTGAGTATAATAGAGTGACTTCTCACGTAAGCATCAATAATAAATACCGTGTGCTACTATGCAACCATGCCAGACATCGTATTCTTTTTTAATAATTTAGTAGTTCAACGCTTTTAACGGTAACACTTCCGTAGTTATTTTTATGAAAAGATAATTACATGTTTTCTTTTACTACGACAATACTTCCGTTGTGGGGTTCACTAATGATTGTGTGGTCGCATTTAATATTCCCCGTTAAAAGGAATATTCCCCACCAATCGAATATTATATAAACACTTGCTTACTTTGCAAAATTTGTAAATATTACCCACAACTATAACATTATATCAAATCCAGACCATATGCGACGCCCCCAAAATAGGTATACGTCACCCATTCTGAGTTGTCAATACATGGTATAGAAACAACTACAACTTTATTATTACAACAGTAAAACTATGAGTTTGAATACAAATATTATCTTCTAGACAATATCTATACTCAAATAAATCCTCATCACATTTATTGATACATTATTTTACAAAAATGGTGAGGACTACTAAACAACTCTCTCTAGAACCTTCATTCCATACCCCGACTGCACTCATTTATATTCTCGCCTCCCGAGAAGAAAAATGGAACAAAAGAAAAAAGGGTGAGCTCAACTAGCCCAAGAAGAAGAATATTATGACTAAGATAATATACAACAAATTATCGTTAGTCTTCAACAGGAAAAATCTAATAGAATACAATAGACAACAAATTTTAAATCAATATTCGCAACGGAAATAATAATTCATTAGAAGAGTTAAGTAGAGAATGCAAACTACTATCTTCTATGTATGAATTTAAAAGTTCATCGCTCTATCTTTTATCCCCGTAACATCAATCAATATATATCTCGGAATCAAATATTCATCTTTGCACTCACAGCCAAAGATATTCAAATGATTGGTCATGTTCATCTAAATATACATTCATCTTTGCACTACGGCCAAAGATATTCTTGAGAACTCATTCATCTTTTTGCACTACTGGGCCAAAGATATTCCATAATATCATCATTTAAGATCGAAGATGATGAAAAATATTTTTAAAGAAACGAATCCAATTGAAACAAAATGACAAGGATTACGGATTAAGGATTCATACTTTGTTTTATCCACGTCCAAAAATACCTCAAAATAATCACAGTGGTGTAAAATTCAAGAATGATCAAAACATGGATACAATCAAAGCTAGTATCCAGAATAGATATTTTGGACGAAAAGAAAAATTTTTATTTTTCGATGAATAGTGCCGTATTCGTGAATAGTGTCGTATACGTGAATAGTGCCGTATACGTGAATAGTAACTCCGACACCAAAAGTTCCAAATTTGATAAAAACTTCAGATCAATATTTCAACATAATGATATTGAAGAAATAATATCATTATGAAAAAATAATATCCCTTACCTCGAAAGATCAAGACTTCTAAATTGAAACACCGGGATATAAGGCTATGACTTGGACTTGCACAGTATAGCAATACTCAAAGTATACTCAAAATACTCACAAGAATACATTTCGATAATATAGAGAGAGAAAACTTCAGTTTTTGGTGTGATTTTCAATTCTAACCTAAGCACCCTATTTATAGGAAATGCTTAGAACACCAAAGTAGAAAATTTAATAAAATATTAATATATATATATTAAAATTTCTATGCCAACCTTCTTAGATCTGATCTCAGCTCATTATACACATGTTGTAGCCCACAAAACAAACAAAAAATGTTTTTGTTATTTAAAATATTTTAAACTTCCAAAAATCAATTATTTCGGAGCTTCGGAACTTCAATAATTCACAATAAATAGCCCTTTTGTTAGAAAATTCGAAACTCGCGACTTTCTATAGGAAATTCAATTCTCTACAACTTTACAGAAGAAAGTTTTTCCAAATTCCAAACAAAAACTGACCGAAATCCACAAACGGCGATTTTACAAGCTATAATCAAATTTCAGTCAATAAATGGGGTCCACCAACATGTTTAACATGTTTTAAACATTTATTTCAACCAAAATACTCATCCTCCTCGTATACTCATATATCCCACATTCGTTGTAAAAATATCACCATTATTATATTATTAAAATATAATAATATATTTAAATGAATTATTTTATCAGAAAAAGATAAAATTTCAATTTTCAACAATTGTCACAATAAAAATTTTCTCCATCTATATCCACATAAAATCAATATTTTTCTCATCATATGAATCAATAATTAATTATTCACAAATAATATTACGAATCACAATATCGACAACTGTGCAGTTCCTGTGAAAGAGGGGCTTTCAATAAGAATTTCTCCTTACTTAGCAAGCAATTAGGTGACCAAACCTCTCCTTAGACGTAACTTTCTAGACATTGCCAATAATGTTATCGATAATATTATTCAGATAATATGAATTATTGCTTCGATAATGAAAAAAATCTTGTGTAATGACAATTATTGAAACAATGAAAGAATATAAAATATCAACGCAAAGAATTATTAATAAAATATTGAATAAGTAATTACAAAGAACCATTATTGAGTAGTGCCTTCTTACGTAAGAATCAATAATTAGTACAATACCAGGTGCTAACGTGTTTTAACCAATTTAGTATTTTAACAAAGATAATTGTGAATAACTACGTCAATTATTTTAAACAACTTATATTTGTGCGTTTTCTTCATCCAATCGCTTTTGGTTATGGGGCCCACACATGGTCGCTACTGTGGTCATGCATTTAATATTCTCCGATAGTACGAATATTCCACGACCAAACGAATATTCCCCGACAACAATGAATATATTATAACCACTTGCTTATTTTGAAATATTTGCGTATTTTACCCATAACTATCCACATTAATCAAATCAACCCTTACTATTTCAAAATAAAGAAAATTAAATTTTATTAATAATAAGTTGGGGTCTTACAACCTCCCCTCCTTATGAAATTTCGTCCTCGAAATTGACGTACGTACCTGATGTTTCGAAAAGGTGAGGATACCTCGCTTTCATTTCCGTTTCTAATTCCCAGGTCATTTCCTCTATAGCATGATTCCTCCACAAAACTTTAACTTGTGGTACGATCTTTGCGCGTAGGACATGCTCCTTCCTATCCAAGATCTTGACAGGTACCTCCTCATACGTTAAGTCTTCGACTATTTCGTTCGGTTCTAACTCTATAACGCGTGGTTCGGGTCTTTCACATATTTACTAATGTATGAGATATGTGAAACACATTATGAACACAAGACATACTTTCGGAGGTAACGCAAGTCTATAAGCTACACTTCCTACTTTCGGTCAAGAATTTGAAATGGACCAATAAATCGTGGATTGAGCTTTCCTCTCTTCCCAAATCTTGTAACTCCTTCCATGGAGCAACTCGCAACAATACATGATCCCTACACTAAATTCCACGTCCTTTCGATGAAGATCCGCATAACTCTTTTGTCGATCTTGTCCGTTTGTATACGTTGTCGAATCATTTGGATCTTTTCGGTAGTCATATCGTATTTAACTCGGGTCCCAACAATGTTGCTTCACCCACCTTATCCCAACATATTGGAGAGCGACACTTTTCGTCCATATAATGCTTCAAATGGAGCCACACCTATACTTGCTCGATAAGCTGTTGTTGTAGGAGAATTCCACCAATGGTAAATACTTATCCCAATCGCCTTGAAGTCTAGGACACAGAGTCTTAATAGATCTTCAAGAGTTTGAATAGTCCTCTCTGATTGTCCGTCCGTTTGAGGATGGTATGCCGAACTAAATCGCAAATTCGTGCCCATAGCTTTTTGCAAGTTAACCCAAAATCTTGAAGTGAATCTTGGGCCACGATCCGAAACTATGGATACTGGCATGCCATGCAACCTCACAATCTCATTCACGTACATACTAGCAAGACGTTCAAGGGAATAAGTCTACCGTATCGGCAAGAAATGAGCAGACTTGGTTAATCTATCAACAATAACCCAAATAGCATTGATGCCTTGAGAAACCGTAGGAAGACCCGTAACGAAATCCATGGTAATATGTTCCCACTTCCATTTCGGAATCTCAAGTGGTTGCAATGGACCCTTAGGTACTAGATGCTCCGCCTTTACACGTTGGCAAGTTAAACACATCGAGATAAACTTTTCAATCTCTCTCTTCATATTGTTCCACCAAAATGTATGTCGAAGATCACGATACATTTTAGTACTTCGAGGATGGATTGCAAATGGTGTATGTGTGCCTCCATCATAATCTTGTACTTCAAATCAAAGTCGTTAGGAAACACAAAGTCTAGAGTGGACTCAAGTATTCCTTCTTCATCAATTCTAGCTTCCGAAATAGCTCCTTCTTGTACTTTCTTCTTCATACGCGATCGACTCAAGATGCCGGTGGCTCGAGCAACCTTAACTTTTTCTATTAAAGTTGGCTCTATACGATACTTGACATCATCGTACTCGCTTCTCGCATATGATCTTCTACTCAATGCGTCACTACCACGTTCGCTTTTCGGTATGGTATTGAATAGTGTGGTCGTAGTCTTTCAATAGCTCGAGCCAACATCGCCGCGCATGTTAAGTTCTTTTGAGTGAAGAAATATTTAAGGCTTTTATGGTCTCGAATATATCTCCACTTTCTCCCCATATAGATAGTGCCTCCATATTTTTAGTGAAAAACGATCACGCTAACTCTAGATCATGAGTAGGATAATTCCTCTCATACTCTTTAAGTTGTCGCGAGGCATAGGCTATGACTTTCCCACGTTGCATGAGAACACATCCTAACCCTTTGCCTAAAGCATCGCTGTAGATAACAAATCCATCCGAACGGATGGTATTGTTAGAAACAGTCTTAGAAATAAGTCTCCTCTTAAGCTCTTGGAAACTCTTCTCGCATTCTTCGCTCCAAACGAATTTTGTATCCTTTCGAGTTAGCTGAGTTAATGGAGTAGCGATTCGAGAAAACCCTTCCATGAATCTCCGATAATAACCAGCTAAGCCCAAAAAGCTACGTACTTCAATCACCGACTTCGGTTGCTCCCAACTTTGTATTGCTTCAATCTTCGCCGGATCAACAGATACTCCATGTTTCGACACCACGTGCCCAAGGAATGCTACTTCCTCAAGCCAGAACTCGCATTTCTTCAATTTGGCATATAGTTTGTTTTCACGAAGCCTTTGGAGTACAAGCTTCAAATGGTGCTCATGATCTTCACGACTTTTGGAATATATGAGGATGTCATCAATAAAAACAACAACGAACTGATCCAAATATTCCTTGAATACTCGGTTCATCATATCCATAAAAGCCGCAGGAGCATTAGTCAGTCCGAAAGACATGACTAAGAATTCATAATGCCGCATCGAAGTTCTAAAGGCGGTCTTTGGAATATCCTCGGTTCTAATCTTGTTGATGATATCCGTAAGCGAAGATCGATTTTGAAAAGAATTGTGCCTCAGAATCGGGTCAAACAAGTCATCAATACGAGGTAGAGGATACCTATTCTTGATGGTGACATGGTTCAATTCCGATAGTCAATCTAAAGTCGCATACTCCCGTCTTTCTTCTTTACGAATAAAACAGGAGCACCCCAAGGAGATGTCTTTGGGACGAATGAAACCGATGTCCAACAATTCCTATAGTTGGACCTTTAACTCTTGAAGTTCAATAGGAGCCATTCGATATGGGGTTTTAGAAATGGGCTTTGTACCGTGTTCAAGATCAATAAAGAATTCAACTTCACGTTACGGTGGTAGGCGGGAAGTTCTTCAGAAATACGTCAGAAAGTCAATAACAACAGAATATTATTCAAATTTGACGTGTCTTTATTCAAATCCATAACATGAGCTAAGAAAGCTTGACATTCGTTTTTCAATAAACGAATAGCTTTATGATTAGATATGACAGTGATTGATTTTAATGGTTTAGTTGCTTGAATTTGTACAACAGGTTGTTTAGAAATATGAAAGCTAACAACCTTACGAAAATAATCAATTTTGGCATGATGTTTAGTTAACCAATCAATCCCTAAAAGCACATCAAAAGCAAGTATCTTTAAAGAGATAAGGTCAACAGGTAAGGTGATGGTGCCAACTTGAATCAAACAAGATTTATAAACAGTGGATGTGATGAAAGTTTCTCCTAACGGAGTTTCCACAGATAGGTCAAAGTCTAATTTCTCCGAGTCAAGTTTAAACGTTGAGCACAAGGAGAGAGATAAATGAATGGGTAGCACCGATATCAAGTAAGGTATAAACTTCGCAAGAATTTATAAATAGCTTACCCGTGATCACCTCGTTTGGGTTCCTCGCATTTTGACCAGTCACAACAAACGCTCTTCCAGGAACTGTTGACTTTAACTTTTCTGGGACAGTCTTTTGAGTCACCGTCCCCACTGAACTAGGTTTCGCTACCGTACAATCTCGAGCGATATGTCCTTCCTTTCCACAATTATAGCATACCTTGAACTGTTGTGGACAGTTTGGGTGATATGTCCCTCTTTCCGCATTTATAGCATAGATATGACCGGTGGTCGTTCTCCTCCCTTAGAACCCGATTCTTTGCCAAGACTTGCATCGTCTTCACATGGTCGTTGTTAAATCTCCTCTTTTAAAATCTCCTCCTAACTCGCTTCTTCTATTTACATGGCCATGATTACCACCAGAGTGGTTACCATTTTTGTCTCCGCTGTTTCTTTCTCCATTTGGTTATCATTATTACATTGATCGCTATCTCTCGTACGATCCTCGGTTATGGTCCTCGGTTGAACATACTCGTTATCTCGCTTCTAACAATTGAGCCCTCATAACAACATCCGAATAGAGAGAAAATTTATGAGAAATGAGATATTGTCGTATCTTGGGTTTCAAACCTCTAAGAAACATCCAGCGTCATCGCTCCTCATTCTCCACCAAATGAGGTGCAAACACGGATAACTCGCAAACTTTGCCTCATCGAGACACCGTCATGTTGTTCTCGCTCCATCTAATAAACTCCACTTCCTTCATATGATTTAACACTTTCGTGAAAGTATTTGTCATTAAATAGTTTCAAATGTCTCCCAAACATACGCCGTCTTGTTGGATGGGTACGCTTCACGAGACTCCCACCAGTGAGTCCTCGCTCGCCACGGAACATAAAGGTGGCGAATGGAACCTTCTGTTTCTCGTGCATCCCAAGACATCGAATATCTTGGTAATTTTCTTGACCCATGTTTCCGCCATGATCGGATCCGGCTTTCCTTAAATTCGTGGTCCCAACTCTTTGAATCGCTTCTTGCGTGACAACCCGTGAATTGCTATCATTTCTCCTCGTATTTTGAACACGAGTCTCCCTCGTCGATTTTGCATGAATCGCAAAAAGCTTCTAAACATCCCTCGCTCATCATCGCTTTCGGTGGTGTTGTTCACGGGAGGAACATTGCCACTGTTGCACGTTCTCCTCGTTGGTGAGTACAAAGCGTCTCCACGGTCTCAATTCCATTGTTAATATTCTCAATCGATATTCTCAAATATTGTCATAAAACAAGGGTTAATTAAGGAAATCAATATATCACATAATATCCCTATATATCTTGACCAACTAACAAATAAGCTTAGGTAGGACACACTAGCGAAGGATTTACTCGTCTCTCCCCTCCTAGTTCTATTCCCCGATCTCCGCCAGAGATCATATCCCTAAGCTCGATACTAACCGTGACGCCCCCAAAATAGGTATACATCACCCATTTCGAGTTGTCAATATATGGTATGTAAACAACTACAACTTTATTATTACAACAGTAAAACTATGAGTTTGAATACAAATATTATCTTCTAGACAATATCTATACTCAAATAAATTCTCATCACATTTATTGATACATTATTTTACAAAAATGGTGAGGACTACTAAACAACTCTCTCTAGAACCTTCATTCCATCCCGACTGCGTCTTCGCTATATTCTCGCCTCCCGAGAAGAAAAATGGAACAAAAAAGAAAAGGGTGAGCTCAACTAGCCCAAGAAGAATATTATGACTAAGATAATATACAACAAATTATCGTTAGTCTTCAACAGGAAAAATCTAATAGAATACAATAGACAACAAATTTTAAATCAATATTCGCAATGAAATAATAATTCATTAGAAGAGTTAAGTAGAGAATGCAAACTACTATCTTCTATGTATGAATTTAAAAGTTCATCATCTATCTTTTATCCCCGTAACATCAATCAATATATATCCGAATCAAATATTCATCTTTGCACTACAGCCAAAGATATTCATCACCGGGTCATGTTCATCTAAACACTGTTCATCTTTGCACTACGGGCCAAAGATATTCTACAGAAATCATTCATCTTTGCACTACAGCCAAAGATATTCCATAATATCATCATTTAAGATGAAGATGATGAAAATATTTTAAAGAAAGCGAATCTAGTGAAACAAAATGACAAGGAATAAGGATTAAGGATTCAGTACTTTGTTTTATCCACGCCCAAAAATACCTCAAAATAATCACAAAGTGGTGTAAAATTCAAGAATGATCAAAACATGGATACAATCAAAGCTAGTATCCGTAATAGATATTTTGGACTTAAAAGAAAAATTTTCATTTTTCGATGAATAAAGGTCGTGATTCGTGAATAAGTGTCGATATCGTGAATGAAAGGCCAGATACGTGAATAGTAACTCCAGAACACCAAAAGTTCCAAATTTGTTAAAACTTCAGATCAATATTTCAACATAATGATATTGAAGAAATAATATCATTACTGAAAAAATAATATCCATTACCTCGAAAGATCAAGACTCTAAATTTAAACACCAGGATATAAGGCATGATGACTTGGACTTGACCAGTATAGCAATACTCAAAGTATACTCAAAATACTCACAAGAATACGCTCGATAATATAGAGAGAAAACTTCAGTTTCTGGTGTGATTTTCAATTCTAACCTAAGCACCCTATTTATAGGAAAATGCTTAGAACACCAAAGCAGAAAATTTAATAAAATATTAATATATATATTAAAATTTCTACGCCAACCTTCTTAGATCTGATCTCAGCTCATTATGCACATGTTGTAGCCCACAAAACAAACAAAAAACGTTTTTGTTATTTAAAATATTTTAAACTTCCAAAAATCAATTATTTCGGAGCTTCGGAACTTCAATAATTCACAATAAATAGCCCTTTTGTCAGAAAATTCAAAACTCGCGACTTTCTATAGGAAATTCAATTCTCTACAACTTAACAGAAGAAAGTTTTTCCGAATTCCAAACAAAAACTGACCGAAATCCACAAACGGCGATTTTACAAGCTATAATCAAATTTCAGTCAATAAATGGGGTCCACCGACATGTTTAACATGTTTTAAATATTTATTGCAACAAAAATACTCATCCTCCTCGTATACTCATATATCCCACATTCGTTGTAAAAATATCACCATTATTATATTATTAAAATATAATAATATATTTAAATGAATTATTTTATCAGAAAAAGATAAAATTTCAATTTTCAACAATTGTCACAATAAAAATTTTCTCCATCTATATCCACATAAAATCAATATTTTTCTCATCATATGAATCAATAATTAATTATTCACAAATAATATTACGTAATCACAATATCGACAACCAGCAGGTCCTGGAAAGAGGGGCTTTCAATAAGAATTTCTCATCTTGGCCGCGCAATTAGGTGACCAAACCTCTCCTTAGACGTAACTTTCTAGACATTGCCAATAATGTTATCTCGATAATATTATTCGAGATAATATGAATTATCGCTTCGATAATGAAAAATATCGTGTAATGACAATTATTGAAACAACAAAGAATATAAAATATCAACTGACAATTATTAATAAAATATCGAATAAGAATTATCTGTAACCATTATCGAGTAGTGCCTTCTTCACGTAAGAATCAATAATTGGTGCAATACTGCGGTGTCTTCTTGTGTTTTAACCAAGTATTTTAACTCAGATAATCAGAATAACTACTGTTGTTATTTTTAAACAACTTATATTTGTCGTTTTCTTCATCCAATCGCTTTCAGTTATGGGCCCACACATGGTCGCTACTGGCCGCATTTAAAAATTCCCCGACAAGCATTTGAATATTCCACGACCAAACTAATATTCCCAAACAACAATGAATATTTTATAACCACTTACTTATTTTGAAATATTTACGTATTTTACCCATAACTATCCACATTAATCAAATCAACCCTTACTATTTCAAAATAAAGATAATTAAATTTCATTAATAATAAGTTGGGGTCTTACACCATACTATTCAAAATTATATTTCGAGAAAATTATTCTTTATTCATAAAAGTTGGGGTCTTACAAAACTTCTCAAGTTCAGCATCTGAGAAGTTTAAGAAACTAGCATTCATTTAGAATATGAATGAAGTTAGGAAACTTGCCTTCAAGCGTCTTCTAATAAATATTCAACAATTCTTGGTCTTTACAGTCTCTACAATATATAACCACATACATACCACATTAGGTCATAATCATATATGTATGGTACCTAACGTATCTTACCCTTCTTCTTAATCTAATTGTTCATTAGATTTGTTATCATTTGTTACGGTTATCGCATTACATTGTTCTTACGTTCACATTCACATAATCATTAACAACTTTTAGTTGTAATTCTCAACGTAATAGTCATCATCGAAGATGCTACATTAAGTTAATTAATTCATCATCAATCAACTATCTTTCTTTTCATATACTTAATCGTACTTATTTCATTAACAAAACTCGTTTCAGGTATTTATATGCCCTTACGGCTTATTATCGTTCATCGTTTCAATATTAATAATGTAACGATCCCAAAATTTAAATAATTTAATTCTCGACTTCGATCGTTAACAATACATTCAACCCATAATTAAACGATAATACAACAATTGAAATTTACGGAATAATTAAAATTTTCTATTACAAATTATTCTTGTTCCCAAAACTTTCAACCTTTACATCTAAGTATCTCAGAAACATTTTAATACTACAAGAGTTTATATCACAAAACGACACTACAATTAAACATTAATACATTATTCGGAACCTTACACATGGTTCAAATAATAATAACACAACCAAAGTGTATAAATCTTCAAGTATCATATCTGATTCATGTCTTTCAAGTAGCACATAACTTTACCTTGAATCTTTAACTTGCAAAAGTGGTTATTTGCAAGGTTGAGCTCGACAACCCAACAAAATCTAACAGTTTTCATGCATTACATAGCACATAATAACATGCGCAACATATAACATACATGTTATAGTTCATATAACAAGTATAAAGATTGAGTTCCTTACTCAATCAACATGCTTTAATCAATCAACGTAGTCATAAAATGACTTTAACATTTTATACTTTCAACATATATATAACACATCATGCTTTTTGCAATAAAGATTTTAAAACAGTTAATCATCAAGTTCACATAGCAAATAGGAACTGAAAGACTTGCCTTGATCGTTGTTTACCAATAATAGTTTAACAACTTAGAGCTATCTGTACTTCACGTGCCCTACACAATTATATAATCATTCACATCAATTATTAGTCACATAGCAACGCATAATAGTTGTAATGTAAACTTTACTCTATATCTGATAATCCTTCTTATTAATCAATACACAGTGTTCAATTTGATTGTGTTAACTTTCGACTTATATCTCACTATATTTCGTACTCGAAGTTCATTCAAATGTTTAAGTCTTGCTAGAAATCATTATTGGTTTTATATTAAACCCATTTCATACCTTATAATGTTCATTTCATTTGACTTAAAACACTTTTTATGTTCATTAGCATTTGTTACGGTGTTTCGACGTTCATTTGTCACACACCCGATTTGTCTCTCTTGTGTATGCTTAGTATGCTGATACAACTTATCTAATACATCATTTATTAATGTTAAGCATTATTACGTTTACTAATATTCAGGTTTTATAACTTAGAACAACATCTTTTATTGTCAGAAGCACTACACTTGCTACGTGCATGCCCGACGCCCTCCAATCGTCCTTGAAAACATAACAGTCCTAAAAATGACCATTTTGACCCTTATTCTCGACCTCAAATTGAAAAACTTAAAGACTAAAGGTTGTAGGTCTATTCGTTCTCGTTCTGGATCATCTTGAATCAGCTCAATCGGAGTTTGTATGAAAAGGTTATGCCTATTTAACTAAAATAGGTCAAAACAGTCACACCTAACATACTTAAAGGCGCATTGCTGCCAATTAAGCCTTTGGCATGCGGTCTTGTTGTGCCCTAGAGTCTTGTTGCACCCCAAATGACTTAGAGCACGATTGCGATAAAGCGTGCTAATGTAAAACGGAACACAGAAGTTCTTGTTCTCGCAATTTTTTTGAACCTTTTCTCTTTCTAATCTTCATAACTTGAGTTATACACATCCAAATTAGTCTGTTTTTGATTCTATGAATTTTTAGTTCATAGAACTACAACATACTAGAATTATTACAATTTACAGAAACACTAGCTATCCTAAATCTTGACCCAAAACTCAAGTTCATACTAAACTTTCATGTTTTAACATGTTTAGCGAATTCATTCACTACGAATTCGTTTCTTAACCAAATTGATTCATTCAACTTGCGTTATTTTTGTTTCTTATCGTATTAACACAATCCATCACCAATTTTACAATTATAACATAAACTCCTAATGAATTTTAGTCTCAAAACAGACCCAAATACATATATATAACTAAACTCAAATTCTTCATCATTCAACCTGTTTTCATGAATTTGGTCATTCTAAAACTTGAATTTGTGTTACTCAAATTTCACATATGAATGAAAATATCAGATTATTCAACATTTGACATAATCCTAATTGATTTCATCATCAATTCATACTTCCATGATATCAATAAAACTTAAGAATTTAAAAACTAGAGGTTTAGGCTAGATTATTACCTTTGATTCACTATAAAGCTTGAATAATTTTCTTCTTTCTTCCTTCTTTGATTCTCCAATTCCTCTTCTTCAATTTCACAGAACTATCAATTTCTCTCAAAGCTCTCTAACTCTCTTCTCCAACACTATGTTTTCTTTATTCTTAGGCTTTAGGAACAAAACACGTACATCCATTTAATTGATATAAACATAATGCGTATTCATTATGGCCTCATCAGTTACAATAACAAAGGGTCACTAAGCCATGTTTGGCTAGCACCCAAAATCTCCTTTTTCAATTTTTTTAGCAATCCTTCTTATCATTTGATACCCTTGTCACACCCATTAACTATTTGAATTGAATTAATCTCAATTCATTAATAAATATAATTAAACCTTACTAATAAAATTATAACTTCTATTTAGCCAATATAATTATAATTTTATTTAACAATCATTAATCCTCTAATTTAATTACTTAATTAATTTAGAAAATCAGCAACACATTAACGTAATAATTATGCATAAATTATAAAATTATTTATCATCAATTTATTTAATATCATCATACTTAAATAAATTATTCCATAATAATTTTCATTGAATATTTATTTTAATCCATAAATATTTCAACTAAAATACTTATTTCACTTGATAAATATTTTAATTATTTACGATCTCACAATCGTAACATATTAACATATTACATTTATATGTAACATACATTACTCTCTCATATTATAATAAGAATTTTATTTATTAAATTATTATTTTGATAATTTTCAAAAATTCGGGTTGTAACATACATTACTTCTGGGCATGGTTGGCACTGCGCAAATACCAAATTTATACCTGTCATTCTTGAGAAGGCGTCGACCCGCACTGTGAGATAGTAATGACAGTTTTTCCTACTTTGCGAACTTTTCGGACTCCAAATTTGATCATTTGAAGTTCGTATTGGCTCGTTCAAAAGCCATTAGCTCACAAATCACATACCCTACTTGTTCATGCAAGAATTTTCCATTTTTGAATCCGTTAACTCAAAATTCACCTATTAGTTCATTTTATCGAAAACGATAAACGTTCATGAACGTTCAACGCTCGTTTCTTCGTTCTAATTCAGAATTCGATCATTTTCGAGTCTGTAACTCTAGAATGCCAAATGAGATTATTCTCCATCGAAAACCAACGTTTCCGAGCTCAATGTCAAAATTTGACTTCCATTCCGAGAATTTCACGATTTCGACGATTATCGTCCAAACTCGTGAATTCTGCCATAACTTCGTTACTTAAGATTTGTTCATCGTTTCAAATGGATTCATTCCATCATACTAACATCTTAACATACATATTTCATTAACTTATATACATGATAAGTTCTTACATGTTCTTCATGAGTTTATAACTTATAAAAGTATAAACTACTTATTCATGACTTATTAAAGCTTAAGTCCATTGATTAGCCATTCCTACTTCTTCTTAGCATACAAGTTCTACCACTACTCATATCTCTAACACTTGAAGAGATGGAGAATCATGGTTTAGGATCTTACCCTTGAAGATTACTTGATTAATCTTTGTTCTTCCTTCTTGTTTCTTGAACTAACAAAGTCTAGCTTTTCTATCTTTTCTAGCTTTTTCTCTCTAACCAATAAGCACTTATGTTGTTGGATGAAATTTAACAACCAACAAATAAACTAGCTCTCCTTCTATTTATAGGAAATCCTAGATTAGGATAGTTTAGTCTTTAAACCATCCCACCTCCTTACTATTCCTTTACTTAGCCACCAAGTATAAGCACTTTACTTAGCCACCAAGTATACTTGCTCATCACATAACTTATCCTTTGCTTAACAACTAAGTAATAATCCCTTTTCTTGGCCATCACTTTGGGTCACCCATGGGTCGCCCCATGGGTTTTAACCATTCGATAACCCATCGGTTCAATCCGCGATTTAGTTTCTTACTTTGGGCCTTAGCATTAATTTTCATTGGGCTTATCTTGGGCTTGTCTTAACATAACTTTGGGCTTTAAGTTTAATTAACTTACTTATGATATGGGCTTGCATTTAACAAACATTGGCTTGTTCATTAATTCACATTGGACTTAACCATTCCTACCATTAGCTTGCACAATTCCAATAGGACTTTACAACTTCCTACACAATCATACAAGTCCATTGCATATGGCTTAAAGACTTAGAATGTATTGTCTACGTATTAATCTCGTATTCCAACTCGTATACTTATTCATCATATACAACATACCATTATTCATACATACTCATATAATACCTCATATCATACTCGTATTCATTACCGTGTACAATACTTACGTAACATACAATATCATCGTTTAATTCATTAACGCTTTACTTCTCTTAACGTTCTAAAATTAAGTCTGCAGGCAAAAATCTTTGTTTTCCATATGTGAATTATTATTACATAATCCATCTCACCTCGATATTCTATCGTTATGTATTTCTCGGAAGTTCAAAAATAATTCCCGAGCAGAAATCAGTGAATAGTGTTTTTACAGAAATTTCTTGGAAAACCTTTATTTTTATCTTGGAAATTCAAACAATTTAATTCTACCACATAGCCAGAATCCTAACCACATCTACTCATTCTAGGTCATAGAACGACCTTCACATAGCTTACTCACATAAATAATCAATTAAATTCATTTAATCTACATAATCAAATAAAAATTTAATTCTCATAAAAATCCTATTTTCTCGGGCGTTACACGTTCAGTCTAGCTCGTAGCCAGAATCCTCCCGATTAATAATCATCCGAGGTTCTAGAACGATTAATAAACATATAGCACATAATAGTATTAATAAAAATTCATTTTATTAATAACTAATTCTTTAAATCTTAAATTCTGAACAATCCGGATTCTCCGAGTTGTCACACTTCCCCCCTTATAAAAATTCCGTCCTCGGAATTTCTTCAAACCACACTCATACTCGAGTCATCACATTCACCCCTTCTTCACTAAATTTTGCCTTCGAAAATTTAGCTTACCATTCTTCTCAACTTCTCTTCAAACAAGTTCTTATCCTTCAAACCTTCCCTAACCTTCATAACTTATCAAGAATTATGAAGTAGAATGAATAACGAGGAATATAAGAATTCCTTTAAAACATTTCATACTTTTTCTAAGGTGTCAAATTGACCATGAACTCTTACTAGGTTTAACAGCATGACGCCGTAAACTTTCTTCCACGGTAAGTTTACAATCACACAGAAAGTAAACTACCTCTTTCATACTTAGGCGATCAACCTATTGTATAACCCCATTACGGGGTGTGTTCACCTCAGACTTGATCATTAGATTCCGCACCAAAACAATTTGGATTGGCATAACTTCTTCAAACATGACATTTTAGCCAAATCAAGTAGCTTAGACCATACTAATAAATTGGATATCAACTTGAAATATTCGTCTAGTTAAATCAATTGACATCGACTACCCTTTAAATTCCTTTCGCAATACATCAAAACGTTTTATGACGTCATGATGTCGTACTTTTCACAGTACATTGAGGATTTTGTCAGTTTATAACTTCGTCATTATACATCATACCATAGTGGGTTGTTGATCCTAAGATCACATCCAACACTAGGTTCAATTGCATTAATAAATCCAACCTTTTAAAATCCTTACATAAAATGCACTGATGATATAAAAATTCACTTTAATATTTCAAATCAATTTTCGTCTAGCTGAAATAATTAGCATAGACATACCAAGAATAGTTCTTTTAAAATCCATTGGTTCTAAAAGTTGAACAAATTCTTTCATTTTCAAAACGCGCACACACAAGCACGATTTCAATAAATTTTGAAATCTAGCATAGCTAGATGACTTGGAATATCCTATTCTCCATCTTCCTTCATTGTCATACTTGCGACAATATTTAATCTTTTCTAGCACCTTTAATACTAAGCCTACTGAAAAAAACTTATTTTCAGTCTAAACATCCCTATGCCTTAGTACAGTCCATCAACTTACCATACATTATGAGTTAAGGAACTTTCTACAATAATATGAGTTTAAGAACTATTCCAGTCAGACCATAGGTGTCCATTCGCTGAGAAGTTCAAAAACATACCATATAATTATGAGTCATGAACTCGAACCTAACTTATTGTTCTCTACCTATCAAGTATATACATGAGAAAAGATTCACCTTCTCTTCATATATATCTTGATAGCGCGACCAATTCAAATGATTATCATTGTAATAAGCTAAGCAGTTGTTACACCAAGCACAAACCTCTACCCATAACAAAGGTTCATACAACTCAGTTATCACATGAGTCCTCAATTGAAATTTTACAACTTCTAAATTTCTCTTTATTTAATACGAATTTTCTTTAATTCGTATGCTATCCTTCACAACTCAATCTGAGTTCTTCTTCCCGTACTACTTCATAGTACCATCCATTTATAGCATTAGCTATAAATCATTCATCGTTTAACAGCTCATCTGTTACTACGATTCACTATGATCACGTGGTGATCTTCTTTCCTAATTGTTGAACTCAACGATCTTCTTATCCTTCTCTCTATGATTATAGTCTTAGGTATTTATACCTAAGGTTTATAACCTATCAGCTCTGAAACCAATTTGTAAAGCCCCGAAATCCAGTCTATCTTCACACCCGGATTCCATACGTCACGAGTACATCATTCATCCCAACATACATCATTATATACTAAAATATAACAACATACATTCTCAATTCCCAGGTTCTAATATCTTATAACCTTATTTATTACAAATAATGATAATTACATTATTCTTTACATCTTAAAAGAGTGACTTTTATCCGCCACCAAGGATATATAACCGTTCATTAACTAATCTATAGTTCAATTTCATCTTTCTACATTATAAGTCTTCACTTGATCTTCACGCTCATTCACATACTGAATGGCACTTCATCTGGATACCATCAGCTTGATCTTCATGGGATCCTTAAGTTCTTCTAACATAGTTCGCTGAAAATGTTTTTCATTTAAAGCAAGTGCAAGCATTCAATTACCCAGCAAGTCATAACAGTTGAACAAACAACTTTAAGAATTCAAACATTCCTGTATAACTTCGATAACCGAACAAAGGTTATGAAGCAACTCGAATATTAGGAATAATTCTGATTCCTATCATTTTAAAACATTAATCACAGTCACTGTGAAATACTTTCATTCTTCTACCTTTTCCATACACATTCTGTCTGGCTAGAATCATTAGCATAGACTTAATAATAACGGATCATGTATAAACAGAGCATTCTCTTATTGAACAGTTCAATCACAAAAAGCTCATCTCATAGAAACACCGAAGTGTTCTCATTATGGCACAAGGCCTTATTTGTTCTACCACCTTGTACAAATATTGCACATTCGCACATAGATAGAACTTCTCAAGTTCAGCATTTGTGAAGTTTAAGAAACTAGCATTCATTTAGAATACGAATGAAGTTAGGAAACTTGCCTTCAAGCGTCTTCCAATAAATATTCAACAATTCTTGGTCTTTAAAGTCTCTACAATACATAAAGGTTATTCCAACAGAATAATAATAACGGAACCGGTCGAGGCAAAATTGCGCGCAAGCGAGATGTTCCAACAGAATAATAAAGAATGGAATAACAACGAAATCACCATGCATGCGGTACTTCGCGATGTACGAGTTATTCCAAAGAATACTAATAAGGGCGGAATCGGTCCGGCGTAAAATGCCTGAGACGAGGATATTCCAATGCGAGAATAATAATAAGAGCGAGAACCGGTCGGTGTAAAACACACGAGCGAGGATGTTCCAACGGAATAATAATAAAAAGACGGAAACCAGTTGGAATTGTAAAACATCTGCATAAGATGTTCCAAAGAATAATAGAAGAATGTCACCAAGTATAGGGTGAGATGGCAGATATATAGGTTATTCTAACAGAATAATAAGAATTGGAATAACAATAGTTCTCTTCATGAATAAGAAAGAATAACACTCCTTACGAGTACAACAAATAATATTCCCTACCTTAAGAAGAAGAGTACTGGATATATAAGTAGTGAAGTAGCAGAATACTTACTTCTTTCTCTCTATAGTTTATCTCTCTAGAGTTTCAGTGAATTCGTAAGAAAATAAAGAATGAATGAGTTTCTATTTATAGAAAAATGGAATGCATAGTAACTAACTCATGAACGGTCGAGATTGATTTACTTTAATCTGACGGTCCATATTTAAAGCAAAATAAAATAAAATATATTCTATTTATAATCTAATAAAATGAATAACTTTATAAAAGATTTTACTATCGCAAACACTATCTTGGGCACTATGCAAATACTATGCATAATAAAATATAATATATTCTAATTATTGTCTAATAAAATAGATAGCTTTATAAAAGTATTACTTTTTTATATAAAAAGATTTTACTATGCAAAACACTATGCATTACTATGCAACACTATGCATAATAGAATATAATATATTCTATTTATAGAATAACTTTATAAAAGTATTACATTTTTTATATAAAAAAGATTTTACGTATTATTACATTAATAATACCAACAAAAGCGAGTGACTTATCACTTAAGCATCAATAATTAATCTGGTATGCTACTATGCAACCACGCCAGCGTATTACTATACTTTAACAACAAAAGTGTGTTTCAACAGTTAACGATAAAACTTCCGTAGTTATTTTCATAAAGTATTTTTGTCATTTTCTCAATCCGACAATAATTCTGTTATGGGGTCCACCAATGATTGTGCCGTTGTACTAATATTCCCTGTTAAAATGAATATTCCCTGACCAATTGAATATTATATAACAACTTGCGTACTTTGCAAAATTTATAAATATTACCCACAACTATTATATCAATTTCACTCCATAATATTCAAAAATAATATTTATAGAAAATTCATCTTTATTCAAAAAGTTGGGGTTTTACAAGTTCGATTAGATATAAGCAACAAATCAGATACCGTGAGTGTATAGATTTGGATGTGTTTTATTAATTAATTAGTTGTGAGCAACAGATCAGATACCGTTGGAGTATAGATTTGGGGGCGTTACATTAATGCACTACAAAAAAATAGACATTTGGCAACAATTTTTCAAGCAACGACTTATAAAGTCATTGCCAAAAATACATGTTTTGCAACAAAATTTGTCATTCGTTGCAGTTTATGAAAAGACTTTCATTTTTCGTAACAAAATTCATAAGTCGTTGTAAAAATTCGTTGCCAAATCGTTGGCGGAAAAAAAAAACACACCGCCTATTTTCTTTTTTGTTGCCAATGAGATTTCTCCTCATCTTCGGCAAAGAAAAGTTTTTTGTTGCTATATTTCGTTACCTAATATAGGCCACATTCACTGGCAACAATTTTTTTCCATTACGTATTTAATACATTTTTTTTGCAACGACTAGTAAATTGTTTCCAAAAATTAAGACAAACCCAATAAGCATGCCTATTCCCCCCCCCCCCCCCAAACGCATCATTTTTCATTTAAATATTTTTTATTTATTTGGACAAAATTTTATACATTGAAATGTTTCACTCCGTCCGTCTCAAAATAAATGCCCAGTTTTATTTTTTTTAAAGTTATAATTTTTGAAATTAAAATATTCATCATATAGATATATTTTCTAATTTACAAAAATTAAAGTTTATAGTTAATTGGATGTAGTTTATAATGATCATATTTGCACACTTATAATTTTGAAAAAAAAATATAATTAATTTCTAAAATAATATATATGATTTTTTCTTGTAACTCGTTATTTTACATATATACTTTTTGACAAGGGATGGGCAAGGAATCAAAAGCGCTCCTGAAATTGCACCAAAAATCGACCAAACTACACCGATTAAGTTGCGCCAATGCTTCCGGCATAGACCAATTAAGTTGCACCAATGGTGTGTATGTTCTTTTTTAACTCCCCTTTTTCAAATTCTCCTTTTTCTTGACTTATAATTTTTTTTATAATCAAATATTAATTTCTCTTTATATCTTGAATTAGAGGGTGTTTGACAATGACTTATAAGTTGGTCAAACTAAGTTATAAGTCATTTGTTATTATTCAGTGTTTGACAATAACTTAAATTTTTTTTGACTTATAAGTCATTATTAAAAAAAATCATGTTTCATGTGCTATATTTTTTATGTATTAGATAAAATTTAGTACTATATATATATATATATATATATATATATATATATATATAAATGTTTCTCTTTATAAATTTTTTTTTAGTAGTCTACAATATTTTTAAATTTATTCTCTTGATATGTGTGTGTGTGTGTGTGTGTATATATACATACATACATACATACATATTCTTCTCAAAATTTATTATCAAATTAAATAAAATACTAAACAAATCTCAACATTAAACTAAATATATATAAAGTAACTATGAATATTTTTATATATATATATATATATATATATATATATATGTGTGTGTGTGTGTAAACAAATATTCATATAAATATTTATAAATTTATCTCTAAATATTCATATAAATATTTATAAAAATATTCCTATAAATAAATATTTGTTTATAAATTTTAAAGATAAATTTATATGAATATTTGTTTATAAATATTTATATGAATATTTAGAGATATTATATATATATATATATTAAAATATTCATAGTTACTTTATATATATTTAGTTTAATGTGGAGATTTAAGATGGGTTTATATATATATATATATATATATATATATATATATATATATATATTTGGTAATAGAATTTATCTAATACACAAAAAATATAACATAAGAAGCAAATATATCACAGCTAGGTTTCGAACCTAAGACATATGGGTTATTGGGCCATTAAGCTACGACTGAGTCATTCTAATTTATTAGCTAACTAAACAAATCTCAACATTAAACTAAATATATATAAAGTAACTATGAATATGTTTATATATAAATATATATATGTAAACAAATATTCATATAAATATTTATAAAATATATTCATATCTAAATTTTATAAATTTTAGATGAAATATTTATAAATGAATATTTGTTTATAAATTTTAAAGTTAAATTTATATGAATATTTGTTTATAAATATTTATATGAATATTTTAGATAAATAAATATATATATATATACACACACACACACACACACACACACTTACAAGTACTCCCTCACTCGAGAATGAAAGTGATGATTGATTTTATGAGAATTTTAAAAAAATGTCAAATAATAAAATTATTCATATTTAAATTCTCACCTAATTGCATATTTTTCATTACATGACTAGTGATATTATATGACATTTAATACTAAGGATATTACGCACAAATTATTGTAAAAATTAGATTATTTAATATAAGTAAAAATATAACTTGAGATTATATAAAATAATAAGAACTTTTATTCTTAGATGGAGGAGTAACTTAAATCATGAACATATTTTAAGTCCAAAATAAAATATAAAAATAAGAATAGTAATGGTATACCTCTAGCTATTCCTAGTTCTCCTTTTACCTTTTTTCCAATTATATTTAAAATGGAATTATAATACTATAAGTTCTAAGAAAAAACATAAAAGATGAAGAAAAATTTATTATGTTTTATGAACTAAAAGCGGAATAAAGTTATTTAAAATGACTTATAAGTCATTCCTAATAAGTTAGTTTGACACATATTAATGTAATATCAATTTTATCTCTATTTTATTTAAATTATTTTTAAAATAAACGAATTTGTAAAAAAGAAGAGTAAGATGAAACGACACTTTAATTGGTGTTAGAATTTTTATTTTAATTTTTTTATAGCTGAAGTCTTATAAACTCCTTCATTTCTAACGCCGATAACAGAAAATAAACATAAAAAATATTCATGTTTGTAAACAAGTACAAAAGATCAAAGAAATTAAAAAAAAAAAAAAGAGATTCCAACGTCCGTTAAAGTGATGTTACATCTTACTCTTTTTTATATAAATTTGCTTTATAAAAAAACTTAAAAAAAGTTACAATGCCGATTAGTTTGCCATTGGATCACATTTTTATTTTGTCCAAATTTGTTTTAAAAAATAAAATCGTTTAAAAAAAAATTAAGATAATTTTTTTAAAAAAAAAATTCAAAGTGGCGGCGTTGGTTCTTTGTGACACCCCAAATCCGGTACTTGATTCCACGGATTTGGTGTTCACTTTCATACAAATATCATCTATCTATCTACCCATAATAAATGCAAACCATGCAATAAATAGAAATAAATCTTCCCCTTATGGGGTTCTGACATCCGAATAATAAACATAATCCCAGTCATACTAACCTTAAACATACATGCGGAACATAAATAAATAAGTCTTAAACAACATCATTAACTTAATACAAAAATTCAATATCTCAACAACTAACAAGTCTTCATCACTTGTTAACCTTGCCCTTGCCTTTACTAGTAGAAGGTTAAATTCGGTTCTTTTCTTTCTTAAGCGCAATGTTATTATTACGCAAGAATGAGCACTATTGCCCACAAGTAAAATAATGAAATAATAATGTATAATAACATGCGAGTGAATCAAAGACTTCTGAAATAAAAGCTCAACTTTTGAATCAAGAATGAATAACAAGAATCAAAAGATTTCTGAGGGTCATAAGACCTTGAACTATGTCCTAGGTTAACAAGGGTTATACTTGAAACCTTTAATGATCGTAAGACTATGGACCTTTTTCTACTGTGACTTAGGGGATCACCCTTAGTACCACATCATGCACAATATCTTAGCGCTAATGCATAAGTAAATCTATTTGCAGGGTTGTTCATCTCAGTTTGACATTCGAGTCCGCACCAAAGGAAGTTTGGTTTGGATAATTCAATAAGGGTTCTGAAATTTAGAACGTTCATCAACTATGGACTAGTCGAATCAATAAGGGTTCGCTAGTCTAATAAGGTTCAGCAATATTGATAATTAAATTGAATAATAATCTCAATAGGTATACAATAGGATAATTATTGTATAACATAATCATGCTTTGAAAAGATAATCAACCTTTAATATAACAATTGAACTTGATTAATAATAATGAGAATAACTCAATAATGATAACAAGTAGGGTTAGAAAACTTGACTCGTGCGTAGATTACACTTTAACTAAACTCGTACCTTGATTAAAATCTTACATATCATTTATGTTCACAATACCAGTCAATTATAACTTACTAAACATCACACGTTTATTCTTTGTCTAACTCGAATTCAGAACTATACTTAGTCATATTACCATACTTGTTTCCACATAATATTACACTATACGAACAGCAAGCTAAGTATATAATCAACAATTCAATCAACATGTAATTGTCTTTTTGACTTGGTAAAAACTCACTTTAATATCTCATTATATATCTAACAAGTTTTTATATTCATTAGACTAGGTTACTAACACATTTATATACTTGAACATTGAAAAGAATGCATTTCTGGACATTCTGCTAAGTGGTACTAGCTGGCGACTTTTATCTTAGCGTCTTGGCTATTTGAGCGATGCTGCATGTCATGACTATGACTGTATACTTAGCTCACAGCGGAAATGAACTAGGAGTTGGCTCATGATGCGACACTCGGACTCTGAATTCCTAGTTCGCGAAGAACACAGAATTCAGCGAAATAAACACTACATAATCATTAATTCTCCAAATTAAACATACGCACATGTTAGAATTCATATATAATAAATACCCAACATTTATAGAGTGATTTTAACCCATTAAAACACATAATCACATAATTAAATTATGCAAATTGTACTGTTCTTGATGTTCTTAAATTGTTGAACATAAATTCCTAAAATTCAACGCCACAGATTCGTTATAAAACCAAATCCAACCATTCAAATTTCGTTTTGTTCGTTTTATCATGAATAATCACATATAAGTGGAAATTTTATAGAAAAATTTATGGTTGACATATTAAAATTACGTATAAGGGCCATATGGCCATATAACGTACTCTGTAAATTTTTGAAATAACAAGTCATAATATTATGAAACTTATGATATGGAATCATATACAATATATATAAAACATGCTATGTTACTCGTATTATTACATATAACCATATAACAAACACAATCTCCAACTATAGAGATTTGAGAATGTATGAAAGCCATTTTATAAAACTAAATGACGTATAACAATGAAAATTGGGTTGGAGAGAATTACCCAAGCGTAAAGTGTAGATTAGTAGGGAATGAATTCCTTCTCAACTCTTCTTCAATCACAATTCTCCCTCAACACTTCTCAATCTCTCTTTGAAACTATCTCTGTTTCTACTTTTCTAGACTTAGGAAAAATAATAAAGAAGAAGGAAGAAGACGTAAACTAAATAAGGAACAACTGACGCGTTGGTGGTCAGTTACCCAGTCATGGGTAACATCCCTCAACTCCCACTAAGGCCATGTTTGGCTACCATTTAAAAGCTTATACCCAATTAATTTAATAAAACCTCTTATACTATAGTTTAAATAATGTCACACTCCTTTATAAAATAAATCAATATCTTATTTAATTTACTTTAAATAAAATATAATAATTTCTCATAAATTCACATAGTCACATAATTAAATTTCTCATTGATTAATAATGTCACATTCTTAAATCTCTAATTAATAATTAAATTAATAAAAATAACATTAGGCTTATTAAATATTTCATTTAATTCAATAAGCTCACATAAATACATACTTGAATAATAATTATTCTCCACATTAATTTAATAAATATAATACATCTAATTAAATTAATCTATCACAATTGCATCAATTAATTATTTAAGCTAATAATTAAATCATTGAAAATATTTATTAAATTCAATAAATATTAAAATTAATTACAAAATCTCGGTTGTCACATCTTTTCCCTCTTAAAAGGATTCTGTCCTCAGAATCACAACTCAAACAATTCATCCCATTACATTCTCCCCCCCCCCCCCCTTACAAAGATTTTGTCCCTAGAATCGTTTATAACAATCTAACTAAATAAATGAGGATAATTCTTCATCATATTCTCTTCGAGTTCCCATGTATCTTCTTCAGCGTTGTGGTTCCTCCAAATTACCTTAATAGAAGGTATTACTTTATTTCTCAGAACTTGTTCTTTTCGGTCGACAATTTGAACAGGAATTTCTTCGTAAGATAAGTCTTTGTCGAAATATAGGGGTTCGTATTCAATTACATGCTTGTAATCGGGTTTGTAGGGTCGTAAAACAGAAACATGGAAGACGTTATGGACATTCTCGAGTGTTGGAGGTAAGGCTACCTCGTACGCAACTTCTCCGATTCTTCTCAGTACTTCAAATGGTCCAATGAATCTTGGGCTTAATTTTCCTTTCTTTCCGAACTTGATCTTTCCGTTCCAGGGAGAGACCTTAAAGAATACATAACTACCCAATTCAAACTCAACATTTTTTACGATGTGGATCGGCGTATTTCTTCTGCCTATCTTGAGCTGCTACCAATCTTGTTCGGATCACTTTGACTATTTCTGTTGTCTGCTGTACCAATTCTGGCCCTAGCAATTGTCTTTCGCCAACTTCATCCCAATAAAGTGGAGTTCTGCACTTTCTGCCGTATAACGCTTCATAAGGCGGCATACCTATACTAGCGTGGTAACTGTTGTTGTAGCCGAACTCTACTAACGGTAGGTGATCATCTCAATTTCCTTTAAAGTCCATCACACAGGCTCTTAGCATATCTTCTAATGTCTGAATCGTTCTTTCGCTCTGTTCGTCTGTTTGAGGGTGGTATGTTGTACTCATTCGCAATTGCGTACCCATGCATTCCTGAAGATGTTTCCAGAAATTCTATGTGAAGCGTGGATTCCTATCAAAAACAATTGACACCGGCACTTCGTGCCTTGAAACAATCTCTTTTACGTATAACCTTGCCAACTGATCTAAGTTGAATCTAATTTTGATCGGAAGGAAGTGTGCGGATTTCGTCAGTCGGTCAACGATAACCCATACTGCGTCGTATCCTTTCTGAGTCGTCGGAAGGCTAACCACGAAGTCCATTGTAATATGTTCCCATTTCAATTCTAGAATCTCCAACGGTTGTAGCAATCCACTCGTTCTCTGATGTTCTGCTTTCACTTTCCGACAGGTCATTCACTTGTCAACATATTTTGCAACATCAGGTTTCAAATTCGGCCACCAGAAATATTGTCGAAGATCTTGATATATCTTGGTACTACCAGGGTGAATCAAATATCATGAACTATGAGCCTTGCTCAAAATGTCTTTCTTAATCTCTATGACTAGTGGTACCCAAATTCTACTCTCGAATCTCAGTATTTCTTCCTTATCCAGCTTGAATCTTTGTTCAGTTCCTTCAGATATCTTCTTTTTCACCTTTTTGCATTCATCGTCCTGAAGTTGAGCCTCTTTAAGTTTATCTAGAAGGGTTGTACCAGATTGCATCTGAAATAGCTTCTCATCAATCTCCATAGGATATTTCACTTCCAACTCCAGTTTCTCCATTTCTGAAATTAGCTCCTCCTGAGCAGTCAACATCATCAATTTCTCACGACCCTTTCTACTTAAAGGCGTCGGCAACCAAATTGCTTTACCCGGATGATATTAAATATCACAGTCGTAATCCTTAATTAATTCCAACCATCTTCTTTGACGCATATTCAAATCCTTCTGTGTGAAAATATATTTCAGACTCTTATGGTTCGCATATATTTCACACTTCTCCCCATAGAGATAGTGCCTCCAAATTTTCAAAGCAAAAATAACTGCAGCTAACTCCTAGTCATGGGTCGGATATCCCTTCTCGTAATCCTTCAATTGTCGTGATGCATACACAATGACTTTGTCGTTTTGCATTAGCACACAGCCTAGTCCTTTATGCGACGCATCACTATAAACAACAAAATTTCCTGTATCGTCCGGAAGAGACAACACAGGTGTTGTACTCAACCTCTTCTTCAATTCTTGAAAGCTTTCCTCACACTTCTAAAAAGTCTAACAAATTTCCACTTTTCGAGTTAAATTCGTTAACGGAGTTGCGATCTTGGAAAAGTCTTGTATGAACCTTCTATAATATCCTGCCAATTCAAGAAAACTTCATACTTCTGATGGCATCCTCGACTGATCCCAGTTAATCACGGCTTCGGCTGTGGATGGATCTACCAAAATTCTGTTTTTATCGATCACGTGCCCAAGAAATTGCACTCGTTCAATCCAATATTCGCATTTCGAAAACTTGGCATACAACTTTTCCCTTCTCAATACTTCCAATGTTAATCTCAAATGCTCTTCATGTTCTTCCTTGGTCTTCGAATAAACCAAAATGTTATCTATAAATACCACTACAAACTTGTCCAAAAATGGCTTGAACACACCATTCACTGGTCCCATAAATGTTGCAGGAGCATTCGTAAGACCAAACGACATTACTAAAAATTCGTAGTGACCATATCGCATTCTGAACGCTGTCTTCGGTACATCCTCTGGTCTCACCTTCAGTTGATGATAACCGCTTCTCAAGTCTATCTTGGAAAAGTATCTCGCTCCCTTCAATTGATCAAATAGGTCGTCGATCCTCGGTAATGGATATCTGTTCTTAATCGTGACCTTATTCAGTTCTCTGTAGTCAATGCAGAGTCGCATCGATCTGTCCTTCTTTTTCACAAATAACACCGGCGCTCCTCATGGCGATACGCTTGGTTGAATGTACTTCTTGTCCAGTAATTCTTGTAGTTGTACCATTAATTCTTTCATCTCTACTGGTGCCATTCGGTATGGTGCCTTCGATATTGGAGCAGTTCCGGATGCCAAATTGATCACGAAATCTACCTCTCTATCTGGTGGAAGTCCTGGCAAATCGTCTGGAAATACGTCGACGAAGTCCCTCACAATCGGTATTTCTTCTACCTTCGGATTCTCTTTTCGACTGTTGACTATATAAGCTAAGTATCCTACACAAACTTGTCTTAATAAATTCGGCTGCATCATCATCGAATGACAACTCGTTTGTCTAGGCGACTTGCTACCATAAAACACAACCTTTGACGGAGTCATAAGGTTAATACGCTTCTTTTGGAAATCAATTACAGCCCCGTAGATGCATAATCAGTCCTTTCCCAATATAACGTCAAATTCACCAAGTCGAATAGGGATAAGATCTACGTTCATGATATTACCCTTAATATCCACTTTACAGTTCTTATGTACGTAATTAACAGGGATTATTTCTCTATTCGCAATTTCTATGTTCATGGGATATTCCAATTCATCCTCAGGCAAATCTAAATTCTTAGCAAAGTAATCGGATATAAAGGAACAAGTAGCACCCGAATCAAATAATACATAAGCATTAATTTTATTGATCGGAATGATACCTGACACCACATCACGAGACTGAACTGCATCCTGCACCGTCATGTTGAAAGTCCTGGCGGTCGATCGGTTTGTTGCGGTTGGTCCGGTGATAGTTAAGGCATTCCCATTGTTGTTTCCCTGGTTTCCTCCTGATCCTAACCCTCCCGATCCCTTCTTAGGACAGTCTCTTTCCAGATGGTCCTTTGAACCACAAGTGAAACAAGCACCCTTCTTTGGGCTAGGACAGTTAGGTGTTATGTGGCCTTCCTGACCACAATTGTAGCACACTCTTTTTCCCTTCATACAAACTCCCAGATGAGCTTTCCCGTAGGTCGGGCATGCTTCGATTCTTTTCTTCTGATTTCCTTGTTGATTCCCCGATGACTGGTATTCATTCCACCTTTTCTTCTGATTAAAATTAACACCTCCTGTGCCACTTCCACTAGTCTTGTTATTTCCTTCACCTTCACTCTTCTTCTTCTTCTGATCTTGATTGTACTTGGTCATCGCATCGCTTCCACCTTCAGCGAGGATGGCCTTTTCAAGATACAAAGCAAAAGTGTTTATCCGAAACATTGATACTTTACAAATATACCCAAGGCTTTAGTCCTTGTTGAATCTTTTGGCTTTTTTCTCTCGTCTGTGTGTACTTGATATGGCGAACCTCGCTAACTTCGTTGAATCTAGTCGCATAATCAGAATGCGCTCATATTTCCTCGCTTCAATTCCGTAAATTGAACCTCCATCCGGTTCTACGAAATTTGGTGGAAATACATCTCGAAGAACATCTCTTTAAATCTCTCCCAAGTAATTACACCTTCACCTCCTCGCACTTTGTTTGCTTGCCACCAATAGCTAGCTTCGGACTTCAAACATAAACATTGTAAAAGCGGTCTTACGGTCTTCTAACCCAACCTAGCGGCGTCGAAAACCTTCTCCATTTCCATAACCCACGTTTGAGCCTCGATCGCGTTCATGGAACCTTTAAATTCGGCGGTCCCACCGCTTGAAATCTTTAAATATAGTATTTGGTGGAGCTTGAGGTTGATTATTCATTGCTCCCATCGAAGAAGTTAACCAGCTTCTTTGAGCAGGATTAGCATTAGCATTATTATTTGTTATTTGTTGACTCTTCCCGAAAGTGGTTGACGTTGTTTGTCTTCTTCTTGGCGGCATAATTACATTAAAATATATGCTTATTAAATCTCTATTAAATTCTCTAAATAGTTAAGACTTAACTCAACAATTCAATATAATTAAGTAACACATTATCTCAAACAACTTGATATATATTAATTCAAATCAAAAGTTTTAACATCAGACGATAGCATCACTGCTATTTTCATCAACTATCCAGAGATAATGAATCCACGGGATTTAAATATTAAAATATTCCTTTGTTCATAACTACATCGGAATTTACATCTAAATAATAGACAAGTTTACCACATAAGTAAACAAATTCTATCACTGTCTGTCAAGGCACTGAATAGCCATGCTACTCTCCTCTTCCATGATGCGAGACATCGTCCTGCGATCCAGCATGTACGATGGAAGTCCTTCAAACTGGATGGGGTACCTCAAAACTAGATCTTGGGCCTCATCCATTGCATGATTAAGTGTAGAGTATGTCTCCCCAAGCTTCGCCTTCTTTGCACGACCTTCCTCTTCCGCAAGATCAGCACGACGTGACTCTCTCACTCGGCCTTGCTTTGCTCATGTATGATCGACCTTCGAGCTTTCCTTGGTTCCTTCTTCAACTTTTCTATCTCTCTCGGCCTTTATCTTCAGAAGACCCCAACTTATTATTAATGAAATTTAATTTTCTCTATTTATTATTTTGAAATAGTAAGGTTGATTTGATTAATGTGGATAGTTAGGGGTAAAATACATAAATATTTCAAAATAAGCAAGTGGTTATAAAATATTCATTGTCATTTTGAGAGTATTCAGATTTGTCGGGGAATATTCATACTGACAGTAGCAAACCATGTCGGGCCCCATGTGAAAAAGCAATTGGATGAAGAAAACGACAAATATAAGTTGTTTAAAAATAACGCCGTAGTAGTTATTCACAGATTAATAATGTTAAAATACTCGGTTGGTTAAGCTGCGGTATTGCACCAATTATTGATTCTTACGTAAGAAGGCACTTTACTCAATAATGGTTACGATAATTCTTTATTCGATATTTTATTGATTTAATAATTGCTGCGTTGATATTTTATATTGTTTGTTGTTCCAATAATTGTCATTACACGGTATTTTTCATTATTGAAGCAATAATTCATATTATCTCGAATAATATTATTAGATAACATTATTGGCAATGTCTAGAAAATCATACTAAGGAGAGGTTTGGTCACCTAATTCTTGGCGCCAAGAAGATGAGAAATTCTTATTGGAAAACCCCTACATCACGGAAGCGCCTAGTTGTCAATAATGTGATTACGTAGTATTATTTATGAATAATTAATTATTGATTTATATGATGAGGAAAATATTGATTTTATGAGGATATAGATGGAGAAAATTTTAATGTGACAATTGTTGAAAATTAATATTTTATCTTTTTACGATAAAATAATTCATTTAAATATATTATTTTAATTATATATTAACGATGATATTTTTACAATGAATGTGGGATATATGAGTATATGAGGAGGAAGAGTATTTTTGTGGCATTAAATGTTTAACACATGTTTTGTGTGTTGGTGGACACAATTATTGACCAAAATTTGATTATAGCCTGTAAAATCGCCCGTTTGTGGATTTCGGTCAATTTTTATTTGGAATTCGGAAAAACTTTATTCTGCAAAGTTGTAGAGAATTGAATTTCCTATAAAAACTCGCGAGATTTGAATTTTCTGATAAAAGGGCTATTTATTATGAATTATTGAAGTTCCGAAGTTCCGAAATAATTAATTTTTGGGAGTTTTAGTTAATTATTTTGAGAAAAACGTTTTTTTTGCAACTAAGTTGGCCTCACATGTGATTCAAATGGGCTGAGATCAGTTGTCTAAGGTGGGCTAAAGAAAATGTGAAAAATATATTAATATTATATTCAATTTTCGCTTTGGTGTTCTAAGCATTTTCCTATAAATAGGGTGCTTAGGTTAGAATTGAAAAAGACACTTAAACCGAAGTTTTTCTCTATTTTCTCTCGATATATTGAGCGTATTCTTGTGAGTATACTTTGAGTATTGTTAGGATCTGCAAGTTCCTTCAAAGACTATATCCGGTATTCCAAATTTAAGTCTTAATCTTTCGAGGTAAGGGATGTTATTTTCTTCTCAAATGATATTATTTCTTCAATATCATTATCTTTGAAATATTGGTTGGAACTTTTTATCAAATTTGGAACTTTTTCATGTGGGGTTACTATTCATGAGTTACTATTCACGAGTTACTATTCATGAGTTACTATTCACGAGTTTCTTATAAGCGAAATGCAGTCGGGGGTATGGAATGAAGGTTTTAGAAAGAATTGTTTAGTAGTCCTCACCATTTTGTAAAATAATGTATCAATAAATGTGATGAGGATTTATTTGAGTATAGATATTGTCAGAAGATAATATTTGTATTCAAACTCACGATTTCTTGTTGTAATAATAAAGTTGTAGTTGTTTACGTACCATGTATTGACAACTCGAGAATGGGTGATGTATACCTATTTTGGGGCGTCATCTTCTTGGTTTGACCCTTCTCATGGACCAAATCCCATTCTACATTTCCCGATCGTGAGTGAAGAGTCAAAATCTCCTCTCCTTCCGCTTTCGAGTAATCTCTTTGAATAATCGCCCACTTTCGATCGGATCACTCATCTCGTAACTTTCTACGTTACGGTCGTATAAATGTCGTACATCTCAAAGATCAATGGAATCTTTGTGGAAACTCTCTTCTTCTTCTTCTCTTCAAATTCCTCCTCGAGAATCCTCCTCAAGATCGTCCTAGGGTTCATGCTCCGACCAACAACGGTGATCGATGGAGATGACTCCCTCTGTACCAATTGTTCCCTAACGGCATGAATGTCTATGGGCTCTTCCTCTGTAGGTACTGTAGGTACTCGGGGTTCCTCCTCCCCTGATCGACCAGTTCCTCCAACATCCGACGTCCTGACAATTAAATTTTAAGTTTTAGTTACTAAGTCGTACTAGTGAGCACCTAATTTAACACATAAGCACATAAAGTCTTTTATTATCTTTAATGAATTACAAAAATTCATTTTTTAGAACTCGATAAGAGTTTTCCATCACTATGTTCTTTCTATAAGGCTTACTACCTAAGGTTGTTCCCCCACCTAAGGTTCATAACCTACAGCTTGATACCAACTTGTGACACCCCCAAATCCAGGTACTTTGATTCCACGGGATTTGGTGTTCACTATACAAATATCATCTATCTATCCACCCATAATAAATGCAAACCATGCAATAAATAGAAATAAGACTTCCCCTTATGGGGTTACACCATCTAAATAATAAACATAATCCCAGGTCATACTAACCTTAAACATCTGTGCGGAACATAAACAAATAAGTCTTAAACAACATCATTAACTTAATACAAAAATTCAACATCTCAACAAATAACAAGTCTTCATCACTTGTTAACCTTGCCCTTGCCTTTACTAGTAGAAGGTTCGTCGGTTCTTTCGTTCTTAACTGCAATGTTATTATTACGCAAGAGTGAGCACTATTGCCCACAAGTAAAATAATGAAATAATAATGTATAATAACATGCGAGTGAATCAAAGACTTCTGAAATAATAGCTCAACTTTTGAATCAAGAATGAATAACAAGAATCAAAAGATTTCTGAGGGTCATAAGACCTTGAACTATGTCCTAGGTTAACAAGGGTTATACTTGAAACCTTTAATGATCATAAGACTATGGACCTTTCTACTGCGTACTTGGGGATCGGCCCTTAGTACCATCATCATGCACAATATCTTAACGCTAACGCATAAGTAAATCCCTTTGCAGGGTTGTTCATCTTAGTTTGACATTCGACTCCGTACCAAAGGAAGTTTGGTTTGGATAATTCAATAAGTGTTTTGAAATTTAGAACGTTCATCAACCATGGACTAGTCGAATCAATAAAGGTTCGCTAGTCTAATAAGGTTCAACAATAATGATAATTAAATTGAATAATAATCTCAATAGGTATACAATAGGATAATTATTGTATAACATAATCATGCTTTGAAAAGATAATCAATCTTTAATATAACAATTGAACTTGATTAATAATAATGAGAATAACTCAATAATGATAACAAGTAGGGTTAGAAAACTTGCCTCGTGCGTAGATTACACTTTAACTAAACTCGTTCCTTGATTAAAATCTTACATATCATTTATGTTCACAATACCAGTTAATTATAACTTACTAAACATCACACGTTTATTCTTTGTCTAACTCGAATTCAAGACTATACTTAGTCATATTACCATACTTGTTTCCACATAATATTACACTATACGAACAACAAGCTAAGTATATAATCAACAATTCAATCAACATGTAATTGTCTTCTTGACTTGGTAAAAACTCACTTTAATATCTCAGTATATATCTAAAAAAAAATTATATTGATTAGACTAGGTTACTAACACATTTCTATACTTGAACATTGAAAAGAATGCATTTCTAGACATTCTGCTAAGTGGTACATGGTGCCACTTTTGTATTAGATCTTAGTCTTTCTTATTTGTGTCAAGTAGTCTTTGCATACCGCTACTCTACTTCTGCTCTGCGGCAGGAAATGAACTAGGAGTTGGCGCCGCGACGCGACACTCCAGACTCTGAATCCCCAGTTCGTGAAGAACACAGAATTCAGCGAAATAAACACTACATAATCATTAATTCTCCAAATTAAACATACCCACATGTTAGAATTCATATATAATCAATACCCAACATTTATAGAGTGATTTTAACCCATTAAAACACATAATCACAGAATTAAATTATGCAAATTGTACTGTTCTTGATGTTCTTGAAGGTTTTGAACATAAATCATGAAAATTATTACTACGGATTCGTTATAACACTGAATTCGTTCATTTAAAGTTTGGTCTCTTCATATTAACATGCATAATAATATACGAGTATAAATTTTACAAAATCATTTATGTTTGACACATTAAAATTACGTATAAGGGCCATATGGCCAAAACCCATACTCTGTAAGTTTTGAGCAACATATACGACGTACTTTCATGAAACTAATGACATGGTAACTTACATAATACATAATTGAATTCGATTTGATAACATTTAACACATATATAAACTCATAATCATACCCTTTGCCAATTACAGAGACTTTACAAAAGCTTTGAAAGCCATTTTCATGAAACTTAAACAACGTAACTTTAAAATTTGGGAAGAGGAGATTACCCAAAGCGTAGTGTACATTTTAATAGGAGATGAATTCCTTCTCAAATTCTTCTTCAATCACAGACTCACAATTCTCCTCAACAATTATAAATTTCTCTCTGACTAGTTTATCAGACTTAAGAAAAAAGAACTCAAAGAATACACATATATTTTATAAAATGGCGTAGTTGTGGTCAGTTACCCAGTCATGGGTTAACTGTCGTCAACTCCCATTAAGGCCATGTTTAGCTAGCTTTAAAAGACTTAATCTCATTTAATTTAATAACTCTTTTATCATATAGTTTAAATAATGTCACACCCTTTATAAAATAACTCAGTTAATTTATTTAATTAAATTAAATAAAATATAATAATTTATCATAAATTCACATAATCATATAATTAATTTTCTCATTGATTAATAATGTCACATTCTTAAATCTCTAATTAATAATTAAATTAATTAAAATAACATTAGGCTTATTAAATATTTTATTTAATTCAATAAGCTCACATAAATACATACTTGAATAATAATTATTCTCCACATTAATTTAACAAATATAATACATCTAATTAAATTAATCTATCACAATTGCATCAATTAATTATTTAATCTAATAATTAAATCATTGAAAATATTTATTAAATTCAATAAATATTAAACTTTATTACAAAATCTCAGTTGTCACAGTTGCCTTTCTGATTTTTAGCTAAAAAAATCCATAAATTCAATGCCATTTCAAATGGCGTTCAGTAGTTTTTCCCAAAATAGATTGTGAGAGCCTTTACTCCCAACGGCAAACGTTGAAGTTTTTATTTTTTTTAAAAAAATATTCGTTTAAAAATAAAATATCTTTAAAAAAATTAAAAAAAAAATTTTATTTATAAAAATTGTTCTTAAATTAATTAATTTGGTTAAGAGAAGAGCCTATTCCAAGAAAATGTGAACATAATGGATATAATTTAGAAAATTGAATATAATTTAGGAAAAAGAAAGAGTGATCAAAGTTGTTTATATTATAATTAAGAGATTGTTGATGTTGATTATGAAAATTTTTTTAACTCATAATTTTCTAAAATAGGAATTTCGAAATACAAAAAATAAAAAATAAAATGTTGTTTACGTAATTATGGCCACAAATAGGGACCATTTGACAACTTACCCTCACCTAATAAATCACATATGTTTTTGGAAACTCTAGGGTTTTTGGTGAAATGAGATACAGAGCGGCCAAAGCAAACAAAGAGCGAAAATGGTGAAATTCTTGAAACCAAACAAGGTCGTCGTCATGCTCAACGACCGATTCGCTGGCTGTAAAGGCGTTATCATCAAGTCGTTCGATGACGAAACCTGTGAGTGCCCGTACGGCCACTGCCTCGTCGCCGGCATCGCCAAATACCCAAAGAAGGTGATTCGAAAGGACTCGGCCAATAAGACCACCAAGAAGTCTCGCATGAAGGCATTCATCAAGCTCGTCAACTACAAGGGATATTTTCTTTCTTATGCTGCTCTGTGTTTCAGGTTCTTATTGAGAAAATGGGACTTCCTGATAGCCTGGGTTCAAATTCATCCTCCGCTGGTAGTGACGTTCAATGTATGTCAATTGATGCTAATGTTGCGTTCATATATTATTTTCTTGTCATATATGTTTATCTGCTACTAATACGAAACCTTTCAATGTTATGAATTAAAGGTTGTTATTAAACATGGAATCGAATTGCATGCCATATTGCCACACTTGAGTTTGACCGTGATAGGAAATCAATGGGTGTGATTGTGAGTTCCAACTTAGGAAAAAATGCATTACTTGTGAAGGTGATACCTCTTCCCTCCCTCCTTTCAGATAGAACTATTTCAGTTATTATATATATTGTGGAACATTGCATGTCAGAATGCAATCTTTTTTTCTTTTCTTTTTATGACTTAATAGATGATGCATGTTTAAATTTTTATTTTATTTTTCCTTTTATTTTTTTAAAGTAAACATGATCAGTGCCTCTTATAGAATACAATATTTCATGGAATTTTCTCAATAATGCCCGATAAATTTTTCCATTAAAACATTCTCTTAAGCATTTAACTTTAACTTTTTGACATAATTAACTGGTAAAATTTGAACGAACATACATATATTGAGGTTGGTGCATTTATTTTGGAGTGAACCCTCATTTTGGGAAGTCCCTGATCCCAAGAAACAAAGTCCTGACCTAAAACCCAAGAACATAAGACTTGGAAGTTAATTTTTTCTAACATCGGAATGGAAGTTCTAGTTTGTTCTCATTTCAAAGTGATGCAGACTTTGTTTCTTGGAAATAGAGGGCCAAAGGCATAGAGGCACAACTGTCAAAACCTAACCTTTGCTCTTGCTGACAGCAGCAATCATCCAAGATGAAACCAATCAACAAGCTTAGAAAACCCAAGTTATTCCAAATATAGATATTAAAAGGTTCCACATCTCAGAAATGTAGGAGTTATGGTCAAGATGGTGTTTATTGCTACTCCGTAACAAGCAATAATTGTTATACTTCTTAAACTTTACCCTGCTTTTTGTATATTTGCTTTAAGGTTTGATGTGAAATAGAGTACTTTCACTTCTTTAATTGTCTATATAGATTCAGGGTAGAACTTTATAATAGGTTACTGTGAGTGCCCTACAAATATGGTTCCATAAAGTTGGGTCCTGCTAACTATGAATTGGATGTAGTTCAAAGACATTTACTTAAATGAAATCATAAAATGCAGGATGAAAATTTGTGATGTATATATTAATATTTGGCTTATACTTAGGAAAATTGGCTAATATGAATGTAACTTAAGGTGGGTGTTCTGACTGCAGGTACTCCATATACATTTCTATCTATTTATAAAACCAAGTCATTCATTTCTATACATTTTAAAAATGAGTGATTCGTTTCTATATGTTAATAAAATGACTTATTTTATCATTGATATGACTTACTTGGATGTTGTGCCTAAGTTATATGTTGGGGATCAAAGCTTAATCTGAAACTGTAGATTGCATTCTTACAACATTAGCTTTACAAAAACAATAATATTTTCTTTGATCTTTCTCTACATTATGATTTTATACTGCGAGTGTTGCCATATACTAACCTACATAGTTTTTAATAGTTAAATACTGCATGGGTTTTTATGCATTTTTTTATTCAAGCATTCATGAATCATCTACCTCTATGTCCTAAGAATGGAGTTCAATGTAGTACGTTTTTTGGGAAATGTTGGTTGTTATCATTGTTCACAGTTTAACTAAATCATAGATTAAGATGGATCTCTTGTTGTGCATTGTTTATCCACCTCCCTTTTGTTATCTTTTTGTGCCTTGTTGAAGTAGTCATAACTCTTGTCTTGTGCTATATTTCACAGGGTGCAGTAGAGAATTTGTTGGAGAGAAGCTCCTTTATTCAATTGCGTGATGGTTCTGTTGTAGAACTTGACCAAAAAGGCAGGGATGCTATCCTACAAAGCCTTCATGAAATGTCATCAAATGCATTACATGTTTTGGGTTTTACTTGCAAATTGCTCGCCCTTGTAAGTTTACTTTTAAGGTTATTTAGCGGAGCCCTTTCATCTCCTCATTTTGCATGAGGATATAGGTTCAGGGCCACACATTTTCCCCCTATTCCATTTCCTTTTCTTTTGATCCAACTCAGTCTTAAGAGCATGTTAATGTAATATACATGGTCCAGTCTTACTGCATTAGCGTCTATTTGATTCACCAAATTTATTGTGATATACATGATTCCCTAAGTTTAGCTTTAAAGGAATATTTCTTCTCTGTTACATAACCGAGTTCTTTGTTGGATGGGATGAAGCAAACCCATGGGTTTTTTATCACCTATGGTGCTACTTATTGAATCACTTTGAGTTTGTCTAATTTTATCTTTCTCATCTTTCAATTCATACTTCTGCATTATCTTGTTTCAGGTTGCCAAAGAAGCTTCTAACATCATTTTCGTAGATGATAATTTCAGCACAATTGTTGTTGTTATTGGCGAAGACAAGTCTATCTACAACAATATGAAGGCCTTCATCAGGTCAATTTATCTTCCTCTTTGCTTTTGTAGCTTTTAGATCAGTCAACTTTAGATCAAAATAGATAGTTTTGATTACAGATTTCTTGTTCAATTTATTATAATATCATCTCTAGTATTAAAGTCAAGTAATAATAGTTACAATGGATGTAATATCTGAAATATATGGGTGTTTTATCATATAAAAATTGTCTTTATATAATTTCCAATGAGATCATAAAAGAAGTAGATTGGAAAGAATCCACCGTAATAATTTAAACGAAGTTCCTTGGTCTACTGAGTTATAGTATAGTAGTTTACAGATTAGTTCTAAAGTTGAACATTTGTTCAGTAAATTGAGTGTACTAAAAATTGCGGGAAAAAAATTGACCTTATTTTAACAAGGAGGTGAAATATACTAGACCGTCTGTTCCTCACTCCTCTTGTTTTCTTCATTTGGCAGAAAAAATTATGGTATTACGAATTTATATATTTAATTAACGAGGATGAAGGTGCATGTGTACATCTGGTGCAAGCGAATCATTTTGAATATATTTCTGCTAGTTGCAAACCTGCAATAATCCCAAAATATGAATAGCAAACCCACCCAGAATACCATTTATGTCTGTAAAAACATGTGACAAAAATAAGTCTGTTTAATTTATATGAAAGTATGCCAAACAATGTAAAGGGAAATTTCTTTCTCAAGCAAAATAGTCGGATGGCCAATTCAATCTGACATTAGAAATTTAGAAGGATGAATCTTGAGACAAGTTCGATGTCCAGAACACAACGAAAGTTGAATATCATATGTGAGATATCTACGCAACTTCATATTCGTGTAAAGGTAGGGACATGTGATTCACTTGTTTTCTTCTGTTGCTTAAGCTATCTCCATTTGCTGTTTTGTTCTTGCAGTACCTCACGTTGGTGGATTATTATGCTCTTTTCTTTTTTGAGATTTCCTCAGTACAACCTGGAGAGTTCTGTCAAAAGATCAATCTCTGTGTTTTAAGTGGTTTTAATTTCTTAGCATCTCAGGAACGATAGCTGTGAGTTTTGCCAACAAACCGTTAGAGAAGTTGTGTTGAAGTTAAAAGATCCTGACACACTAGTATGTTCTTGAATCATCATTTGGTCATAGGAATTCTGCTCGTAAATAATTCCCCTGCAATTTATATTGCCACTGCTTTGACTATAAATTGGTAAGTTGTATACGTAGCTTTAAGCTTGTAATTTAGGGATAGTTCTAATTTCATCTCCTTATAAATCTTCCATTGTTCAAAAATCTTTTAAACCCCACTCAATCATTGAGGTGGTTTTTCTGTGTTTGCTTCTCATTTGTCTGTGTAAGGGGTCCACTTGATTATCTTTTTCTGCATATAAAACTATGCTGGTAATTATGCAACCATGTTGCCTGTTCACTGGATGATTGAATTACCTATTAAATGGTCGATTTCTTCCATTTAAAAACTTATTTATAGCATGAAGTCCTACTTGAAATTTATGAGTCATGTGATGTATTTTTTTTGAGTTGCTTGCATATCAAAGTTGTAGACATGGTTTGAGTTTGGCTAGTAGTTATTATTTTTCTTTTCCATGAATTGTTTCTCTATCATTTGTTAGAAATGTTCATAGATAAGTAAACTTGGATCGAACTATTTTCCATATCTTGCAAATAAAAGGTAAAGGTTATCAGGTTTCAAGAGTTGATTTGAGCAGAAAATACCAAACTCTATTTGAATGAACAAGATATCACAAGTTATATTTCATATCACTATATCAGAGCATCCCCCTAGCAAACATGTTGTCAAACCCTTGAGAAATAGGTGGAAAAGATGTGTTAATATATAAAAGATGTCTTAAGAATTGTATTTGATCTAGAAACATGTGTTAAAATTAGTCATGGCAACAAAATTTCAAACCTGACTGACAACAGTGGAGATCATTTACAAAATTGATCATTGTTATGCCTTGCAATTTTAATGTTTATGTGGTTTTATGAATGATGCCTCTCATTAGACCCAACTTCATTTGAATTTTCTTTCAGTTGAAAATAATCCAAGTGCTTCAAAAGGGATGTCATGCAGTGAAGGGCTATGAAAAACAGGTTAGAATAATTTCATAACTTCAGTTGTAAATCTGCTATGGTTAAGCATCTACTATGTTATCATTCAAACTGCTCAAGCTTCACAGAGTACATAAAAAATTGAGATTCTTGTTTCCCTCATGTAATAATGCTGATCGTTCATTCATTCACATTTTTCTGTTTAAAAATATTTTTTATTATGCCTTTGCTTTATTTATTTTGACAGTGTAAAAGAATAATTTTCGAATACGGGCCTATAATCCTTGCCAATACGGAGCATTTGCTGGAATCAAATGACGTATGCACCATGATCCATGCCTGCTAATTACCCAAGGCAAATTCCGATCAAGCATTAACAAGTGAAACGATGGTGCTTGCTATGTCTTGTTAACCTCTTGATGGCAGATAGTGTCAACTAAGACGGGTTTTGTAGTTTTTAGTTGTACGAAGTTTGATTAAAAAGATGATGATTGATCATGTATTAGATGATTTTATTTAATTAATAATATTTTAGTTTTTTATGTATTTTATCATAATTTGTTATGGGGTTATTGAGACATAATTTTTTTAGTTTATAAAACAATTTTGACATTCGTTACATAACAAAAGAAAAGGCAATATTTATATCATTCCAAATCATAACAAATTTTGTTGTACATGAAAAGTAAACAATAACGTATAGTGTTGTTGCTAATTGACAATAACTTTTGTTGCTCTATAAAAATAATCACCTTCGAATAGTATCGTTGCTAATTCATCATAATTATCCATAAAAAACCAACGACAACACAAAATTTCGTAGCAAATTAATATATAACTGGTTTATTTTATACATTTAGCAACAAACATCTTTACCAAAAAGCGCACAATTAGCAACAAAAATTAATTAAGGCAACAATTTCTATATTGTTTAGTAACGGCAAACTTCGTTAGCAAATGTGTATCAAATGCAACCAATTTATCTTCGTTGGAAAATAAAAAGATTCTTTTCGTTGCCAATTAGGCGTATTTTGCAACAAATTGTTTTCCAGTAACAATTTCTTAATAAATTTGCTACAAAATATTTCGTTGCTAAATGATTTATGATTTTACACGAAAACAAAATTTCGTTGCAAAATATATTACTTTCTGTAACGAAGAAAAAATTCGTTGCTAGACAATTAGCAACGCTCATTGCGCAACGAAGTGTCCAACGACTGAAAAATCGTTGCAAATGACATTTGGCGACGAAATTTTACACATTTAGCAACGAAAACTGTTTGTTGCAAAATCACCATTTTTTGTAGTGATGGTATCAAAGCAAAAAAAGGCTATAGGTCTAAGGAAGAGCTATCCTAGTATATAGTCTCCGAGTTCGTAAAATTATTAAATTACATATAAAATAACATTAAAAACTTTATGTTTTGTGTAAAAGTTTTTATATAAGTAATAAAGACTTTCTTTTTATAGGATGGCCAACTCCGATGATGAGGAAATGCCGATAGTAAATAATCCACCACAAATTGAGTCATTTATAGATAGTGATGCAGAGGAAGAAGAATTGCTTCATAATCAACAATTATTAAATGTTGAGGAAGGTGAGGATCCAGTAGAAGGACAATTAATGAGAATTGAAGACCATGAGCAGGCGATGACATCACTAGTGCAGAAATATGAGCATGATTATGATCAAATGAAGTTTAGAGCACATCTAGCTGAGGGTATGCTAGTGCATGAAATGGGAACCAATAATCGACTAAAAGTATTACTGCACCATGCACAGAGTGGTAGGAAGAAAATATAGTCAAGGTTACTCAAATCTGCTCTAGGAACTCGGGATGTCTTTAGTGATTTGCAACGTCGAGTAGTTCGATATCCATTCGAAGGGAAGACAATTGATTATTTGATAGATCGATCTATGGTAGGCCACATAATCTAGGGTTCATTCGATGAAGTTAATGATTTCTAAATGTAGTATAGAAATCTAAGTGCTCTGTATTAGTATGAATAAAAGAACATTTGATGTTTGTATTATAGCTAATAGTGTTTATAAACTACTAGTTATTTATGTTTGTATTATTGTGACTTATGAATAAAAAGTATGTTTGTTTCACACAAATTCTTATTGTGGATGTTTATTGTTTTATATAGAATCATGCCACCTGACAAAAGACCTTAGCGAGAGTTAGATAACGATGTTAATCCCTACCAAGAGCAGTTAGTAGAACTCATGTTAGGTGCTATGAATAGACCCACAACTCAAACCACATCATTTAAGGACTTTAAACTAGTAGGTCCACACGAGTTTAAAGGTACATCCGAACCGATTGATTCATAAAACGGATTAATGAGATGGAAATTTTTTCTTAGTAACCAATGTCAATGATAATCAAAAGACAGCTTTTTGCAACCTTTTTATTAAAAGGAGAGGCAAATTCTTGGTGTGGAATCTACTAGGGTCTGTAGAAAAGCGAAGTTGTGTCATGGGATAATTTTAAGGAATTGTTCTTTGAAAATTATTTTTCCCAATCTCTGAAGGATCAAATAGAAGTACGATTCTTAAAATTGAAACAAGGAGAACTTACTGTATCTCAGTATACAACCAAGTTTAACGAACTGTCCAGGTTTACTCCACATTAAGTCAATACCAAACCTTGGAAGACTCGGAGGTATCAGGAAGGTTTGAAACCTAAGATACGTAGAAAATTGTCTATATTCCAAATAAAGACTTTTTTTGAAATACTCTAGAAATCATTCATAGCTGAGAGTGAAAGCGAGAACCTCATCAAATTTCATAAGGATAAAAAGAATAAAAATGAGGGAGGGAAAACTAAGACAGAACCCAGTTCAGGTGGGTTTAATAATAAAAGAAAATGGGATACTACTTTTTCTAACAAGTTTGGGAAAAAGGTAAGTAATAATAACAACAATTTTAACAGTAACAAAAATAAATGGAACCTTGTCCTACATGTGGAAGAAGACATAAAGGGTTATGTCATAAAAATAAATGTTTCAATTATGGTCAGGAGGGACACTTTTCTCCACAGTGTCCTATCCCTAATAAAAATAAATGTTTCAACTGTGGTTTGTCAGAACATTTAGCAAGATACAATGCCAAACCCAAGAACCAAGGAGGATGAGGGAACAGAGTCCCAGAGAATAGATCAACAATAGCTACAGTTAGAGCTCAGAGTCGACCAACTGCCAAGATGTTTAATATGTCGGTGAGGGATGTTGTTGCTTCACAGGACGTGGTGACAGGTATCATCCCTATCAACACTTTAAATGCATATGTGTTAGTCGACTCTGGTGCTACTTGTTCTTTTGTCTCTAATATTTTTTCTAAAAATTTGAATATACCATGTGAAAACTTAGACATACCATTCTGCGTTGTAATTGTAAATAATGAGAAGATTCTTGTTAAGACTATATATAGGAAATGTAGTGTGGATATAAAGGGACACAATTTTCTAGTGAATCTTATTCCAATACAGTTAGGAGAATTCGATGTAATCTTAGGAATGGATTGGTTAGTTAATCATAATGCGATGATTGATTGTCATCAAAAACGTATAAACCTATGGACTGCGTTGAAGTCAAAGGTAGTGTTCAACGGAGGTTGTTCATCTAAGCAATCTCGATGTCTGACCATAATTCAGGTAGAAAGATTACTTAGAAAAGGTTGTTCTGGTTATTTGGCCTATATAGTTGGTACTCGAAAGGAAGGAGTATAACTAGATCAAATACCTATAGTTAAGGAATTTCGCGATGTATTCCCGGATGACTTACCAGTTCTTCCCCGGATAGGAAATCGAGTTTGTTATTCACCTTGCAGGAAAGCGACACCCGGTTTCTAAGGCACCATATAGAATGGCAATCAGAGAACCTGAAAGAGTTACTAGTACAACTACAAGAACTCTTAGATAAAAAGTACATACAACCTAGTGTTTCACCTTGGAGAGCACCAGTATTATTTGTAAAGAAGAAGGATGGAACCATGAGGGTATGTATTGATTATAGAGAATTAAATAAGTTAACTATAAAGAATAAATATCCTTTACCAAGAATTGATGATTTGTTTGACCAATTAAAAAGAGCCGAACACTTTTGAAAATCGACCTTTTGGACAAAGTTATCATCGGTTTAAGGTAAGAAAAGAAGATGTGCCGAAGACAGCGTTCAGGACACTCTATGGACATTATGAGTTTCTTGTGATGTCATTTGGTTTGACAACTGCACCGGCATCATTTATGGACTTGATGAATCGAGTGTTTAAACCATGATTAGACAAATTTATTATAGTGTTTATCGACGATATTCTAGTATACTCGAAAACACGGGAAGAACATGTTGAACACTTAAGATTCGTATTAGAGATATTACGAAAGGAACAACTTTACACAAAGTTTTCCAAGTGTGAATTCTGGTTAAAGAGAGTTCAGTTTTTAGGTCATGTAATTGACAAGAATGAGATTTCAGTAGATCCAACTAAGATCGAAACGATTGTGAATTGGGAACAACCAACAACTCTAACAGAAGTAAGAAGTTTTCTTGGTTTAGCGGGTTATTATCGATGTTTCATAAAATATTTTTAAAAAATAGCAACCCCACTAACTAATTTAACTCGAAAGACGGTGAAATATGTCTGAACAGATAAATGTGAAGAGAGCTTCCAAGAGTTTAAGAAGCGACTAAGCATGGCTCCAGCGTTGTCATTACCAAATGATACATAAGGCCTTGTAGTATTTAGTGATGCGTCACACAAAGGTTTAGGGTGTGTGTTGATGCAACATGGGAAAGTGATTGCTTATGCATCACGACAACTCAAAGATTATGAGAAGAGGTATCCTACTCATGACCTAGAGTTAGCCACGGTAGTATTTGCCTTAAAATTTTTGAGGCATTACTTGTACGGGGAGAAGTGCGAGATATATACAGATCATAAAAGTCTGAAATATATTTTTACACAAAAAGAGTTAAACTTAAGGCAGAGAAGATGGTTAGAACTAATAAAAGATTTTGACTGTGAAATCTTATATCATCCTGGAAAAACCAATGTAGTGGCTGATGCGTTAAGTAGAAAGAACCAAGAGAGATTGAATGTAATAACCACAATTAAAGAGTTAATAAAAGATTTTGAAAGACTTAAAATTGAGGTAAGGTGTCCAACTACCTCCACCCAAAAGTTATTCATTCTAAAGGGAGTTTCGAATTTACTAGATAGAATCAAAGAGATGCAGGGATAAGACAAGGAGTGTCAAAAATGTAAATATGATATAACTCACATTAAAAATACCAAATTCAGAATAAACAATGATGGAATACTAAGATTTGAAAATAGAATTTGGGTCCCGTTGAATCAAGTAATAAAAGATGAAATCTTAAAAGAAGCTTATAATTCTAAATTTTTCGTACATCCTGGCAGTACTAAAATGTACGAAGATAAGTCGACACTTTTGGTGGTCGAATATGAAAATAGAAGTAGCGGAAGAATGGGTAAGCAAATGTCTCACGTGTTAAAGGGTTAAGGATGAACATCAAAAGCTAAGTAGTTTACTTCAACCCTTACGAATTCATGAGTGGAAGTGTGGACATATAACAATGGACTTTGTGGTAGGCATTCCAGCTACACAGAAGGGCTACAATGCCATTTGTGTAATAGTTGACCGACTTACCAAATCAGCTCACTTCCTACCTATTAAGCTTACTCATAACTTAGATAAACTTGCCAAGTTATACATTAATGAAATTATCTCTAGGCATGGAGGTTTCACCTCAAATTTTTGCGGAAGCCTTAAAAATCACTTAGGAACACATTTGAGATTAAGTACAACATATCACCCTCAAACAAATGGGAAGAGTGAGAGAACTATTCAAACATTAAAAGATATGTTAAGAACATGTATCATAAACTTCAAAGGAAGTTGGAAAGATCAGTTACCTTTGGTAGAATTTGCCTACAACAACAGTTACCATGCTAGCATAGGTATGCCACCTTATGAAGCCTTATATGGAAGGAAATATAGAACATCTTTATGTTGGGATGAGGTCGGGGAAAGACAAATGCTAGGACCTAAAATAATCCAATAAACTACTGAGACTATCCGAATTATATGTGAATGATTACAAGCGTCTCAAGATCGACAGAAGAAATACGTTGATCCACATTGTCAAAAATGGAACTTTAGCGTAGGAAGCCATGTATTCGTGAAAGTGTCCCCTTGGAAGGGAAAGATACGTTTTGGGAAGAGAGAGAAATTGATTCCGAGATTCATATATTGTACCATTTGAAATTTTGAGGAGGATAGGTGAAGTTGCTTATGAGATAGCACTACCTCCTGAGTTAAATCATATTCATAATATGTTTCATGTGTCCGTTTTACGACCATATAAACCTGATTATAAACACGTTATAAGCTATGAGCCAATCCAAATCAAGGAAGAATTTTCTTATATAAAAGAACCTATGCAGATCATCGACCATAAAGATAAACTCCTGAGAAATAAAGTGATAGCATCGGTCAAAGTGATTTGGAGGAATCAGAACGTTGAAGAGGCTATATGGGAGCTCAAGGACAAAATACGAGGGAACTATCCCCAACTATTTACTGAACTTGTATTGTAATTTTGAGGACGAAATTCTTATTAGAGGGAGTGAATGTAAAACGCCAAAACCCTAATAAGATTTGTTTATGTAAATTAAGTATTATAAATAAAATCTCTTTGTTCTAAAAGTGTTTTGTGTTATTATATACTATGTTAAGCAAATTAAGTCAAATAAATTTTCATCCGAAAATTGACGTGCTTGACACGTGGTGCTTAAAAAGTTTCTTCCGAAAATGGACTTTTCGGTATATGTATTTTGACAAGCTGCTTTGGCATGATTACACTGACAAAACTCTTTGTCATGCTTGTTAGGATTTGTGAAAAATTTAAGTTAGGAACCCTAATATAAAAATCACCCTAACCCTAGATTTACAAACCCTAACCCTAGATTTACAAACCTTAACCCTGATTTATAAACCCTAACCCTAATTAGTTAGACTAAACCCTAGTTAGGTTATCTTAAACCCTAACGATGATTATTAAACTTCAATTAGGTGCTAATAAACATCATTAAGTAATCCTAATCATAAAATAGAAACCCTAATTAGAGCATAATTAAGTTTCTAATTTGGAGGAACTAGCTCATAAGTAGGTTACTACTCACCAATGAAAGTCCCAAGATAGCACATGACATGCTTGTAACTCCTAAGTAGCACAAGTAACAAACATCAGATCTTTGTAGAGGCAAGAAGGTGAAAAATGACACAAAACCCCTAGCCTTGCAATTCTATAAATAACAGACCTATTTCAGTTTAAATCGATCATAAAGTTTTGATTTCTGGGTTACCCAAAAATCTCAGGAATAGGTTGAGCCGGTTACTTTGACCAACCATTTAATTGCTTTATGTTTGTTGTTATGATGTCTGAGTGTCATGAATTGATACCCTGATATACATACTACATATCTATGACACTCAAACGCTTAATCAGTTCATAGGATTACCAGAATTAATGGTCAAATAACGTTGACCGAGCATGACTGTGTTTTCTGGGTTACCCATAAAATTGAAGAACACGAAGGACAACCTTTTGCTGCACTTTGACCAACATAAATCTAGACCTCAGGATCTTACTCTATCCAAACAAGTGTAACATATATATACCTTGGTATATAGACTACATATTACAACAATCAAAACCCAAATTTATCACACGGATTAAAAGTTATTAAGGCAACAAAAACGTTGACCAACCTTAACCACCGTTCTGGGTTACCCAGAAACCTAAGAACAGCTCTGACAGTGACTTTGAGCCACTATAACTTCTTAGTATATGTTGGTTAAAGCCTGAAATTGCTATGATGTTGTACTATTACAGGAGTACTATAACACCCATACACTTACAAACCCATAATAATAAACAATAAGGAATTAAGCAAAGGTCAAAGTGACCTCTAAGCCATTACCAAATTGATTCCCAAAAACTCAAGAACACCTATAGCAACACTCTCTGTCGCTAAAAGGCTTTAGCGACAGACAGTAAATAATTATTTAATAAATAAATTAGTAAAATTAGAAATAATTAATGAATAAATATAAATAATTAAAAAAATAGTTTTAAAAATTATTTGAAGTTATAATAATTAACTTTTTAATATTTTTCATAAATTCAATAAAATTTTATTTATTTAGATATTATTAATAATTAAGCTAATAATAAAGTAATTAGAATAATCATTTATAAATAATTATTAAAAATGATATTAATGATTTAAAAATCATATTAAATGATTATAAATTATTTAAAAATAATAAACAAGAATATAATATTATTCTAAGTAAATATTAATTATTTAAAAATAGAAATAAATGATTTAAATATCATTTAATGGATAAATAAATATCTAAAAATTATTATAAGCTTAGGAAATTATTATAAAGGATATACAAATTGTCTAAAAATATAATAAAGCTTATACATGAAGTTTAGCAGAGATATTAACTTATTAATTACCGGTAAAGTCTTAGGACACTTAGAAATCATATCGAATTTAACTCGAACATGAATAGTTTATATATTTGAGTATTGTTATCAATACTAATGTGTTAGGCTTATATAAATGAACATCTTAGGTGTTTATAGATGAACCGAGTAACTACGCTTAATCAAGTTTACTAAACCCTAATTTATTACTTAAGCAAGGTTCCTAACTTTAATTACTTACGCAAGTTTTCGAACCCTGCTTATTTGATAAACAAGATTCCTATCTTGGTTTGCATTTGATATATTATACCAAACCTAAATTTGATTGCCAATTATTGAAAAGTTATCGCTATAGATTCAACATAACTAAGAAATGAAATGTTTATTCATATGATATTATTTATTAAGCATAAACTATTGTGTCAAAACAAATTACGTTGCTAAGACATCCTATACTGAGTTGTATATCCCAGAAGGGATTAATGTGTGTCAATAAAATTTGACACTTAGTGCAAGTGGGCACGATTAGGATCAGATGCATACTCCTTGGATTTTGAATAGGTTGATCCTCTGTCTCACATCTGAACAAAATTTCTAAGTCTTTGTGACTGACAAAAATGAATAAAAAGTCCAGAAATGGTTGAAATATAAAAATTCCAAACATGGTAAACAACACTCAGTTAAGAAAAGTTTTGAATTGTTATACTTCTTCAAATCCTATATTGTTATAAATTATAAAACCTGCTGAGCATGTCAAAGCCCACTCTTACAAATCATTTCCTTTGCAGTATTAGATGGTAACCCTGGTACATCTAGAGTAAACAATGTGAAGCGTCCCTGCTTAGACTAGTTTAAATTACTGTCTAGCTGAATGTAATACTTTTGTAATAAGATATTCTTTATGAAGAATCATGTAACCGAACCATAATATATGATATATATATCATCCTTTATTTTCGCAACCGTGTTTCCTTTACATAATCAGATGTAATTAGAACTTTTGATTTATTTGGAGATCCTTGGGAACTATACATCTGAGTGAGGGTATTGACAATATGGACTGTTCATGTTGTTGTTGATACTCTGGATTTCAGATAGATAGGTACTATCGATACGATAATGTATTCTGCATGATATAGACTATACATCTGAGTGAGGGTATTGGTAATATGAACTGTTCATGTTATTACTAGTACTCTGGATTTCGGATAGATAGATACTATTTGTAGATACACTCTATACATTCAAGTGAGGGTATCCAAACACAGCAATAGTTCTTCAGGGAATTGTTATCTGTTATGGGATACTGTGAACCTTGGATCTATGGGAATTGTACCTTTTAATATTTGTATAGTAGTTCAATCATATGTATGATAAGTGTTTATAAACTTTCAAACGTTTAGTCAAAAGATGAGTACAAAGTATGTTATTTGATTTCATAGTGTCTTACAAACATATTTTGTGTTATGTGTATGTAAGGTACGTGATGACGTACGTATGAAATTATAAAACTAAGTTTGACTCTTATGTATGCGTTTAAACTTACATATCAAGTATGAGTATTGAACATACGTAACTAATGAATATCCTATACGTGTAACTATGTTATAATAGGATTCAAAAAGTGTTGATAAGCTATACTTTGGTAAACTACGCTCGAGGCAAGTTTCTAACTTACACAACTGTGAGTATTGTGCAAGTATCTAAACATTATTTCTTTGATGGAAGCTCCTAACCCTATTCTTTACCGAGCATTACTTAAGCTTGTGCTATTGTTGGTCGTACAAGTAAACCATTGAAAGTATGATTCATGTCTTATGACTTAATGCTTCGTAGTTAAGATAAAGCTGTTTACATTCGTCGAACTTTGATTTCGGGTGTTGAACTTATAAATTATTCTTATATACTTTGAAAGAAAGCAGTCTATGCCATTTGATTCGGCTAGACCTAAATTATGAATTTAAAAGCTATCCAAACCAATCGAATTGGTGCAGACTCTTATAATTGACTGAGATGAACGACCCTCCTTGAAGGAGGAACTATATAATTATCAGGAGGCCGACGTGTGCACATGAGTATGATTAAATGTTATGCATAATGTATGGTACTTTAGGCTGATCACCTGTTGTACTCGTTTTTATTAGATTTTCAGTATAATATTGTTAATTCTAGCAGAATTTCACAGTCCTTAGTGACTGCTCAGTATTAATTATTTTGTAAATCTCGAATTAATTAAGCATTGAATCTTATTGATATCTTTCAGTCCATAGCTACCTTTATTGAGAATTGTTAATAATTCCTGAACTATTATTCAATGTCACACCCTTGAGATTTGAACTTTATACATATAAAAACCCTTATTACGATATTACTTGCTGCACAAATCTAATGCTCATCCTTGCTTTCCTTAAAACTTTCAGTTAAGGCAGAACACGGTGAACCCTCAGGCAAGGACAAGGGTAAAGAGAAGGCTTCAGAATAGCTTTATTTCCGAGTATTAGGAATTTACTATTATTATGTTGTATGAAGACTTAGTTACTATGATGTAATAGTTATGTCTAAGCTATGTTTAAGTCTTTTTAAGGCATGTAAGAAATGTTTAAGTTATGAAACCTTGGGATGTGAATGGTTATATTAAATAAACGTAATCTATTCTGTTATTTTCGTTGCATGAGATGTTGTGTATTCATTAGAGTTGTAGCATGTGGCGAACTAAATTTGTGACGTGAGTGGTATGAATTTTGGGGGCATCACAGGTATTATGTCTGAAGTTACTTGTAAGCCAACATCCTAGTTTTGGAGATTGAATAGTTATCAATCAAGTTAATTCAGGTTTTCAAACTGCACCAACCCTTTCATGCACAAGCAAGAACTACGAAAGACCTGATCTGTCCTCATCAATGGGAGTACGTAGGCAGCCATCTATGTTCTGGTCTAACCCCAACAAAAAAAATTCAAACCCCTTCAACTTCTTCCACATCTCAAACCTCTTTCATGCAAAGTGTGAAATACGTAGACTTGATCTCCCCCATACACGGGAGTACATAGGAAGCCATCTATGGTGCGGTCCAACTCCTTCAAAAATCACAAAACCCTTTCAATGGTTATGTGATCATCCATTGAACTTTTCAACCTTTTATGCCAAACCAAAGAGCAGGAACTACCTGGTCTCCCCTCATCAATGGAGAAAATCAGCGATCATCTATGGTGCGGTCAAACCATAGAGATTGAACTATCTGGTTTACCCACATCAATGGGAGAAAACCAAAGACCATCTATGGTGCGGTTGAATCCTCAAAGAGGAAAACCAAGCCACAGAGCAGGAACTACCTAGTCTCCCCTCATTAATGGGAGAAAACTAGTGACCATCAATGGTGCGGTCAAACCCTAAGATAGGAAAGCCAAAATCCTTTGTTTAAACCTCAACCACATTCAATAACCAGTCCCAAAACACTGAAAAGCTGGGAAACCCAAAGATCAATGGTACATTATGAAAGATCCTAGAACATCTCAATGTCCATCCACTAAGAAGGAGTTTAGAATACATCAAGATAGCAAGTCATGAAAAAAATGGCAACTATCAAACATGTAACAAGGCATATGTAAAAAGGGAAGTGAATCAAAATATATTTTCTTGCCATATAATACTGTTTGATATATACAATGTGTCTTGTAGTTGACAAACATGGCTAACCTAGTCTATGCAGGAAAATAAAAGCTAATCTACAAACCCATGGATAAGCGGGCCAACGAGTCCAACATGGCATCCCTCTCAGAAGAAATCTATGAACTCCAAACCTAAGGTGTCTATGCGATCTAGGAGATCCATGACCATCTGTATAGTGCTGCTACCATGTTCATCTATGAATGCACTCATGTCTGCGATAATGCTAGCAGTATGAGATCTAAGCGTAGTACTATTTGCAGTGGCAACATCCGAGGTAGCTAGAGCCTCATCCTGCTCAACAACAGTTGCATCCTAAGTAGATCGAGCCTCATCCAGCTTAACAAACGTGGTATCCCCGCTAGCTCAGGCATCATCTCTCTCAATAAAAGCAGCATCTCCATTATAAAGAGCTTTCAACATCAAGGCCCTAGCCTGATTCCTCTTAAATGCCATCACATGCAACCTCTGATACAAATACTCTATAGAAGGTGGAGCCACAACAGTGGGAATATTGGGGGAATCAACCAGAGCTGTTGTCAAACCAACACACATCTCATTCTCGGTTGGAGAACCAGGGTCCTCCATAAACTCTTCATTATCAGAATCAATACTTGGCTCTGAGGAAACAACCCTAGTCGATGCAATCTTGGCCTCAACTATGCATAATACTCTGAAGAGCGACCTGGATGACTAGTCAAAAAGTCAGCCATCTCTCGACAAGTCCAATAGTCATAAATCTTGGTCAAGTCCTCTGCTAAAAAAAGCCAAGATGATAGTCTCTGACCCACTGCCTCGTTTAAGGGATGAATATCCTAAAACTGATCAAACTATCCCATGACAGCTAGTAGATGATATATGGTCACCCCTCTCAAACCAGCCAGGGATAGATAGTCCATGCCAACTACACGAGCAACAAAGCTATAGGGAGAGATGAGTCCTAAACAAGGCAGAATATCAAAAGGATCCTCAATCCCTGATAAAAAAAGCCAACCAAGATGTTGCGTATGTACACTCAGCAATCTGAAAGGAATAAGACATGGCTATATCATGAGTAAAGCATTACCCATGGCGTATGAATGTGCCAATCAGTCTCAAGTGTGTCATAAACCACAAGTACAATAAGTCGGCACTGCCTTAAAAAAAACCCACAGAATGAGTATTAAAAAATGTGGCCGACCTCAAGGTCTCTGCCAATATCATTAGCAAGATGGTATAACCCTCCTTGAGAGCACAAACTACAGTAATCACGAAGATATCCATATGGTTCATATACAATGACATGTACAGATAGGCCACAATGCACATCAAGAAAATACCTATGCGGGCAACATGCCACTTGCCCTCTGTAATGGTGAAGTCCCCGAATATCGTGAGATAGCGATCCAAATGACCTAAATCGATCAATCAAGAAATCCATGGACACCACATGCCGAGGAAATCAAATCGCGTCGTGGCAACTCGACTCGTATATCCTCAAGCATGTCAAGGTCATAAATTTCGCTAATATCACCGACAACCATTCAAGCACAAACCCAATGGCAAATCAGAAGGCACTCATAAATACTCCTCCAATGTAGTAGTCAACTCATGGATATCAAATTTGAAGATCTATTTCACGACGCCCCTTGACCTTTTTTGTACACACTAGAAGTCTTACCTCATCGAATGTAACTCGGATCATCATCTTCTATGATGTGTACCTCATCATCATCATCCATGATGAATCCATACCTCCTGTGTATCTTTGGTACTATTCCGCATTTACGATTCGGGTTGTGGTATAATAGGTCTATCCACGGGTTCCTTATTTGACTTATAAGATTTTGTGGTTCTTGAACTCTTCAAGATCTATTATCCTCCCACTAGCTCTTCAATGATAAACACCTTTATCTTAGAAGCGGCGTGTTTCGTAACAAACACCTTTTGCAAAAGTAGAATTATAGAACATATACCCTAAACCTTTATGATGTCCCACAAATCAGACATGTCCAATTTTGTCCCAAGCTTATCCTTCAAACCTTTTCACATAAGTTGACAACCCTTATCTTAACATACTTAAGATTAGGAATCCTCCCACATCCATATAACTTTTGCTTCATTTTCCACATGTAGATTACTTATAGTTTAGCTTCTTCTACCTATTGGTCCCTTCATGAATCTATATTTATGATAACCAAAATCGAGATCAATAACCAAGTAGAACCTTGACTTAAAGAGAAAATTTATTTTTAAATTATGAACAAAAACCGTATTATGTAGAAACTTCACTAAGCTTCTTTCGTTAGCCGCTAAGATGCTTCTCGCAGCTTTCTTTCCAAATTAATCCGAGCTTGTTGCAAGGGAAGCAAACTCCTTTGCTATCATCATCGCTTTTGTTCTTATTATCCTTTGTTTATGCCTTTCAATCATCTTTTGAAGATCCTTTTGCCCCTACCAAAGAGACTTGATCTTTCTTGGTTGAAAGTAACTCAACATTTTCAATATGTTAAGCAAATGGTGAGGCGATATCTCAATTTATATGAAAATTCACAACAATCATGAAAGGAGTCCAGGGAGTGAGTGCAAGATCAATCTGGGCTCAACTCTCCATCCACGATGACAAAACCGGTTGTCTAATCGATCAATCAAATTGATTATGTTAAGAACTTATGCATTTATAGTGCCGTTGGCTATTCTAGATCGGAAGAGCTCTTAGATGTCGATATCTATCGGCCCTACTTTCCTCACCATCAACTACTTAATGCGGGGAATATAGTAGGAACATCCATATGATTTCATCTTGTGGCTGAGCTCATACTCACGGATGCGTAGCATTGATGCATCAGAGCGTGCATCATCTTGCCACTTTCTAAAAGTAGCATCCCTTCTCGAAGGCATTGTATGCAACCATTGTAGGATAGGCGTATTAAGGACATAAGATAGTTTTCAAACCATGAACTATTCTCAAATTCCTTAACCAATCCGATTTAATTGATTACGTTAATTTAGCATCTCAATATGCCGTAAAGGATAGTAATTTTAGACATTGTAAAATTGTAAATGAATTTGTAATTAACAACATTTTAACATACATTCTTTTATTAATTACCAAAATAATTTGGGTCTTGTTTTTTAAATTGGTATCTCCCACTTATTTTCTTCAAACTTTATTACCTCTAGTATCAAACTATATATAAATAAATAGGTAGACAACTCTTTGTCAATTACATCAACTATCACGACTCCTTGTATTTTGCCTCTTAGATTATTTTGATCAGTGGTGGACATCCGAATCAAAATTATCAAGTTAAGTCCAACTAGCACTCCCATATAAAAAAAAAATATCATCCTTGTGGTGACCACAACAAAACAATATTGTTCAATTTTCTTTATAAGCATCAAATTTGATAGATTAACATCTTAAATACTTAATAATGATAGGTCTTACAAATCTGCCTCTTCAAGTCACTTATTATCTCTAATTCTTCAAAAATTCTGGCCTTACAAAACTTAAAATAAATGTAAACCTCGATCGCCTAATACATATAAGTGAGAAAATTAATTCTAAAAATATTCTCCTCATTTACAAAACTAATTTAAAATAAATCCAATCACACTCCCAATAGTCCACAATCAATGATTATTATCATAAGTCAATAGAAGGAAAGATTCTAATTTGAATTGAATCCAATGTATCAAGGTTAAGTAGTCGAAATAATATTTTAATATAACTATTACATTTAAAACTAATCCAACGATAAATAACATTCATCCTATGATAATAAACATTTAATATATATATTGATATCATTTAACGGGCAAATTTAGTTAGTATAAAATTAAATTTGAATCAAAATAAACTCCTTTATTTTAATCCAAATTTAAATCAAAATAAAACTATTTTATTTTAATTTATCCATTTTATTAATTATGAGAATCCAATTCCATGTAATAAAAAAATTTTAATTAAAATAAACTCTTTTATTTTAATTAATTATGGAATCAATTCCATAATCCAATATTAAAGGAAACACTATATTACATGCCTTTTATTTTTGAATCTAAAATCTAAATAAACTCTTTTATTTAAGGGAAATTAGGAATTCCCCAACTCACATTAGCATGAAATTTTAATTTAAAATTAAAATAACCTTTTATTTTAAGATTAAAATAAACTTTTATTTTAAAATTAAAATAAACTTTATTTTAATAATAAAATAATTAAGAATATTATATATTATTAATATATAATAACCATCCCATTTATAAATTAATATATATATATATATATATATATATATATACGTAGATCCGCATGTATAAATGCCTTCAATAATTGTGACGATAATATATAATATGGCCAAATAATAATAATATATATAACAAGTTGATTTTTAATAATTGGCCAACTTCAATAATGTAACGGCTTCCGTTAATAATAATGACCTTGATAGAAATAATGTTATTAACGGTTTTCCAAAAAAAAAATAACTTTTTTTTTTTTTTTTTTAATAAATTTTATCTTTGTTTCTAAACACGTATCAATATACATATCAAATTAAAACAATTAATAATTCGCGATAAAGGTTTTGGCTCACGATACCACTCTAGGTTTGTAATATTATGGAATCATTGAAAATCAAGCCAGTTACACTCAACCCTAAAAGGCCCTCTCAAGTGGTGACGAAAGGTCGGAGAGTCATGGAGTGCCTCAATAACGATCCACTAACACCGATCCGGAAAGACAAACCGCCATACCAAGATCTCAAAGAAGAGGCCACCAACATGGGTGGGGTATTCTCAATTCAATTTAATAAGTGGATGAAGATATACATCAGAGTCAGATATAAGACCATCAGGTCATGATGCTAAACTCACCTCCTCGGAAATGCATATCCATGACATAATGCATGCATCATGATAAATGATAAATGATAGATGACAATATGATGTAGGGAATAAAAAGCATTATACATAAATTCCTAAATACATCATTATCTAATACATCATCTTTGTATACAACTGGAGATAAGAAGTATAAGGAAATGGGACACAATCGCCTAAGATCTAATAGAGGCCTATCAAAAGATATAATGAGAAATGGGGCACAACTGCCCAATACCTAACAGAGGCCTATCAAAACAAATAATTAGAAATGCATCAGAAGAAATTAATGATGTCCACATCATCCAATCTATCCATCTGATGTAACTCCTTCTGAGTCACTAAGTCTCTGCCAAAAGGTATATCTGGAGGATCTGCGCTGGTAAAGCCATCAGAATATTGACCACCTGAAGGGCCAACACCAGAGCTAGAAGGATAAAAAGAATCCACCTCTGATGGATGTCTCCGCCAAATGATGCTTGATGAAAAATATGCGGTCCAAATTCAGGTCAAACTGTCATCATGATAGAACTAGAAATCATATCCCCCATAAACTTTGTGCGCGAGTCTGAGCTCCAATGGTACGAGGGAACCACCAGTGGTAAAAAGCCTCCTTAGTGAAGGGACCCTCTGTAAAAGCAAAGCCATCTATGCCCATCAAGGGAATCTCGGTGATCGGTTAAGACAAATGCCAATGACACCTGGCAGGAGGAAAGAACGAAGTACGTATCTCCCCTATGGTGCTCCAAATAGCACGCTCTCCTAAATAGAGCTCCCAGCCTTTGTCAGTCAGGAGAGGAATCCGGCGGGTGGAAAATATATACTCGACACCAGTCGGGAAGCCACCCTCAAAGCCTACTGTCAAGTGGTCTTCAAAGTAGGAAACCCATGTAATGACATCGACTGTCTACAACTCCAATTGTTGGCGAGAATGGATGAAACCCTCAGCTACAGGAACCACCGCTAGAGTGGAGTAATGCCATTGTCGTCCCTATGGATAGGTCTCCAGACCTAACATACTGACGGGACGAAGACATGGGAGCCTCTTGTAGGACCAAAACTATGAATGCAATGATTAAGTACCTACAGTCAGACAAACTGACAACCCAAACAAGGGGAATCAAAAATCATGAGAAAATACTCACCACCAAAAATGGGTAAAACCCTAGCTAAGCCTCCATCACGCCCTCTGAGTGTAAGTGCATCCCTCTGAGGAAGTAGGCAAAAGTGTAGGAGCCCCAATCAAAATCTCTGATACGGTCCACCTCCCGAGTGGCGCTAACTAAAGCTGAATGATACCGTCGAGGAGTTGTCCGCTAGGAAACAACCCCTGATGATGATCAGGAACAATCGCCGAAAGGATGTGATCTCTAACCCTCAGATCATCAGACAGATACTCAATTAGAGCCCTAGTTATGGCATCTACACTCAGGGGATGAGAACAAAAAGTCCAACCCTTGAGCGCCATGGTAGGGACTCTCAAAAAAGATTTGACGACATTCGGGAAAATGTCAGAACCAAAGGCACTGGTGCCCCTATAAACTATAACCCATTGATGAATTGCCAATCCATCGATGTCATCATTACCTCATAATCCAGCAAGTAGAGAGACTGGGTCTTGTAAAACCAACCCTCAGACAAAGCCCGGAGATAACCCCAAGGACAACGACATGGGGGGGGGGGGGATAGAGAAGAAAGCCTCGAAGCCCCATACATGGTCAATCTCCCGGTACTCTGGATGGAGAGTTTGGTACAAAGAATATATGCTAAACTAGTTCCTTCTAGGCTGCGTAAAACCGGGAACCTGCATCAAATTGAAAATCAAGACCAAAACCCTTGCCCCCAAAAATGGGAAAAGGAATATGGAAATGGCTATTACCTCATTCACATGAAGATAGATCGAGGGGTGATGACTCAAATCATCTAGAATATCTTGAATCGTTACACTAATAACTGGAAGCTCCCTGCGGGGAATGGAAGAAGGAGCAGGATCCACAATGGGAACGTCCTCGTCCTCGTCCTCGACATCCAGTCTCTCAACCCGAATAGGGAGAATAACTGACTCAGTCAACCAACGAGGCTATCGGGCTGGGCGAGGCTGAGGAAAATCTAAAGCACTCTTCCTCACACCTGAAGAGGCCCTACGAGAGCTACTCAGCTGGTCTGGATCCATAATCTGGACAAAAGTCTCCAAATCACCTCAGAAAGGGTGATGTAAATTCTAAATTGAAGCTCATTAAATTCAAATCATAGCTTCATGCATGCATGCATTGATTTAACATACGTCTATAGTATAGTTAAAATTCAATGTTCATTAAATACCCAGACTCGTGAATTTATTTTGCCAAAGTCTCCTTTGTAAAATGGATTGTCCACATGCACATAGGCATGACTAGGTGGCCATTTAGTAGAACACCAACTCAAAGTCATGAACATCTCATATGCATGAAAAAACATTAAAATCAAATCCATCATGGTAGCCTAATTGCCAGATGTGCTTTACTTCAAAGCTTTTGTTCATTTGTCCTCAAATAGGATTAAAAAAAGCAAAAAAAGGTTCCAATTGACTGTTTCAAAAGTTAAAATTTTCCACATTATTACGTTCAACATGGTAAAAGTTTAACATTTACTACGTTGAATAATTTTTATTAAGTCATATAAGCATGCATATTCACTACTATGTGTCTAGAAGCATATCATATGATATCTCACATTCCAATAGTCAAAACTGGAAAAGAAAACATGTAAACATTACCAGGATAGTGCAAAATAATTGTACGGTGACGGATTTTGCAAAAAGCAGCCCAAACTCGATAGATCTAAAGAAGAAATCTTTGATTTTTTGTGTGGTTTCAACTTGAACATGACATGTGAAAGAGATGGGAGGAAGTATATAACCCACGGGTGGTCGTGGGTCAACCCATGGTAGCCGTGGGTCTACTTGTGGCTACCCTGGGTGGTCCCCACCCCCTCCAGCTCGATAAACTTTGAGTTACAACGGAGATTCTAGAAGCTGAAAAGTCAAATTAGGGAAAAATGTGCTACACAATTGAGCGAAAAGGGACTGAAATCCTGAATTCAAAGACCAAACTGCGGATCTACATGTAAGTCATTAGTATTATCCCTGATGGGGGTTGCAGAAGACCGATGATGCAAGTTATTGAAAGTGGCCCTTGTCAAAGCATCATAAAGGTCTGATGCCATGAACTAAGGGTCTTGCTTACTATCAAAGCATCCAAACTTGTTCAAGGGTGTAGTGCATCAGAAAAGATATCCCCAGTAGAGATATTAGACATCGTTGACACTGCAAACAGTTGGCAAAAACTCCAGTGAAGCATCAAAAATGGTCTGGTGGTGTAAACCATTAAAGGTTACTTCAACTAAGTTCAGACATTTCTGACATTGCAAACCATTGGCGATAACTTCAGCAAAACATCAAAATTGGTCTGATGTTGTAAGCTATTGAAGGTTACTTCAACGAAGGTCAAACATCCCTGACACTGCAAACCGTTGGCAATAACTCCAGCATAGCATCAGAAATGTTCCGACTATGTGAGCTGTTGAAAGCTACTGCAATGAAGATTGAAGTATCTAATATTGCAAGTCGTTGTCTATAACTCCAACAAAGTGACAGAGAAATCAGATGATAGAAACCATAGAAAACCATCTTTATCGGGGAGGATCGATGATGGAATATGTTATACATATCTTCAGCCGAGGCACCACAAAGGCTCTGTGATTTCCAAACCATTGTAAACTGCTATGAAATTAAGCATTGAGAAAAGTAGGTGATGGTAAACCTTCACAACACTGCCATCTGAGTGAGTATTGTGAAGATATTGTGAAAACAAGTAGGCAAAATTTTATCCCTAGCGGAACTATCGACATTGACTTGGTAAAAAGTCAGAGCAATGGTGATAATGTCAGCGTAATGGCAAGAAACATCCAATGGTGGAAACCAAGCCAAGCTATCATCAGGGTAAAATATCAACAATCCCCGAGAGTAACTTATAAAAAAGAAGAACACCTTCGGTGGAAAGCACATCCAGAAGGTCGAGGACGTTATTGACAACCCCAATGTCAAAATTCGATGGTCTTAACCATTGGAAAACCTCCACAACAAGGATCTTGAAAACATCACTGCAACTTGTCATTGAATCAGGCTCAAATAGTACTGATAGACATTTCAAACCGTTGGTGACTACCACAGCGTAGCATCGGGAGATCAGGTGATGAAAGCTTTGTACACTACCATTCTAGTAGACATCAAAGCGGTGTGAGAGAATCCATCATCGACAAATCAATTCCTATAGGAGCAGAGGGAGCAGGTAGTTATAAACCCCATTGCAAATCCTTCCAACAACAAAAACATTCACCATAACATCACATCATCACGTTGTATTGTATCATCTTAATCTTGCCATATTTCAAGTGTCTAGTAGTCTTTATCATGTCAATGCCATTGCATTGCATACCCATGATAAAGAGGGGCATCTGTAGATAACCCTGGAAGATCCAATCTAACCCTGGAGATAACCCCAAGAGATCTAAATCGAACCCCAGAGATAACCTCGGGAGATCCAATTCCAACCCCGGAGAAAACCCTGGGAGATCCAGTTTTAACCCCGGAGAAAACCCCGGGAGATCCATTCCAACCCTAGAGATAACCCCGTGAGATCCAGTTCCAACCCTAGGAGATCTAATTCTAACCCCAGAGATAGCCCTGGGGGATCAAGTTCTAACCCCAGAGATAACCCCCGAGAGATATATTCCAACCCTAGAGATAACCTCGGGAGATCCAGTTCCAACCCTGGAGATAATCTCGCGAGATCTAATCCAACCCCGGAGATAACCCCGGGAGATCTAATCCAACCCTAAAAATAACCCCTGGAGATCTAGTTCTAACCCTGGAGATAACCTCGGGAGATCCAATTCTAACCCCGGAGATAACCCCGAGATATCCAGTTCTAACCTCGGTGATAACTCTGAGAGATCCATTCCAACCCTAGAGATAACCCCGGGAGATCCAGTTCCAACCATGGAGATAACCCTGGGAGATTTAGTTCCAACTCCAAAGATAACCCTGGGAGATCCAGTTCTAACCCTGTACATAACCCCAGGAGATTCATTTTCTAACAACGGAGATAACCCTGGGAGATCCAGTTCCAACCCCGTAGATAACCCCAGAAGACCCATTCCTACCCTAGAGATAACCCTAACAGATACAATTCTAACCCCGGGAGATCCAATTTAAACCCCGGAGATAACCCCGGGAGATCCAGTTCTAACCCCAAAGATAACCTCGGGAGATCCATTCCAACCCCAGAGATAACCCCAAAAGATCCAATTCCAACCTCAGAGATAACCTTAAGAGATTCAGTTCCAACCCCGGAGATAACCCCAAGAGATCTAGTTCCACCCCCCGAAGATAACCCCAGGAGATCTAATTCTAACCCTATAGATAACCCCGGGAGATCCATTCTAACCCCAGAGATAACCCCGGGAGATCTAGTTCAAACCTAGGAGATAACCCCGGGAGATTCAGTTCCAACCCCGGAGATAACCCCGGGAGATCCAATTCCAACCCCGGAGATAAGACCGGGAGATCTAGTTCCAACCTCAATCGGATGCCCGGATTGAAAGTTATGAAAGTTCGAGCGGACAACGCATTGTCTAAGTACACGTACTTTGAGACAACATGACTCGCAATTCTCGGGGCAAAACGAAAGCATACTCTGTGTAGACCCACGGATGTCGTGGGTTGACCTGCGACCAATTTGGTCTATAAATAAACCATCCCCATCAGCTCATTTGAAAAAAAGAAAAAAGAAAAGAGAAGAGAGAAAACTATATCCATTTTAGCCCTTAATCTCTTCTAGAGTGCTCCAAACTTTTTGATTCTTCTTTCTAAACATTTTTAAGCTCGTATTCTATGACATATCAAAATTTAACCGGTGAAAACCAAGTTTTCAAGCTCCAAAAGTGATCTCAAGTCTTCTTGGTCGGCCACTATAAGGTTTTTCAGATTTTTAAGCTTTCTACTGCTTTGATATATATATATATATATATATATATATATATATATATATATATCGAGATTCTCACCGATTAGTTACGCGGATCGTCGATCAGTGACTTTTTCCTTTATATATATATATATATATAACTATATATATAGATTAAACTCGAACAGTTGAGCCTGGATCGAATATCTGTGGCTTTTACCACTTTTGTATATATATAAATATATATATATATATATAATGTAAGTATATATATATATATAGGCATCTGGCCCCACAGTCACATTAGTCATCCAGGACAGTATGTGTTTTAAAACTTCATTTGTTTTAATTCGCAACCATACTGATAAAATCATTTTAGGATTACCATTTATCTATTTATTATATCCATTTACTACCAGTAATAAAGATTTAAGTTGCGAACATTTAGGGAAAAGGATTACATTTAAATTCCTAATTAAGCCAGAAGAAAGAGATTTAAAATTTATTCAAGAGGAATCCATTTCTAAATCATTGAATATGTTAAATTATAAAGTTACCCACCTAAGTTTCCTCAAAGAAGAAGTTAGGTATCAACAAGTTGAAGAACAACTTAAGAGTAACAGAGTTCAAGAAAAGATAAATGAATTAAAAGATTATTTAATAAAAAATTTATGTTCTGATTCTCCCAATGCTTTTTGGCATATGAAGAATCACACAGTCAGATTACCCTATGCTAAGGAATTCAAAGAACATTTAATTCCCACCAAAGCTAGGCCTATTCAAATGAGTCATGAACAAATGGAGTTATGTAAAGGTAAAATTAATGATCTTCTTAGTAAAGGTTTAATTAGACATAGTAAGTCACCATGGTCTTGCCCAGCCTTCTATGTTAATAACGAAGCTGAGAAAGAGAGAGGAGTTCCTTGGTTAGTCATTAATTACAAATCATTAAACAAAGTACTAGAATGGATTAGGTACCCTTTACCCAACAAGGATGATCTCATTGGTAGGTTAAGTGTCTCCACTATCTTTAGTAAATTTGACCTTAAGTCTGGATTCTGGCAAGTTGCTATTCATCCCGATGATAGGTACAAAACAACATTCACCACTCCGTTCGGACACTACGAATGGAATGTTTAGTCATTTGGACTTAAAAATGTACCCAGTGAATTTCAGAATATTCTTAATAATATTTTAAATCCTTTCAGTCATTTTATTATTGTTTACATCGATGATATCCTTGTATTCTCCAAGACTATTGAAGAGCATATTAAACATTTGAATTCGTTCTTCAAAACGGTTAAAACCAATGGTCTTGTTCTTTCACCTTCCAAGTGTAGTCTATTTCTGACTAAAGTCAGGTTTCTCGGTCTAATCCTCTATCATGGACTCATGCGGCCAATTGACAGAGCTATTCAATTCGTCGACCAATTCCCAGATAAGATTACCGACAAAACTCAACTACAGAGATTTCCTTGCTCGCTTAATTATATTGGCAAGTTTTACAAGAATCTCAGGAAGATTTGTAAACCTCTATTTCAGCGTTTACAAAGTAATCCCCCTCCTTGGACTGACATTCATACTTCTATCGTCCAACAAGTTAAAAAATATGTTAAGAAGTATTAACTTCAGTTAATGTAATAGTGATTCCTGCGTGAATCAATAGTAATTTACTTTTCAGTTTTCTATTTAAATAACTCAAGTGTTTAGAGTTGTTTAGGCTTAATTCAGTATAGCCTCAGAGCTTCTCTCTCTAGAAATCTCTTCCGAGGTCCTCTCCCTTCTATCTAGTTAGCCGGAGACGAAGCTTTCAGCTTCGATCTTCTTAGTTAGAAGATGAAGATGAAGTTTTTCATACTTCGATCTTCCCTCTCAAACATTTAGTCTTAGGATCTAATGTAATCCCTTCCCTAAATGTTTATAAATCAAAGAAAGAGATTACTTTACCGATTAAACGGTCGTCTTCTTAATCTTTTCTTTTCTGTTTAAGTTTTTATTTTTAAAAACTTAATCGCCACTGTTATATGGTATCAGCCACACGGTTGGTTCTTGATGCTATCGGTGGTTTCGATTGAAAACAGTTTGATTTGTTTTTAAAAGTTTTTGCAATCTTTTTCTTCTTTGGCTCCTGGATCATTCGCCTGACTTGCCGTAAACCACCTATGATCGTCAGAAGGCGAATTCTACCGTTGTAAGTCTCTAGTAAGAGAGCAATTTAGGCTAAGGGTATCATTAGATCAATAGGTATGTGTTTACACATGGCAATAGGAGATACTCTAGGTATGTTCCAATTGTGTAAAACTTGACTAATGTTTTCATAACTATGTTCTTCTTGGTTGACGATGTCTGGGACAAGAGGCAAAACTGACCTGTTACTAACTGAAGAGCTGGATCTAAATAATCTACTCATCTTGACTATTTCAAAATAAAATCTTTACTCAAGGTTCATTCATGCATACCCCGTTTACCCTAAGTAGACTCATACCTATGTTCTATAACCCGACACTGCTCACACCATGGAGACTTACAAACATTTAAAAATAAATCAAACTATTTTCAATCGAAACCACCGATAGCATCAAGAACCAACCGTGTGGCTCTGATACCATATAACAGCGGCGATTAAGTTTTTTAAATAAAAACTTAAACAAAAAAGAAAAGATTAAGAAGACGACCGGTGAATCGGTAAAGTAATCTTTTTCTTTTATTTATAAACATTTAGGGAAGGGATTACATTAAATCCTAAGACTAAATGTTTGAGAGGGAAGATCGAAGTATGAAAGGCTTCGTCTTCATCTTCTAACTAAGAAGATCGAAGCTGAAAGCTTCGTCTCCGGCTAATAACATGAGTATTACCAGAAATTAGTATTCTAGATCCACTCCTCCGGATCTACAGTTCGAAGAGAGAAATCTAGATAAACAATTTTCTGTTTCATCTAATAAAATATATGAATGGAATATAGATGGATTTAGTGAACAAGAAATTCTTAATAAATTAAATCATATGTCAATGGTAGCTAACATCTATATCACCAAATTCAACACTTTATCTCAACCAGATATCGTTGAATTAATAGCTAGTGGATTACTTTACCGATTAACCGGTTGTCTTCTTAATCTTTTTAAAATCAATACACATTTTTAATCTAATTTTTTGAATGTAACTTATAATATCTCCATAAGTTAAATTATCATAATCAATATAACCTAAATTTTTACTTAATTCTTCTCTAACTTTGTGAGCAAATAAGGATGGTAAGCCATTAACCAATTTTTCTTTCCAAAATGGTTTATTACTGTCATTTCTCATCATAACTCTAAAGGTAAACACATCTTTGTAAAGTTACCCACCTAAGTTTCCTCAAAGAAAAACTTAAACAGAAAAGAAAAGATTAAGAAGACGACCGGTTAATCGGTAAAGTAATCTCTTTCTTTTATTTATAAACATTTAGGGAAGGGATTACATCTTTAACCTGAATCTAAATGTTTGAGGGAAGATTGAAGTACGAAGGACTTCGTCTTCATCTAACTAGAAGAAGAGAAGCTGAAAGCTTCATCTTCGCTAACTCTAGAGAGAAGGGAGAGAGGACCTCGGAAGAGATTTCTAGAGAGAGAAGCTCTGAGGCTACATTGAATTAAGCCTAAACAACTCTAAACACTTAAGTTGTTTAAATAGAAAACTGAAAAGTAAATTACTATTAAATCACGCAGGATTCACTATTACATTAGTTGAAGTAAAAGTAATTTACTTAAGTAAAAGTAAAACGTAAGTAACATTTTACATTTACTTTTACATGGGTAAATGTAAGAAACATTTAACTAAGTTAAAAACATTTAACTTAAGTAAAAGAAAAAGTTATATTCTTTTACTTTTACTTTTACATTTACTAAAGTAAAAGAGATGATGGCGTGGGCCATCACTTCGATATTGAATACTCTCTGGCGTCTTCTTGGTTGTTGGTCCGTCCCATCGGTCTTGGGAAGGTCTTTGTTGATCAACTTTTCAGATGAGTCACCATCCCCATACATTTCCAGTTTGGCCTAGAGTTTATTTCGTGGTCTTTTACCGTTTATATATATATATATATATTGATTATAAGTATCTGTTTCAACTGCTTTTGCAATGTGGATCTTTAATATTTCAGCATGTTGACTAGATTTACCTAAATCTAGCCATCTCTAAATTTTATCCGGTTCAAAAGTGACTAAACTAGAACCGTTGAAGCTAGAATGGCTTAGATTTATTTAAATCTAGTTTTCTTTCTAGTTTTCGTATCAAAGACCAGCTAGTCAAAGCTCCTATTTTGGTACCACCAAGGGATGGTGTTCCCCTGTTTATGTATCTGTCCATCAATGACAATGCCATGGGCTGCATGCTGGGGCAGAAAGACGATAGAGGCCAAAAGCGAGCTTTCTACTACATCAACAAAAGATTTAACAACTGTGAACACAAGTACACTCTGATTGAGAAGACTTGTTGTGACAACCCGAGAATTTAGAAAAAAATTTAAAATCATAATTGATTGATTTAAGGTTCAATATTAGAACCTAGACAGAAAATTAGTGTATGCGTTTGATATTTTTGAGAAGGAATTTTGAGGATTTCAAAATTCTGTGAAGGATTTAGGTGAATTATTCAGGATTAAGTGTTTTGTGAATATGGTCATTTATGTGTGCAGTATGTGGTTAAGGTTAAAGGTTTGACCAGATAAATTTTAGCAGTGTCAAACCCCAAGATTATTGTCGAATATCGACGTTCAGTTAGAAAACCCTAATGAATGTTAAGAAACCCTAGAAATCGTTTCTGAAACCCTAAGTTTAGTTTCGGGAATTTAAAACCCTAATTCAGTATATTAAAACCCTAAAATGGGGATTTAAATACAAGGTATACGGTTTTTGTGTATTAATCACAAACTTAATTAGGGATAACCCTAATTAATTAATTAGAAATTCTAATAATTAGAAACCCTAATTATTAGGAACCCTAATTTGTAAATTTGAAACTCTAAGTGGTAATTAGGTAACTTTAATTTTTAATTAGGAAATATTAATCATAATTTTTAAGTCCTGATGTGATTAGGAAATTATAATATAATTAGAAAACCCTAATTATAATTTAAAAATTATAATTTTCTATTTTGAAAACCTAAGTTGAAAATCTTAGAAATTTGTATTTTTAAAAACCTTAGATTTTAACCCTAAAGGTCAAACCCTAAGGGCTAAACCCTAAGGATCCAAACCCTAAGGGTTGTAGAAAATGTCATTTGAGCCATTAAATTGTATGCCAAATGTCCAAAGTGCCCTTATTGAATTATTTATCATAACTTGTAGATCTTGCCAAGATTGGAGTGGTTGGCCAACTAAAGGCTATCACATGTGCCTATATTATTTATATCAGCCATCTAGATTGATATATACATTGTATCATATCATTTATATTGATTAAAGAGAGAGAAAAGGGCTACTTTAGTTCTCATTTTCTCTCAAGACCTTCTCTCTCTAAAATTCGGGAATGGGGAGTGTGAGAGAGTGAGGAGATAAGTCATGTTCAAGTTTAACTTTCCAAAGTCAGATCATAAGGATCAGATTCAAAGATTGGGCTTTAAAAGGTATAAAACCCTAAAATTTAGAAAATCATGTGATCTTATGTTAATGTTGTATTTGGTTGTTTAAAGTTATGTATTAAGGTGTCTTTGAGTGATCTGGGTTGATAGATCATAGATATATAACACTTAGATGCACGAAAATAGCATTTTTAGAAATCTGAAAAAATTTGAAATTGTGGCCTGACAGTCATATGTCAAAGCCTCTAAATTCTTTTGTGTTAGATGTTATGTGTGTTTGAAGTAATAGATCTGTAGTATTCCATATTGTCTATGATCTGGAACTTGAATCAAGCTCAGATCATGTGTAGATTGAAAGTTATTAGTGGTCAAAGGTCATTGACCGACCATGACCGAACAAATCTGGGTAACCCAGATTTCTTAGGAATTAAGCGTCTGACAACCTTTTGATGGCCTCTAATCTTGCTACTGGTAAGTGGTTTGGCCATGTTTGTGTAATGGATTAGTAGACTGACATGTAGGCTACATGATCATGCCTTTAGAACACTTATATATTGCATTGGACCAAAGTTATTAAGGGTCAAAGTAGCCTTGACCATCTGTGTTGAAGATTTCTGGAAAACCCAGAAAACCTTCAAGAGCAATCTTTCTGACAACGTTTGACTAGCTTGAATCTTGTGATTTGGATGTTGTTATGTTGATCTAATATTCTAGAATTGTACACTGACATATCCATTACATGTATGAACCTTTATAACACATTAAGTAAGCCTTTACATCAAGGATTTAAGGGCTCTAATGTGGCACCTCGACTGTTCTTCAATTTCTGGAAAACCCAAAAATTGAAGAACAGTGTTTGACAAGACTTTGATGCACTATATATTCTTGATTTGATGCAGGATGGCAATGAATTTGGTTTATGGTTGTAGTAGTACATTAGTACTACAACTATAAGACCATTACCTGTCCAGAAATCAACTAGAACGTATGATTAGAACCAGTCAAACATGCCCACTTAGTGACTGACATGAAACCTGGAAAATGCTCAAGAACACATTTAGCGACTGTTATGTCGCCTAAAACACCTTTAGCGACACTTAATTACGGAAATTAATTATTTTTATTAAATAATTAGAGAAAAATAGTTTTAAATTATTAAAAATACATAATAAATTATGAAAAATTATTTTAAAGCCTGAAAATTAGTTTTTAATTATTTAGAGTATATTTCATAAATATTTAATATTTTAGAATATAAATGGTATTTAATTTATTTAATTATAATATTAAATAAATTATTTAAAATGATTTTAATACTTGAAAAATCATGAAAAATTATATTATGGTATAAGAAAATATTTTAAGTTATTTTTAATAACTTTTGATATTTTGTGATGAATTTCATTAATAAATTTATATTAATGATAATTAATTTATTTAATAAATATATTAAATAAATTATGGAAAAATAGAATTAATGTTTTAAATAAATTTATATTAATGATAATTAATTTATTAAATAAATATATAAAATGATTTAAGTGTTATAAAAATATTTTAAGTTATAAAATATAAGTTTTGATATTTTGTCGTGAAAATATTAATATTTTAATATTAATAACAATTATCGGATAATGAATTGAAGTGTTTAAAAATCATATGAATATGATTTTAAAGTATTAAAATACTTTGTGATATTATAAATATATTATAATATTATGCTATGATTTTCATTAATATTTAATATTAAATAAATATTAATGATAAAGAGAATATTATGGTATTTATATTAATAATGAGTTATGGAATAATGTTTTTAATTACTTTAAAAACATTTAAAGGAAATAATAAAGTATTAAAATACTTTAAAATATTATTAATATGTTATAATATTATGACATGTATTTTCATTAATATTTAATATTAAATAAATATTAATAATTACAGAATTATATAGTATTTATATAATATAAATACGATTTTAATGATTGAAAAATTATGATAAATGATAATAATTACTTGAAAATTATTACGAGCTTATGAAAATTATTTTGTCTGACAATAAATTATCAAATATAATTGTTAAGTGTTAAGGCAGAGTTTAATTGAACTTAAACTCGTGAATTATCCGACTAGACCGTCAAGATTTTAGAATTGTGTCGGGTTCAACTCAGACTGCAATAGTTTGACTTGATGCTAAGTTTTATGTGTGTTGTAGACTGATAGGGTTATGTGTTATGTGTTTAGTTTATTATATATATATATATATATATAATAGTATTATATTGTGATGATATTATTCTAATTTGTATATCGATATTATTTATATATTAGGTCTTCAGACAAAGCTTATTAAAATGTGTAACGATAATCAACGAAACAGGCAAGTTTTTCTTAACTCTACTTAGAGTGGTTTCATTCAGATATGCTTATGGTTAATCATTGTTGATTACCATTGTAGAATTGTACCCTATACATATTGCATGTATAAGTCAGGTATGAAAGGTTGATCACCTTCATTACCGTTCGGTCCAGATTTATTTGTTCATGTTTAATACTTGTTCAGTCAAAAGTTTGTTCGCGTTAATTCACAACTATATTGATGAATTATAGACAACTTATTATTCAGACTCTTTCAATCATGATATATCCTTAAATAAATTTAAACTTGTTGGGCAACCTTCATGCTCACCCTTGCTATATCATGATAAACATTGCAGATTAAGGTGAATACGTCGGATACAAGGAAAGGTTAAAGACAGTTCCAGCGTTAAGTTTATGTGTGCAGTTAAGTTTGTATAAGTATTGTATATTAATGTTGTTGTAAGTCAAAGATGTTATGATTTGTGTAAAAGTTAAGGTTACTCGACCTTGGGGAATAGCATGTAAAGTTTATTGTATAAATAATTTATGTTTATATCTTCCGCAATAGTTGTAGAATGGTCGTACCAGATCCGTGGTGATTTGGGAACCGAATTTGGGGCTGTCACAGTTGGTATCAGAGCTGTTGGTTATGAATCTTAGGTAGGAATACCTAAGACCAATAACCGCAGTGATTAGGATAAGTACTAACTCACATAGAGTTAGTTGGTCGGTAAGATTTAAAGATGAATCTCGGTGAGTTGTAAAGATACAGAGTTCCCTAACTCTGATAATAAAGGTGAAAAGTTGTGGTGAATAGTTAGAGACTAAAGGACTAAAAGTATAGTGATAGGTGATCATAAAACAAAACGATCATACTACAGAAATGAATTATAATTTATACGATGAGATCACCCCGTGATCGGATAAGGTGATAGCAGGGAAAACAATCAATCTGATGATTAGTACAGATTCAGGAAAGGATTATAAATACGAGTTGAATGAAATTCGTATTGAGAAGGGAGTTAGGATTAGGTGGAGATTTCAATTGAGGAATCATGACAGCAGCTGAGTTGTATAATTCCTTGTATGGGCGGGGAATTGTACTTGGTGTAAAAACCACTTAGTTTCTGGCACTGATAATCATTGAAATGTTTGTGTCGCACTATTTGCTATATGCATGTTAAGAGGGTGATTCCTTTCTCATGTGTATAACAGATAGATAGGTTATAGGTAGAGAATATAAGGTTAAGTACGAGTTCTTAAAACTCATACTTATGTTACATTCTGGACTCATAGTTATATGAAATGTTTATGAACCCCTCAAATGAATGGGACGCCAAAGGTTCATGTTTCAGGTAAGTTCTTAAACTCATATGATTGTGGCAAGTTTATGAACTCATAAGTGTGGTTTGACGAACTGGGTATAGTTATGTGTAAATTAAGAATTGAGGATTATAGGAACAAATAGATTGTTAAACAAATGATTATTAGTGGAGACATAAGTTTTCTAAAACTCCTAGCTATGCTAGATTTCAAAATTTTGACATCAAGCTAAATACGCACTATGTGCTTTTAAAAAAAATGTAGACTTGTAATCATTTTTAAAACGGTTTAAAGTATAGTCTATGCTACTTATTTCGGTTAGACGCAAATGATTTGAAATATCAAAATATTTTTTATTTATCACTCATGTACCATGTAACTCAAAAGTAGATGATAAAAGTTGATGGAGTTGTAAATACAAAATACTTAGTGTGAATTTGATCTAAAGTCATTGTTCCACTATTATTGTATGATGTGTTATGACAAAGTCATACGATGACGACATCCTCAAACGGATTGTTAATACAAGATGCAAGATCATCGTAGCGTCATTCTCGAAAATATTTTCAAAATTTTAAATTTGCCAACGGGGTTTGGCTATACCTAAATAATTCGATTGAATTGAATTATTGATATGAGTCTACGCTATTCGATTCAGCTAGACTAATGTTATGAAAACTCTAAGTGTTCATTGAAAGAAATTTTCCGAACCAAATTGTTTTGGTGCGGAATCTAATAAGACTGAGGTAAAATTTTGTGCCTATGGCAGTGACGAGGAACAGATAAAATCAGTACTTGGCCAGTACAGGGCATACCGGGCTAATTACCCTCCATGCCCATAAGTTATGACGGTTTGCGGATGAATTTCCATAAAACCTTTGCAAAAATGATAAACAATAGTCTATATGACTCCTCAGCACAATTTGAAAACTTTTACTCTTGTGAGTGGTGTATTGGGTAGCATGTGATGATGTGTATGAATGGTGTAAGCAGTATGGTGTAAGGTGTAAGGTGAATTTCTGGGATGAAATTCTTAGAAGAAGGGGTGAATGTGACAACCCGAGAATTTAGAAAAAAAATTTAAAATCATATTTGATTGATTTAAGGTTCAAGATTAGAACCTAGACAGAAAATTAGTGTATGCGTTTGATATTTTTGAGAAGGAATTTTGAGGATTTCAAAATTCTGTGAAGGATTTAGGTGAATTATTCAGGATTAAGTGTATATGTGAATATATTATGTGAATATGGTCATTTATGTGTGCAGTATGTGGTTATTATTCGGGTGAATTATTCAGGATTGCCATGTAGAATTGTACTTTGTACATATTGCATGTATAAGTCAGGTATGAAAGGCTGATCACCTTCATTACCGTTCGGTCCAGATTTATTTTTTCATGTTTAATACTTGTTCAGTCAAAAGTTTGTTCGTGCTAATTCACAACTATATTTATGAATTATAGCTAGCTTATTATTCAGACTCTTTCAATCATGATATATCCTTAAATAAATTTAAACTTGTTGGGCAACCTTCATGCTCACCCTTGCTATATCATGATAAACATTGCAGATTAAAAGCGAATAATACGCTTGATACAAGGAAAGGTTAAAGACAGCCCAAATAATTAAGTTTATGTGTGCAGTTAAGTTTGTATAAGTATTGTATATTAATGTTGTTGTAAGTCAAAGAAGTTATGATTTGTGTATAAGTTAAGGTTACTCGACCTTGGGGAATAGCGTGTAAAGATTATTGTATAAATAATTTATGTTTATATCTTCCGTAATAGTTGTAGAATGGTCGTACCAGATCCGTGGTAATTTGGGACCCGAATTTGTGGCTGTCACACTTGTTGTGCTTTAGCATGGGCTTCCATGAGGTTATAACATTACCTCCATGGTCACACAACCCATCTCATATCCCGCGTGGATCCTCTCAAGTACGTGTTCAGTAAACCCATGTTAAATTATCAGTTGTCCAGATGGCAGTTGATCCTACAACAATTTGACATCGTCTACGTGACGCAAAAGTCTATTAAAGGTCAAGGAATTGCGGATCAACTGGCCTCCGCACCTTCAAAGGATTTCAAACCCTTAGAAACATACTTCCCCGATGAAGGGGTAATTGAAGTTCAGCAACACCATCAGTACAATACACATCAACCATGGAAGATTTATTTTGATGGAGCTGTAAATGTAGAAGGTTCTGGGGCTGGAGCAGTTCTAGTAGTCATTACGGGGGAGCAGTATCCCGTCGCCGTCAAATTATAGTTTATCAGCACCAACATCACAACTGAGTATGAAGGCTGTATCATGGGGCTAAAACATGCCCAATAAATGGGTATCAGACGGTTAACTGTCTTTGGGGATTCAGAATTGGAAATCAGACAAACCACGGGGATCTATCATACCAAAGAACTACATTTGCTGCCTTACCATCGGCAGGTTATCCTGATGGCTACATAGTTTGAAGAAATAACCTTCCTCCACATTCCTCGGAACAGGAATGACTTTGCGGATGCGCTAGCAACTTTGGCCTCCTTGATCAACATAATTGACAAGGAAAATAAGCCAAGCATCACATTTGCCCCGCAAAAGGCTCCATCCTATGGGAATTACATCAGAGAAGTATCAGATGAGCTACCTCCCATCCAGCACCCTTGGTACCAGCACATCAAGGAGTATCCACGAGATGGATCTACACCCACTGAAGAAAATTCTACTGAGAAAAAGTGAATCCATCGAATGGCTATGAAATTCTACCTGAGCGGAGATGCACTCTACAAATGAGATGTAGGACTAGGTCTCCTTAGATGCCTAGACAAGGACCAAGCTCAGAGGCTCATAGATGAAATCCATGGTGGAGTATGTGCCCCACACATGAGCAGCCCTTCACTTGTCAAAAAGATCCTTAGAACAGGGCATTACTGGCTCTCTCTCCAAGCTGACTGTGATGATCACGTCAAGAGATGTTATCAATGCCAAATTCATGGAAATTTTATCCACACCCCTCCAAGGGAGCTCCACAATATGAGTTCACCCTGGCCCTTCTCAATGTGGGGAATGGACGTGATCAGGCCCATTAAGCCCAGAGCCAGTAATGGGCATCAGTTTATCTTCACCATTATTGACTACTTCACCAAATGGGTAGAAGCAGCCCCTTACCCAGGGTTACCAAAGAAGTCATCATTGGTTTCATCAAAAACAATGTCATTTGTCGATATGGACAACTAAAGGTAATTATTTCAAACAATGCTAAGAACCTCAACAATAAAATGATGGAGGAGTTATGCAGATAATTCTACATCAAATATCTCAACTCCGTCATCTATCATCCAAAGATGAATTGTGTTGTTGAAGCGGTTAATAAGAACATCAAGAAGATCATGCAAAAGACGTCTACCAATCACAAAACATGGTCTAACCTCTTGCCTCTGACTTTATTAGCCTACAGAATTTCAATGCGTACTTCCGCTGGGGCAACCCCCTACTCATTAACCTATGGGATGGAAGTAGTGCTCCATGTAGAGGTGGAAATGGAATCCCTCAAAGTATTGATAGACACTCAGCTGGATGAAGACCAATGGTTACAAGATAGGTATCACTAGCTGTCTTTAATAGACGAAAGGCAAACCAATGCTATCTTTTATGGTCAGTTATACCAACAAAGGATTGCCAGATCCTACAACAAGAAAGTCTAGCTACAGCAGTTTAAACAACACGACTTGGTTTTGAAGAAGATCATTGATAACCAAGATCAATCTACAGGAAAATTTGCCCCAAACTTGGAAGGCCCATTTGTTATGAAGGAGTTATTAACAGGAGGTGCTCTCAGATTACATGAAATGGACGGCGATGAATTTCCATAACTCATCAACTCGGACACCGTGAAACGTTACTATGTCTGAGGTTACCATCAAGAAAACATCCTAGTTTTGGATCACCAGATCACCAGTCACTTTAGGTTTTCTAACCCTTCACTACAGACAACCTTTCTTAATACCTATCTGCCCCTATAGGGACAAACACACTTTTTAAACAAGCAGCCTGGTTTTTGGATCATCAGATCCTTTGTTTCACTTCGTTTCAAAACTCTCAGGTTATCCCACCAGTTATTGAACCTTCACACCTTCATTTTTGTCCCACCAGGGATAAAACTTTTCACACCTATAGTTTGTCCTAAACATGGGATCAAACTTTTTGGTTGCAATCCGTCCTGTACATGTGGCGAAATACGTCGACCTGATCTCCCCAATACACGGGAGTATATAGGCAACCATTTTTTTAATGCCCTGGTCGCAATAAAAAAAACAAAAAAAATAAAAATAAAAACACACTTCTACACCTTTCCACACCCTTTCACATACAGCGGTGAACCTCTTACACCAGGTTCGAACTACGTAGACCTGATCTCCTCTTTAATAGGAGTACATAGGCAGCCATTTATGGTTCGGTCTTACCCCCTACCAAAACATAAATACTTGTCACATGGTATTGGGATCGACCTTCAATCCATCACACTTCATCGGCTTCAGACCAAAGGGATGGAACTAACCGATCTCCCCACACAAATGGGAGAATTGGCGACCATCTAAGCTGCAGTTGAATCCTCAAAGAGAAACACCAACCCATAAGAGATGGAACTACCTGTGCTCCCCCATATAAAGGAGTATCGATGACCATGTGTGGTGCTGTCAACTTCAGATAGGAAAGCCACACTTCTCTCCACATCTACATACAGAAACCAGTCCCAAGACACCGAAGGGTAAGGATACATACAGATCAACGATCCTTTCTGAAAGATCCTAAGACATCTCAATGTCCACCATGAAGGATAAGTTCAGAATACATCAAGATCATAAGTCCTAAAGAAGTAGGCAAATATCAAGTAAGTAATAAGGCACAACTAAAAGGGAAGTGAATTAATATATATTTCCTTGCCATATATAAGTTTGTTTGATATATACAATATGTATTATACATGACAAAATGGCTAAGCTAGTTTGTGCAGGAACATACAAGCCCATCTACAAATCAATGTATATGCGGGCTATCAAGTACAACATGGCATCTCTATTCGAAGAAGGAGGTAACACTATGAGCTCCTACCCAAGGATATCTACACGAGCCAACAGATCCACAGCCAAATGCATGGTGACATGGTGCTTATCAATGTATGTACTCATCTCGGCAATAATGCCAATGGTAAGGGATCTCACTGTAGTACTATCTGTAACGGCTACATCCTAAGCAGATATGGCACTATCCCGTTCAACAATTAAAGCATCTCTGGATGATCTAGCCTCATACCGCTTAGTAATAGCAGTGTCTCTATGAGCTAAGGCATCCTCTCTCTCTAATAGAGCGGCATCTCTCCCAGCAAAAGCTGTCAACATCAAGGCCCTAGCCTGATCTCTCTCAAAAGTCATCAGATGAAGACTCTGCTCCAAATACTATGTTGAATGCGGGGTCACAGTAGTGGTCACAATGGGAGAATCAGTCACAGTTGATGGCAACCCAGAAAAAAGCTCCTCCTCAGGGGGAAAATCAATGTCCTCCATGGGCTCTCCACCCTCCAAATCAATCCCCGGATCTATGGATACTACTACAGCCGATGTGGTCTCTATCTCCATCCATGCATAATACTCTATCAAACCGCCCGGATGGCTAACAGAAAACTCAGCTAGCTCACGCTGATCCCAATAGGCATACACCCTAGATCTGTCCTCTGTCGACAAATGGCGAGAAGCCAAGCGCTGACCCAATGCCCCCTCAAAAGGATGGAAGTCCTGAAACTGGTCGAACTGTGACATCACAGCCAGTGGGTGGTAAGTGGTCATGCCCCTTAAACCAGCCAGAGGGAGATAATCCATGTTAGGTGCATGAGTAATGAAGCTGTAAGGTGAACTGAGCCCTGTACATGGCAAAATATCAAACGAATATCTGATCCCTTCCAAAAACACCGACCAAGATGCAGCGTCTATACACTCCACTGGCTGAAAGGAGTAAGACATAGCTATCTCATGGGAAAAATAGTATCCATTTCATTGGAAGGTACCAATCGGTCTCAGGTGTGACATGAACCACACATACAACATGACTGAGCTGCCTATGAATACCCCTGTAGGATAGGTATGACAGTATGTGGCGGATCTAAATGTCTCTGTCACAATCATCGGCACAATGGTATAACCCTCCTTGAGAGCTCTCACTGCCATGACAACACCGATGTCCAGCTCATCCATATACAGTGGCATTACACATAAGCAACTACGTACATCATAAGTACATCTACCTTAACCGTACGCCACTGATCCTCCGATGTGGTGAAATCCTAGGATAGCCGAGCATAAATATCCATTGAGCCAAATCTGTCTATCAGAAAATGTTGGGACACCACATGGCCGGATGTAATCTCATCATGTACTACTCTACGCCTCAACCCAGTGAGGGTCATGAACTATCGGCTCATGTCGTCGATAGCCATCTACGTGCAAGGTCTATCCAGTGGCAGCGCCATCAACCGCACATACTCCTCTAAGGTAGGAGTCAACTTCTGGGTCCCAAACTGGAATACCTGCCTCTCCGGTACCCAATGCTCTAGCATACTGTCTACAAAGCCCACAGGAACCTAGAACATCAGGAGGGTCATGGAATGCTGTAACAACTAATCTATGGTCGCCCGATCTGGAGGTGAAAAACTATCATAACATGACCTCAGATGGGAGGCTACCAATACTGGTGGGGTGTGATCAATGCGACTGATTGTCGAAGAAGACATCTGTTTGGACCGTATCATAAAGACCATCTAGGGGTCAATGTTGAATATCTTTGGACATACATATGCATAACATGATACATGTATGATAAATAATAGATGACAATATGATGTAGGGAATGGGAAATAGTACATAAATTCCTAAGTATATCATCATCTAATACATCATCTCTGTACAACTAAAAATACAAGGAAATAGGGCACAGACGCCCAACAACTAACAGAGGCTTATCAAAAGATATGACGAGAATGGGACACAGCCACCCAGTATCTAACAAAGGCCAATCAAAAAATATAGCAAGAATACACATCAGAAGAAGACAATGGTGTCAATGTCTACATCATCATTCCTGTCCATCTGATGTAACTCCTCCTAAGTCACTGGACCTCCGCCATAAGGGATGTCGGGCCTATAAAATGTAGGATATGCACCGGAAAACCCATATGGGTCATCTGAAGGGCCAGCTCCAGAGCTAGAAGGATCAAAAGTATTTGCCTCTGAAGGATCCCTGCCCAAGTGCCGGATAAAGAAATGTGCCCGGTCCAACTGCCAGGTCAAACTGTTAATCTGTGTCAAATGAGTCGGATCTTAGACACAGGTCATCCAATCCGTCATCATAACAGATCCAGGAACCATATCCCCAATGAACTAAGTGGCACGGGTCTGGGCTCCAATGGTATTAGGGGACCACTAGCGATGGAACATATCCTGAGTATGCGGACCCTCTGACAGTGTAAAGCCGTCAACGCCCATCAATGGGATATCAATGACTGGTGACTGTGATACAGGCCAATAACGCCAGGCAGGAGGCAAGATCGGTACACGAATCTCCCCTATGGTGCTTATAATAGCACGCTCTCCTAAATAGAGCTCCCATCCTCCATCTGCGAAGAGAGGAATCCTACGGGTGGATATCACGTACTCAACACTAGTGGGGTACCCATCCTCAAACCCAACGGTCAAATGTTCCCCAGAATAGGGAATCCAAGTTATAGCATCAGCTGTCAACAACTCCAACTGTAGACGACAATGGGTGAAACTCTCAGCTACAGGAACCTCCACCAGTATGGATTGATGCCATCGTCGTCCTCGTGGATAGGTATCTAAACCTAATACACTCACAATGCAAACATGAGAGCCTCTCATAGGCCCAAAACTGCCAACAAAAAGGCAAACATCTGCTATCAGTCAACGCTCTTAACCTGTACATGGGAAATCATAAGAGAAATACTCACTAGCAAAAATGGGTAAAATCCTAGTCAAGCCTCCGTCAAACCTTATGAACGCATGCGCATGCCCTTTAGGAAATAGGAGAAGGTGTAGGAGCCCCAATCATACTCTCCAATACTGTCCACATCTTGTGTGGCACTGACCAAAGCGAATGATACCGCGGAAGAGTTATCCGCTATGAATCAGCCCCTAATGATTATCAGGAAAAATCACCGAAGAATGCGATCCCTGACTCTCACATCATCGGGTATAGGCTCACGCAACAGCCCGCTCATAGCATCTACGATCAAAGGACCTGTACGGACTATCCTGCCCTTGAGCGCCTCAACCAGGACTCCTAGCAAGGATCTAACGGCAGTCGGGGTGATATTTGCCGTACAAGGAATTGGTGCCCCTCCAAACTCCATACTGGTGATAAATTGCCAATCCATCGGCATTATCATCTCACAGTTCAACAAATAGAGAAACTGAGTCCGGTGAAACTTTTGATTTATTTCGCAATCAATAAATGTGTTCAAGTATACACGGTCAACAAGTAATAAAGTGATAAGAAAAAGTATCGTTCCCATTAGAAATTATTTAATAAAAATAACCAAGTACTAGTTCTTAACCAAACTAATTTTATTTAAACAATTGATTTAATGTTGTGAATTAAAATATATAATTAAACTACTACTACTACCACTAGTTGAAAATTAGGTTATGGAGATTTAAGATCACAACTTCACTTATTGCTTCACTTATATTAAAACACTTCTTATTAATTATGATCACTATTCTGTATTGTTAATCAAGAACTTATTAGTATTTACAACCACCTTCTGATGCATCACAAACATATTAATCCAAATCCACAGTTAATAGAATTGGATCAAACACCGTAATTAACTAATTCACTATATTCCTATGTGAATTACAATTAAAAAGAATTTAAAGTACAGGTTCCCTATCAGATTACACGCGGCGTAAAGGCATATCCCTATCCTAAACACAAATCATGAATTCCAACACTATGCAAAAAACACAATCACATGCTATTATGATCAGATCTAAAACTATATTTCATCTCCCAAATTCATATAAATTATCATGGTAATTTTTAGCTAGACAATTAAATAATTATACTTAATCATAATAGACAATCCATAGAATAGATCATAATAATTAACAGAGAAGCATACTAAAATAAGCTATGAAATAAGATCTGTTGCAATCTTAAACAAGAATTTAGTTCATAATCATTGAATTAAAATCAAGAATCCACAACTGAATAGACATTAAAAGACAAAAATAGAAGTAGAGGAAAGAATTAAATCTATAATAGAAGTAGAGAAATACTCCCCTCTTGCTTTTGCTCTTGATCTTCAATGATCCTCAAGTTGCTTCAATCTCCAACAATACAATATAAACTAGGGTTTATGTTCTAATCTATTGGAGTGTTTTTATCTAATCTAATCTATCTCATCTCCCTTTATTTTATGCCTTCCATAATGTATTTATAGGTTACAAGTCCAATTTCTAGTTTAGGAGCAAACCCAATCCAATTTGGAGTCAAAAAAGTGTCAAAATTCGCCCCAAAACACGTCCCAACTTGGCCAGGCCCACCCCCAGTTCCCCGGCGCTGCTCAAGGCGCTGGAACACTTCCCCCTAGCGCCCCAACACTAGAAATAGACTAGAAATGGGTGCCCGGCACTGGCCTCTTTTTCAAAAAATTTCTACTCTGACGTCCTTTGAGGAAATGGCCATAACTTCTTCGTCCGAACTCCGATTTCAATGATTCAAGATGTTCCAGAAACAGGAGACGTAGATCTACAACTTTCATTCTTTGGAGGTTTCGAAATAAGGTCTAGAGAAATATTGAAATTGGCTCTAAAGTTGGTACTATGAAAATGACAAGCCGAAAATGTGAATCTAGCAACCCCAAATGTCGATCCAAGTAACTTTTGTCCCAATTCCTATAAAACAATGTAAAATATACATGAATAGACACAAGCACTTAAAAACATCCAAAAGATTAAGCTCAAACGCACTCAATTCATGGTTATAAAATTCACTCATTAGAAACCAGAGCTCAGACAACGCCCTGAGATAACCCCAGGGACAATGATGGGGGAGGATGGAAAAGAATGCCTCGAAGCCCCAGCCATGCACAATCGCTCGATAATCGGGATGTAGAGCCTGATATGTAGAGTGAATGCTAAACAAGTTCCCTCGAGGCTGTATAAAGCCGGGAACCTACATCATAAAGCAAATAAACATCAAAATCCTTGCTCCTCATCAATAGGAAAAAGGAAGATCAAATCCAGCTTGTACCTCATTTGTATGCAAGTAAACTGAGGGGTGTCAACTTAAATCACCCAAAAGCTCTGGGATAATCACCTGAATGCCTGGAAGATCCCTATGGGGAACATGAGTAGTAGGAGCGGGGTCTACAACTAGTACATCCTCCTCCTCGTCCTCAACATTCGGTACATCAAACTGGAAGGGACGTATCACCACCTCCGCCAGATGACGAGGCTGTCTAACTGACTGGGGTCGAGGCACATCAGAAGCCCTCCTTCGCACACCTGAAGTGGTCCTGCGGGAACTACTCGGCTGATCTAGATCACTATATATCTGGACACAAGTCTCCAAATCACCTCAGAAAGGGTGTGGTAAACTCTAACCTGGAGCTTTTCAAAATGCAGTTTATGACTATATGTATGCATGCATTACTTTAACTACCCAATGCCTACATTTTGGAAAATTTTGTCATAGTCTCCTTTGTAAATAGGACTATCCACATGGACATAGGCATGACTAGGTAGCCATTTAGTAGCACACTTACCCACATTCATAAACATCATATATGCATTACACTATCAAAGTCACAGTCCGTAAGGGTAGCCTAATTACCAGGATTACTTTGCTTTAGGGTTAAATATACTTTTCCCCACTCTACTAAAGGTTGGCTTACAAATGCATCACTAAAGTGAAATTTTTTACAATTAACTCATTGAACTATTACTTTTTAACAAAAATTGAAATTTCCATCTAAAAGTGTTAAAAGTTATCGGAATGCTTATGTGGCACCACGTTAGATGCTTAGATGGACACATCAGATGCTTAGGTGGATATTCAACAATTAAAAAACATAACAATTGTCAATTCTATAACAAATAGTTAACCAAAATACAAATCAAATTAATGTACATAATAAATAATTAAATAAATTAATAATAAATACATTAATGTATAATTTTTATAAATATATTTATATAAATTAATAAATTCATATTACTTTTTTAATTTTTAAATATTGTAAGTTCATTTTAAAAATATAAAATTATCTAATATTTTGAAAAAGATAGATTATTATTATTATTATTAACAACCCAGCATCGAAACCCATAACCCAAAATCATCCGGAACCACCCAAAATCATGTTCAAAATCAGAACCCAAAATCAGAGCACAAAATCATGTTCAAAATCAGAACCCAAAATCAGAGCACAAAATCAGTTTAAAACTTTTAAAATCATAACCTCCGATCACAATTAAAACATTTCCAGTTTAAACCTCTGATCACAACCACCGCTACCATCATCCATAACCACCGCCACCATCATCTATAACCACCACCATCATCCATAAACCTCCGATCATCCACAAACCTCCAATCACAACCATCGATCGTCCATAACCACCACCATCATCCATAAACCTCTGCTCACAACCACTGCCACGTTCCATCCATCATCGTCGTCGCCGCCACTGCGCCTATACCGAACCACCTCTTCCTCTGCCGCTAACGCCAGATCTAGTCAACTTAAATCGGATCTAATCCGATCCGACTTGATTAGCATCATCAGAGCACATAAAATCAGAAACAACAAACCAATCCACCATGAAATTCAGCGAAAAGGAGAGAACATCAACAAACCAAGCCAAATCTGATTACTCGTGGAGAATTCGAGTTCTTAAGGCCAGAATTCGAAGAGCTGAATTTTTTTTTACGAAGATGTAGATAATAAAGGAGAGAGAAAATCCAATTGAGAATTTCTTATTTTGATATCAAAATCCTCAAGGGCATCGAAAATAACAAAGGAGGGAGGCAGATCTGAAGATGAATTAATAATTTTAGTTTTATTTGAAGATGGATTAATTAAATTAATGAATTATTTAAATTTAAAAAATTATATATTTATGTGTACGTTATATAATTTATTTAAAATTGTATCAAATTGAAAAAAAAGAGTTTTTCTGTGCTATAATACCAAAGTTTTACCATACCAAACAAATATTACTGATTAACATAAATTAAAAAAAATATTTTTATTGAACTTTTATTTTGAATGGATTAATTTGTTTTATTTATTTGATTTTGATTAATTTAGCATTAAATTTATACAAGTTTTCATCTAGGTATGTCACAAAGAAAAATGTCTGACGTGTAGGTTTCCTCTCTCTTGCGTGGCAGTTCGTGTAATTTTTTCATCCAAAGTCAAATAATTTAACAGAATTTGTAACGGTTTGTAAAAAATTTGAAGTTCAGTGGGTCGAATGTAAAAAAAATCAGTTCGATGATGCATTTAAAAACTGACCCCCAGTAGAATGGGGAAAAGTGTATTTAACCCCTTTGTTTTACCACCTTTGCTCATTTATCCTCAAATAGGATAAGAAATAGCAGAAAAAAGGTGCCAATTTAACTTTATCAAAAGTTAAATTTTTTCACGTCATTATGTTCAGCATGGTTAAATACTAATATTTACTAGGTTGAATATTTTTTATCAAGTCATATGAGCATGCATATTCACTACTATGTGTTTAGAAGCATTTAATGTGATAACTCATTTTCCAACGGATAAAAACTGGAAATGAAGACATGCATACGTTACCAGGATAGTGTAGAACACTTGTACGGTGACAGAATTTGTAAAAAGACGCCTGAACTTAGCAGATCTGAAGAAGAGCTCTCTGATTTCCCGTGTGGCGCAATATAAATATAACTTTTATAAAACACTAAGTGCCTTAAAGCCACCCACGGCTGGCCACAAGTGTACCTGCAGCTGCCGTGGGTGTACCTGTGGCTCCCCTGGGTAGGGCCCACCCATTCGGATTGGTTCAATATGAGTTGCAAAGGAGGTCTCACAAGTTGAAAAGGTCAAATTAGGAAAAAAGATGCTACGCGATTGAGAGGAAAAGCCTGAAATCCTAGTTTTCAAAGACCAAACTGTGGGTCTACATATCACTCGTTGGTATTCACCTAGACATAGGGTTTACTATACTGATGATCATAATTTTTGCAAACAACACTCAGCAATACCTCACGAAGGTCCGATGCCATCAGTTCAGGGTCATAACTCCATAACATTCCCCCCAGCGAGGGTGTTATCCATTTCATCCGTTGTTACACACGTGAACGAAAGTCAACCAACCTTGACGACATTCAGCCGCTGGAAAGTAAATCCAGCGAAACATCAAAAACTATCTGAGGATCCCATCCATTGATGCACATATTAATGAAGGGCAAGCGGCCTTGACATCATCCATCCACATCAAGGATCTCATCCGTTGATGTACACTTTAGCTAGGATCAAGCAGCCCTGACAACAGAGACTATTGGCAGTAACTCTGATGGGGAAGTTAAAAGACCTGGCGATACAAATCAGGGAAAAACATTCTCATCGGGGAGGACCAATGATGGAATATGTTATACAAATTTTCCTCAGACAAAACACATCCCCTCTGGTCTCTTGTACATGAGAGGTACGTCTTCAGTGGGAAATCTTCACCAAGGATTAAGGACTTTGGTGATAACCTCAACATCAACATCCTGGAAGCTTTTGATCACACATCCAAGAAGTTCATCAGAGTCATCAGTGATAACTCTAGTCCCCATCAGGAGTCGTGGGATCAAACAGTCATCACATCCCATTGAAAAAACAATCCAATAAACCACATACATCATGCATATACATCATATTGCAGTGCATTGAATCATGATTATCTTGTCACATTTCAAGTGTCTAGTATTCTTTATCCTATCCATGCCATTACATTGCATGAATATGATAAAGAGGGGCATCTGTAGACACTCGAAATTTTGCATTCATGTTACTAACATTGTAGGAGGGCAGAATTGTGATGCCCCTAAATTCGGGTATCTTCCAACCCGACAGATGGTGCTACACGGTACTACCATTCACACATATATTCAATTGAAAAACCTCAAAAGAACCAATATGTCTTTTTATATTCAAAATAATATTAACATTCCCCAGGATCTTTATGACAATTACATTTGTTCTTGTCATAATATCAAATATATTACAACATTAAACCAATACTATTACATCGACAGTTCAACGGTCTGCCTTAGCCTTTCTTTATCCTTAGAAGATCCTTCAGTCCGTTCGATCTTAGTTGCGTTTATATGGTTCAAGCAAGAGTGAGCATGACTAGCTCAGCAAGTATAACAATTCTAATTAACAATATACTTGAATCATACAAATCATATATCTTTAATAACTAAACAATAGTTATGAAGTACTATCGATAATTCAAAATAGCACTTCTCTTTTCTTTAAAACGTTTTACAATAACAATATTCAGTAAAACATCAATTCTGGTCCAAGACCTTGAGCATTTCATACTTTATTTGAAAAGGACATCCCGACACTAAGTCAGTAAGTCCGACATTTCTTATGAGCACGTCTAGGTGATCAGCCTATAGTACTCTATGTTGATCAACACTACATTCATTAAACATATGTACATTTAAGTTATGACAACCTCACGTGCTTGTCGTTTGACGACAAAACATTTTTAGCATACTCATTCTTCATTTAAAAACCACACCAATATAACTTGGTAAAACATTGACCATACTCTGATAGATTGTAAGAAATCCAACATATCATAAGTCTAGCCGAAAGAATTGGCTTTGATTTCATTATAAAATAATTCATGCATAAGAATACATGAACCACAAATCTTGTCCAGATTGAACTAAAATAAGGGTTAGAATACTTGCCTTCAGCGTCTGCTACTGTAATTATACTTCACTTAAAGTCCTTAAGATCTCTACAATAGATGATCATATAGCATACACATTAGGTTATGAATGAGCATACACGGTTTCTAATGAATCTTACCCTTCTTCTCAGTCTAATTTCGTATTAGATTTATTATTATTGGTTCAAGCTTTACATTATGTTGTTCTTACATCCATATAAAATTGAGTTACTTCAACCCTAAGTGATCATACTTAAGGTTGAAACATGTCTTAATAATATTATAATTAAGCTTTAGTTCATTACTAATGAGTTACCATTCATGCTTTCTTTACAAACATTTTTCATTATCAAAACCCTAAGGCTGGCGCGGTGGCGCCAACTCCCTTTTCTTCAGTCGTGCTACGGCGCAACACTACAGAAAAGAAAGACTCGGACTCGGTGCGAGTCCCCTTTGTTATGACCAAGATCATGAGCCAATTAATATTATATCATGCACCTCGACCTCATGACTGCGGCATGGGCTTTTATACCTTGAGTCAGTCATTGCCACACGGACTCTGTGGCTTTCGTAAAGGTTTAATGATTTTTGAGTTTGTGAGATTCCCGGGCTCGTCACTTCTTTGTTATAAGTCTGATTTGGCTCGTTCAAGAGCCTACGGTTCACAAATTACATACTCTATGTATTCATGCAAGGATTTTATCTATTTGACTTCTTTAACTAAAAATTCACCTATTAGTCCATTTTTAACAAAAATGATAAACGTTCGTGAACGTTGAGCGCTCGTTTCTTCGTTCTAAGTCAGAATCCGGTCATAAACAAGTCCACAACTCTATAATGCCAAATAATACTTGACTTCATTGAAAACCAATGTTTCCAAGTTCAAACACAAAATTTGACTTCCATTTCGAGAATTTCACGAATTCGACGATTATCGTCCAATCGTGTGAATTCCGATAAAACTTTGTTACTAGTGATTTATTCATCATTCCAAATGGATTCAATTCATCAACTAAATATCTCAACCTACATATTACAACAACTTATCTTTAAATTAGGTTATGGCTTATTCCTCATAAGTTCATAACTTAACAAATTATAATTTACAAGTTTTCATTCCTTATGACTTATTATTTGTTTAAGTCCTTTAAGCAACATTCTTACATCTTATCAATCATACAAACTTCTTAAGGTAAACATATGACAAGTCCATATATGTTCATCATAAGTTCATAACTTATTTAGGTTTAAATAACTTATTCATGACTTATTCGGCTTAAGTCCATTTATTATTCAATTCTTATATGTTCTTAGCATACATGTTCATTAGGATACACTTCTCTTATCACCCTACAATGATAGAGATGGAAGATATAAGATCATAAGATCATTTACCTTTGATGACTAGCTTCCTTCTTCTTGAAAATCTAAGAATGGAAGTTTGTCTTAAAAGTGCTTATTCTCTCTAATACTTAAGTTGTTTTGTATGGAAAGTTGTTGGATAATTTGAACAAGCAAATAATGAATTGTAAGCTTGCTATTTATAGAGCTTCCAAGGATAGGGAAAATGGGTCATTAAGACATCCACCTTCTTTACAAACCTCCTTACTATTCACTTACTTAACAACTAAGTAATCTTGCTAGCCACACTAATTACTTGGCCTCCACAACAAACCCTTGGTCACCAAGATCACCCATGGGTTACCCCATGGATCTAGCTTTACCCATTGGATCATAGCTTTGGGCTTAATTTAATTACATAGCTTATTCTTGTGGACTTGCATTAATTTGTTTTGGGCTTCACATTAACCACCACTTGGGCTTACACCTTAACGTTTATTGGACTATTCAATTGTTTACACAATCCTACTAGTCCATGTCATTTAATTAAAAACCATATCACATATATTATACATATAATTCTCGTATTCTAACTCGTATACTAAGTCATAATATATGGAATACCATCATCCCCATATACTCGTATAATACTTCGTATCATACTCGTATACACTACCTCGCACAATACATACGTATCATACGATCATTACATTAGATTCTTAATACTTGATTTTCCTAAAGTTCTCGAACTAAGTCCGCATGCGAAATATTGCGTTTTCCATACTTGAATTATTATTACATAATCCAGCTTACTTTGATATTCTATCATTACGTATTTCTTGGAAGTTCAAAAATAATTCCCGAGTAGAAATCGATGAATAGTATTTTTCATAAAATTTCTCAGAAAACTTTTATTTTCGTCTTGGAAATTCAAACACTTTAATTCCTTCACGTGATTAAAATACTACGACTTTCTGACGTTTCTAGATTATAGAACGACATTCATCTTACTAATACATAATAATAATAAATAATATTATTTTACTCATTATAAAAGTAATTACAAAAGGTTCGATTTTCTGGGGCGTTACACTCTCCCCCCTTATAAGAATTCTATCTCCAGAATCTCGTAAAAGTAAAAAAAATTAAACAAACAAGTTAGGGTAATTCTTTTTCATCTTTTCTTTAAGTTCCCACGTTGCTTCTTCTGCATCGTGGTTCTTCCATAACACCTTCACGGAAGGTATAACTTTGTTCCGCAGAACTTGTTCTTTTTTATCGATAATTTGAATTGGCATCTCTTCATATGTTAAGTCTTTCTCAATATGAATAGGCTCATACTCTATTACGTGCTTATAATCTGGCTTATAAGGATGCAATACCGATACGTGAAACACGTTATGTATTCGTTCTAGGTCTGGAGGTAACGCTGCCATATAAGCTACCTCACCTACCCGTTTTAACACTTCAAAAGGTCCTATAAACTTTGGACTTAACTTTCCCTTCTTTCCAAAGCGTATCTTTCCTTTCCAAGGAGATACCTTTAGAAATATGTAAGAACCTACTTCAAACTCTCTATTTTCTCGATGTGAGTCTGTAAATTTCTTATGTTTGTCTTGAGCTGCTATTAGACGATTTCATATTAGCTTCACAATATCCGCTATTTGTTGCACCAATTCTGGTCCTAGCATTTGGCTTTCTCCCACTTCATCCCAATATAATGGTGTTATGAACTTTCTTCTGTACAAAGCTTCGTAAGGTGGCATACCTATGTTTACATGATAACTATTATTATACGCAAACTCTACTAATGGTAGATGATCATCCCAACTACCCTTGAAATCCATGACGCAAGATCATAACATATCTTCTAACGTTTGAATTGTTCTCTCGCTTTTTCCATCAGTTTGTGGATGATACGCCGTACTCAGATTCAACTACATTCCCAACTGCTCCTGCAGACTCCTCCAAAAGTTCGATGTGAATCGTGGATCACGATCTGACACAATCAAAATTGGTACTCCATGTCTAGAAATTATTTCCTTAACATAAAGTTTAGCTAACTGGTCCAAGTTATACTTGACGCTAATTGGCAAAAAGTGAGCCGACTTCGTCAAATGGTTCACTATTACCCAAATCGCATCATACCCTTTCGTTGTAGTCGGAAGTCCCACCACAAAGTCCATCGTGATATGCTCCCACTTCTACTTCGGAATCTCTAATGACTATAACAAGCCACTTTGTCGTTGATGTCCGTCCTTAACTTTCTGACAAGTCAAGCACCTACTCACATACTCAGCTATTTCTCTCTTCATGTTCGGCCACCAAAAATTTTGTCGAAGGTCTTGATACATCTTAGTACTACCAGGATGAATCAAGAACCTCGAACTATGAGCCTCTTGTAATACCTGCTCCTTTAATTTTGTCTCATTCGGAACCCAAATTCTTCCTTCAAATCTTAATAACCCCTCGTTATCAAGACTGTACTTAATATCTTTTTCATTGGTTAGCCGCTCCTTTACCCGATCACACTCATCAGTTTTTAGTTGCACCTCCTTGACTCTCTCTACGATGGTAGATTGAATCTCTGTCGCAAATAGTAACTGCCCCGCTTCTCTTGGCAACTTCACTTCTATTTCCATCCTAGCCATCTCTGTTATTAACTCAGTTTGAGCCGTTAATATAGATAACTTCTCCCAACCCTTCCTACTTAAGGCATCGGCGACTACATTGGCTTTTACAGGGTGATACAGGATTTCACAGTCACAATCCTTTATTAACTCCATCCATCTTCTTTGTCTCATATTCAACTCCTTTTGTGTGAAGATATATTTTAGACTCTTGTGGTCCGTGTATATCTCACATTTTTCTCTGTAAAGATAATGTCTCCATATTTTTAAAGCAAAAACAACTGCGGCCAGTTCCAGATCATGAGTAGGGTAAACTTTCTCATAATCCTTCAAATGCCTTGATGCATACACAATAACTTTGTCATGCTGTATGAGCACGCAACCAAGTCCTCTATGCGAAGCATCGCTATAAACTATGAAATTTACTGTGTCATCCGGTAATGACAAAATAGGTGCTTCACTCAACCTCTTCTTCAGTTCTTGAAAACTGTCTTCACATTTCTCAGTCCATACGTATTTCACCGTCTTCCTTGTCAAGTTAGTCAACGGAGTAGCTATCTTCCCAAAAATCCTAGATGAATCTTCGATAGTATCCCGCTAACCCTAGGAAACTCCGCATCTCAGTCGGTGTTTTCGATTTTTCCCAATTCATCACTGCTTCCACCTTCGCTGGATCTACTGAAATCCCCTCATGGTCAATGACATGACCTAAAAATTATACCTTTTCCAACCAAAATTCATTCTTAGTGAACTTTGCATACAACTTCTCCTTCCTTAGTGTCTCCAACACTATTCTTAGGTGTTCAGCATGATCTTATGACGTCTTAGAATAGACTAGAATATCATCGATAAACACCACGATGAATTTTTCTAAATATTATTTGAACACTTTGTTCATCATATCCATAAATGCAGCTGGTGCATTAGTCAACCCAAATGACATCACCAGAGACTCGTAATGAGCAAAACGAGTCCTGAATGCTGTCTTTGGTACATCCTCCTTCCTAACCTTCAACTGGTGATACCCCGTCCTTAAATCTATTTTAGAAAAATACTTAGCCCCTTTTAACTGATCAAAAAGATCATCGATCCTGGGCAATGGGTATTTATTCTTTATCGTTAACTTGTTCAACTCTCAATAGTCGATACAAAGTCTTAACGATCCGTCATTCTTCTTGACAAACAGTACCGGTGCTCCCCACGGTGAAACAATCGGTTGTATGTACTTCCTGTCCAACAGTTCTTGCAACTATACCATTAACTCCTTCATCTCCACTGGCGCCATACGGTACGGTTCCCTGGAAATTTGTGTCACTCCTGGCACAATGTCTATTACAAACTCGGCCTCCCTATCCGGTGGAAGACCCGACAATTTACTCAGAAATACATCTACGAATTCTCTAATTATAGGTATTTTTTCCATGGTTGCTACCACTCTCTGGGTATCAACAACATGACACAGATAACCTACACATCCCTTCCTCAATATTTTCCTAGTTTGTGTCATAGTTAGAAAACACGAACGTCCCAGCGATCTATTCCCATAAAATACTACCTGAGGTTGTCTTAACGTTTTAATGTTCACACATTTCTTCTGAAAATCTATAATTGCCCCATGGTTAACCAACCAATCCATTCCGAGAATTACATCGAATTCTCCTAACTTTATCGGTATCAAATCTACCGATAATTTACAACCCTGTATATCTACACAACAACTCCTATGATTATCTTCAACAGGAATTATCTCTTCATTTGCTACCTTAATATTTAAAGGTATAATCAACTTTTCAGGAACTAATCCTAATCGTCTAGCAAAATTGCATGCTATAAACGGACAAGTAGCACCCGAATCAAACAACACGTAAGCATTTATGTCGTTGATCAGAATAATACCTACGACTACGTCCCCTGATGCAACTGCATCTTGGACTGTCATGTTAAAGAAATGACCCATCGGCCTACCCGGCTGTGCTGGACCAATAATAGCTAACTTACCACTATTAGTGCCCCGATTCTCGTCCGTCCCCTTTTTTGGGTAGTTCTTTGCTATGTGGTCAGTTGACCCACACACAAAGCATCCGTAATTCTTCTTTGGACTTGTATAGTTAGGCGAAATGTGCCCCTCCTGTCCACAATTGTAACATACGGCCTTCCCCTTAAGACAGACTCCCAGATGAGTCTTCCTACAGGTTTTACAGGCCTCCATTCTTCTTGTTGGATCTCCTTGCTTCACTCCGGTATTCCCAGAGTTGAACACTTTCCGCTTTTTTCCCTCGCCGCTTCCGCTGGCTCCTTCTATTTTCACTCCCCCATCAATCTTCCCCTTATTCTTCTTGTCTTTGTGGTACAGGATTAAGGCCTCGCTACCACCTTCGGTGATTATTGCCTTCTCTAAAATAGTCCCAAATGTAGTACTTTGGAACACAAATATACGGTTATAGAGCCAGGGTTTCAAGCCTTGCTCTAACCGTCGAGCTTTCCTAACCTCGGTGTCCACTTAGTGTAGAGTGAACCTCGCCAGTTCATTAAACTTGGCAGCGTATTGGGGAACCGTCGTGTCCCCTTGTTTCAAGTCCAAAAATCGCATCTCCATCCTTCCCTGCATACTTTTGGGAAAGTATTTCTCGAAGAATATCTCCTTGAACCTCACCCACGTAACATTCTCAATATCAGCTCTGGCCTGGTTGGCCTCCCACCAAAAGTTGGCCTCTCCCTTCATCATGTAGGTTGCAAAGGCAACCTTCTGGCCCTCGTCGACATTTGCTATAACAAATGCCTTCTCGATTTCCTTCACCCACGTTTGGGCTTCGATAGGGTCCGTAGTTCCTTTAAACTTTTGCGGACCAACACTTTTAAAATCCTTAAAGGTAGTAGCTCGTGCTACTCCCGAATTTACGGGGATATTAGCCCCATTTCTATTAAACGCGACTATTAATAGATTAACAAATTCCTGCATTTTGTTAACCGGACCTCCTTTCGATTGATTTACGTTAGCGCCTTGGTTTTTTTGCCCTCTTCTTGGCAGCATTTTGCTGATACAATAAACAACACATTGCGTCATTATTCCTTTCTTATTAGTTAGTTATTATTCGTGATTAAACAATAACTTCAACATCTATTACTCAATATATTCCGTAAAAAGGCTTATATTGATTCATTCATTGTAGTATAATACTATATCATTTCATTACACAGCCTAAGCTGATTACATTACCATCCCACAATTGCTTTCTAAGAATTGGGATTTATAAAAGGCTACCTTTTGATATACAAAAGAGGGTTTTACGTCACTACTAGATACAAAATATTTACATATCTAAACTACTCTAGCCACTACTAGATCACATTTGCCTTAAGGCATTATCAAAATCTATCTTGACAAGACTGACAATAATATCACTACCGGTAGTATATCTGGCATCCCGCCTCGCCTCTATGGGATAACCCAACTACCGTTCTTTGGAAGTCTGCATGAGAACTCATATGAAAATAGGACATCCTACCTATCTTATGCTTTTTTGTCTTTAGCTCCCCCCTGAGCTCAATGACCTCCTGCTTCAGCTCATGGACCTTGTCCTTGGCCAAAACTCTCTCATCGTGCACCTGCTCCCACATGGACTCCACGTCTGTCTTATCCTCTATGACAACCTGGAGCTCTGCTTTTAGCTCCTTAACCTCCTGACAGTAATGGATGTTTCTATCCAACACTGACATAAAAAGTGACATCATTGACTCCCCCGGAGCTATCTCTACTGCTACTGCTACTGGGTTGAAGGACACTACCTCCACTTCTTCCTCTAACATGCCATCGAACACGGACATAAGGTCTAAGCTCTCTGAGTCTCCAGACTCAACCACTACAACTTCGGCCTCTGCCACTATGGGGTTCAGTATAATCTCTATCTGATTAATTGATCCTTCACTGACTACCTGTACTTCTTTAGACATTCCATTTACACCTAACATCTACACAAAATAATTAAGTTGATTAGTACACGTCAGTAGAATAATAAAAACACATAACATATTTATAAAGCATTTTTATTAGGTTATTTTCTTCTTTTAATTCTTTGACTTCTCTTAAGGTTATGACTTAAGGTTTTTAATTTCCCCCCTTAAGTTTTATAACCTAATGCTTTGATACCAACCTGTGACCCCCAAATCCGGGTATCTTCCAACCCAACAGATGGTGCTACGCGGTACTACCATTCACACATATATTCAATTGAAAAACCTCAAAAGAACCAATATGTCTTCTATATAATTAAAATAATATTAACATTCCCCAGGTTCTTAATAACCATTACATTTGTTCTTGTCATAATATCAAATATATTACAACATTAAACCTATACTATTACATCGACAGTTCAACAGTCTGCTTTAGCCATTCCTTTATCCTTAGAAGATCCTTCAGTCCATTCGATCTTAGCTGCGTTTATATGGTTCAAGCAAGAGTGAGCATGACTAGCTCAGTAAGTATAACAATTCTAATTAACAATATGCTTGAATCATACAAATCACATATCTCCAATAACTGAACAATAGTTATGAAGTACTATCGATAATTCAAAATAGCACTTCTCTTTTCATTAAAACGTTTTACAATGACAATATTCAGTAAAACATCAATTATGGTCCAAGACCTTGAGCATTTCATACTCTATTTGAAAAGGACATCTCGGCACTAAGTCCGTAAGTCTGAAATTTCTTATGAGCACGTCTAGGTGATCAGCCTATAGTACTCTATGTTGATTAACACTACATTCTTTAAATGTATGTACGTTTAAGTTGTGGCAACCTCACGTGCCTGTCGTTTGATGACAAAACATTTTTAGCATACTCAGTCATCATTTGAAAACAACACCAATATAACTTGGTAAAACATTGACCATACTCTGATAGATTGTAAGAAATCCAACATATCATAAGTCTAGCCGAAAGAATTGGCTTTGATTTCATCATAAAACAATTCATACGTAAGAATACATGAACCACAAATCTTTTCCAAATTGAACTGAAACAAGGGTTAGAATACTTGCCTTCAGCGTCTGCTACTGTAATTATACTTCACTTAAAGTCCTTAAGATCTCTACAATAGATGATCACATAGCATACACATTAGGTCATGAATGAGCATATATGGTTTCTAATGAATCTTACCCTACTTCTCAATCTAAGTTCGTATTAGATTTGTTATTATTGGTTCTGGCTTTCCATTATGTTGTTCTTACATCCATATACAAATCAGTTACTTCAACCCTAAGTGATCATACTTAAGATTTAAACATGTCTTAATAATATTATAATTAAGTTTTAGTTCATTACTAATGAATTATCGTGCATGCTTTCCTTACAAACATTTTTCATTATCAAAACCCTAAGGCTGGCGTTGTGGCGCCAGCTCCATTTTCTTCGTAATTGCATTGCTTGTTAACACTACGTAAACTAAAGACCCGGACTACATACTGGCAAGAAGTCCCTTTTGTTATGGCTGCCGTTGTTTGCTAATTAATAAACGATGTATCATGCCTCTCTACCACAATGTTGCTGGCATGGTTTTTTATGCCGCTATATGGCGCGGACTCACATACATCGTAAAGGTTTAATGATTTTTGACTTTGTGAGATTCCCAGGCTCGTAACTTCTTTGTTATAAGTCCGATTTGGCTCGTTGAAGAGCCTACGGTTCACAAATTACATACTCTACGTATTTATAAGACCCCAACTTATTATAAATAAAATTAAATTTCCTCTATTTATTATTTTAAAATAGTAAGGGTTGATTTGATTAATGTGGTTAGTTATGGGTAAAATGCGCAAATATTTCAAATATTCAAGTGGTTATAAAATATTCATTTTATCGGAGAATATTCGTTTGGTCATGGAATATTCTTACTGTCGGGGAATATTCATATGACGGCGCAGCCTTGTGTGGGCCCCATAACGGAAAGCGATTAGATGAAGAAAATGACAAGTATAAGTTGTTTATAAATAACTGGCGTAGTAGTTATATCAATTATATTGTTGGAATACCGGTGGTTAAAACACAAGTAGCATTTGCGGTATTGCACCAATTATTGATTCTTACGTAGGAATGCATTACTCAATAATTGTTACAGGAGTTACTGTTCAATATTTTACTTTATTGATTCAATAATTGTTATGTTGATATTTTATATTATTGTTGTTTCAATAATTATCACTACACAGTATTTTCATTATCAGATCAATAATTCATATTATTGGAATAATATTATTAGATAACATTATTGGAAATGCCTAGAAAGTTCTGTCTAAGGAGAGGTTTGGTCACCTAATTGCGCGCCAGTAAGAAAAAATCTTTATTGGAAAGCCCCCTCTTTCTTGGGAACTGCCTGGTTGTCGATAATGTAATTCTGTAATATTATTTGTGAATAATTAATTATTGATTTATATGATAAGAAAAATATTTATTTTATGTGGATATAGATGGAGAAAATTTTTAATGTGACAATTGTTGAAAATTGATATTTTATCTCTTCTAATAAAATAATTCATTTAATTATATTATTATATTTGAATAATATAATAATGGTGATATTTTTACAATGAATGTGGGATATATGAATATATGAGGAGGAAGAGTGTTTTTGTTGCAATAAATGTTTAAAACATGTTAAACATGTTTTGGACCCCATTTTTCGATCGAAATTGGATTATGGCAGTAAAATCGCCTGTTTGTGGATTTCAATCAACTTCTGTTTGGAATTTGGAAAAACTTAAACTTACAAAGTTGTAGAGAATGGAATTTGCTATGGAAAAGACATAAGATTTGAATTTTTCTGATAAAGGGCTATTTATTATGAATTATTAAAGTTCCGGAGTTACAGAATAATTGATTTTTGGAAGTTTTAATGAAGTTTATTAAGAAAAACATTTTTTGGGCTACACTAACATGTGCAAAATGAGCTGAGATCAGTTGTCTAAGGTGGGCTTGAATTTTTTTAATTATATTATTATTTTATTAAATTTTCTGCTTTGGTGTTCTAAGCATTTTCCTATAAATAGGTGCTTGGGTTAGAATTGAAAATCACACCAAAAACTGAAGTTTTCTCTCTCTTTCTCTCTCTATATTATCGAGCGTATTCTTGTGAGTATTTTGATACTTTGAGTGTTGCTATACGGTGCAAGTTCCCTTCAGCACTATATCCAGTATTCCAGTCAGAAGTACTGTCATTTCGAGGTAAGGATATTGATTTTTTTTAAATGATATTATTTCTTCTAATATCATTTTGTCGGAATATTGGTAAGCTTTTTCTAATGAAATTCTTGTCTTTTAGTGTCAGGGTTACTATTCACGTATACGACACTATTTACGTATACGGCACTATTCACGAATACGGCACCATTCACAGAAAAATTAAATTTTTGTTTTTCTCCAAAATATCTATTGTGGATACTAGCTTTGATTGTATCAATGTTTTGATCATTCTTGAATTTTACTTCACTATGATTATTTATGAAGTATTTTTGAACTCGGATTGTTTAAAGTACGAATCCATAATATTTGTTCTTTTGTTTCACTGGATTCGTTTTCTTTAAAATATTTTTCATCATCCTCAGTCCTAAATGATGGTATTATCGAATATCTTTTTCCCAGTAGTGTAAAAAGATGGTTGATTTTCTTATGAATATCTTTGGCCCGTAGTAAAAAGATGTACAGTGTTGAGATGAACATGACCGATCGATGAATATCTTTGGCTGTAGTGCAAAGATGAATATTTGATTCAAGATGAATATTGGTTGATGTTCTGAGGATAAAATATTGATGATGGACTTTAAATTCATATATTATAGTAGATTTCATTCTCTACGTAACTCTTCTATGAATTATTATTTCATTGCGAATATTGATCCGAAACTTGTTGTCTCATTGTATTTTATCAGATTTTTTCCTGTTAAAGACTAACGATAATTTGTTCTATATTATCTTAGTCATAATATTCTTTACTGGACTAGTTGAGCTCACCCTTTTCCTTTTTGTTCTATTTTTCTTCTCAGGAGGCGAGAATGTAGCGAGTTCTAGTCGGGGTGTGGAATGATGGTTCTATAAAGTTGTTTTAGTAGTCCTCACCATTTTTGTAAAATAATGTACCAATAATTGTAATGAGGACTTATTTGGGTGTGAATATTGTCTAGACGGCAATATTTGTATTTAAACTCACAGTTTTCATGTTGTATTAATAAAGTTGTAGTTGTTTCTGTACCATGTTATTGACGACTCAAAATGGGTGATGTATACCTATTTTGGGGGCGTCACAGTATTCATGCAAGAATTTTATCTATTTGACTTCATTAACTAAAAATCCACCTATTAGTCCATTTTTAACGGAAACGATAAACGTTCGTGAACGTTCAACGCTCGTTTCTTCGTTCTAAGTCGGAATTCGGTCATTTTCGAGTTCGTAACTCTATAATGCCAAATAAGACTTGACTCCATCGTAAACCAACGTTTCTGAGTTCAAACACAAAATTTGACTTCCATTTCGAGAATTTCATGAATTCGACGATTATCGTCCAATCCTGTGAATTTCGGTAAAACTTTGTTACTAGTGATTTATTCATCATTCCAAATGGATTCAATTCATCAACTAAACATCTCAACCTACATATTACAATAGCTTATCTTTAAATTTGGTTATGTCTTATTCCTTATAAGTTAATAACTTAACGAATTATAATTTATAAGTTTTCATTCCTTATGACTTATTATTTGTTTAAGTCCTTTAAGCAACATTCTTACATCTTATCAATCATACTAACTTCTTAAGGTAAACATATGACAAGTCCATATATGTTCATCATAAGTTCATAACTTATTTAGGTTCAAATTACTTATTCATGACTTATTCAGCTTAAGTCCATTGAATATTCAATTCTTATATGTTCTTAGCATACATGTTCATTAGGCTACACTTCTCTTATCACCCTACAATGATAGAGATGGAAGATATAAGATCATAAGATCATTTACCTTTGATGACTAGCTTCCTTCTTCTTGAAAATCTAAGAATGGAAGTTTATCTTAAAAGTGCTTATTCTCTCTAACACTTCAGTTTTTTTGTAAGGAAAGTTGTTGGATAATTTGAACAAGCAAATAATGAATTGTAAGCTTGCTATTTATAGAGCTTCCAAGGTTAGGGCAAATGGGTCATTATGACATCCATCTTCTTTACAAACCTCCTTACTATTCACTTACTTAACAACTAAGTAATCTTGCTAGCCACACTAATTACTTGGCCTCCACAACAAACCCTTGGTTACCAAGATCACCCATGGGTTGCCCCATGGATCTAGCTTTACCCATTGGATCATAGCTTTGGGCTTAATTTAATTACATAGCTTATTCTTGTGGACTTGCATTAATTTGTTTTGGGCTTCACATTAACCACCACTTGGGCTAACACCTTAACGTTTATTGGACTATTCAATTGTTTACACAATCCTACTAGTCCATGTCATTTAATTAAAAACCTTATCACATATATTATACGTATAATTCTCGTATTCTAACTCTATACTAAGTCATAATATGCGGAATACCATCAACCCCATATACTTGTATAATACTTCATATCATACTCATATACACTACCTCGCACAATACATATGTATCATACGATCATTACATTAGATTCTTAATACTTGATTTTCCTAACGTTCTCGACCTAAGTTCACATGCGAAATATTATGTTTTCCATACTTGAATTATTATTACATAATCCAGCTTACTTTGATATTTTATCATTACGTATTTCTCGGAAGTTCAAAAATAATTTTCGAGCAGAAATCGATGAATAGTATTTTTCAGAAAATTTCTCGAAAAACTTTTATTTTCGTCTTGGAAATTCAAACACTTTAATTCCTTCACGTGATTAAAATACTATGACTTTCTGATGTTTCTAGATTATAAAATGACATTCATATTACTAATACATAATAATAACAAATAATATTATTTTACTCATTATAAAAGTATTTACAAAAGATTCGATTTTATGGGACGTTACAAGAATCGTCTTTAAGAGATAACCTTGGAGGACAAAGCAGCTCCAATTTCGGAGACAACCCCAGAATTATCAGTCTTACCATCTCAGAGACAACCCCGAGATACCCAGTTCCAGTCCCGGAGATAACCCCGGGAGGTCCAATTCCAACCTCGAAGAGAACCCCGAGGAGTGCATTTCCAGTTACGGAGATAACCCCGGAATCATCAGTTTTCCACCTCGGAGACAACCCCGAGATACTCAGTCCCAGATACTGTTAGGTTTGTAATATTCTTGGACGCAATCAAATTGCACAAATTAAGCGGAAGCATGAAAAAGTAGAGTTTAAAATTTTACAAACCATATACCCGGATCATCCTTTATGCATAATTATTAATTAAACGAAAATATGAAGAACAAGAATTATACCCTTGAAGTTTCGAGCTTCCTGAGGTACAAGTTCACTTCCAATCTTTTCACGTTCAACTTGAATCCATCGGGTTTGGTTCCTTCCTTTGATCAATGTTAGCCACCCAAGTGTTTGGCCTCTAGAGGTGATCCACCAAGGAAGAAGAAAGATTCAAGAAGATGGGTGTTTGGCAAAACCCTAGTTTTTCTATCTTTCATAGAAAAAGCATACTCTCCAACAATTGGAATTACGTATCATGATATCTGATATAAGACTCATCTTATAAAGATATCAGTTAACTCTTCTAATCTAATTTGAAAATAGGGTATTATTTAATTAATTAAATTCCTTTAATTAATTAATCTCCCTAATCTTATTAGGGATAATTAATTAAACTCTTTTAATTAATTTTTCTCCTAATCTTATTAGGAATAAATGAGAGTACTTTTATTAATTAATTCCCAAACTCCTTTAGGAATTAAATAATAATAATAATAATAATAATAATAATAATAATAATAATAATAATAATAATAGTAGTAGTAGTAGTAATAATAGTAAGACTCCTCTTATTAATTTATATTTAATATTTCTAAAATATTAAATAATAATATTATTAAGCTATTTAATTTATTCTATCACCATAGATTAAATTAAATATACTTAATTTATTATTACGATTATGCCATTAACTTCTTAAATAATTATTTTTCCTTTTATGGTGTGACCCTTTAGGTTCTCCATATTAAACCCAGGTTGTGAATAAATCAATTAGAACAATTCTAATCTTATTTAAATAAATAAATTAAACTATTAATTTATTTAAATAAATAATATTTATTCTACAATAGGTATAAGCCTCCCTAGCGATTAACGATTTTCTAGATAATATAAATTTCAACATTAATCATAAAATAACCTTTGAGTAAATAGTTACCGTACAATTCAATCTTTCCACCATACAATGTCCTAATTAAATATACGACATGAAATTACTGTCAAGTCTTATTTTATTTAATTATATGTATTTCGACTCTTAAATGCACAACTCTAAATAATGCAAATTAAAAACTCATTTCTAATTTCATTCTGCCTTGGCCAATGACTACTGGGTTGTCATTTATCGAATATGTAGCAACCCCAAATCCAGGTCCTAAATCACCATAGATCTGGTATACTATTTTTATAGCTATTGCGAAAGATATAAACATAAATTGATTATACATTAAACTTACACTCTTTTCCCCAAGGTCGAGAACTTTCACTTAATACACAGTTCATAACTTATTTGACTTACAACAACATTAATATACAATACTTATACAAATTTAGCTGCACACATAAACTTAAAGCTGGAACTGTCTTTAACATTTCCTTGTATCCGACATATTTGCCTTAATCTGCAATGTTTATCATGATATAGCAAGGGTGAGCATAAGTTTGCCCAGCAAGTATAAGTTTATTAGGATATATCATGATTGTAAGAATTTGAATAATAAGCTAGCTATAATTCAATAATATAGTTTTGAATTAGCATGAATAAATTTTTATAACTGAACGAGCATTGAACATGAACAAATATATCTGGACCGAATGGTAATGAAGGTGATCAGCCTTTCATACCTGATGAATACATGCAATACGCACAGAGTGCAATTAAACAATTCATAGACATAGTAATCAGCAACGATTAACCACAAGTATATTTGAATGAAATAACTCGAGGTCGAGTTAAGAAAAACTTCCACAATAAATAAGTATAAGAAACTTACCTGTTCGGTCGATTACTGTTACGCAATTTATTAAGCTTTAACTGAAGACCTAATATATAAATAATATCAATATACAAATTAGAATAATATCATCACAGTATAATACTATTATATATAATCATAGAATAACCTAAACACATAATACATAACCCTAACAATCCACAAACTACCTAAAACTCGGTATCAAGTCAAACTATTTCAGTCTGAGTCGAAACCAACACAAATCTGACATCCCGACGGTCTAGTGGGATAAATCTCGAGTCTAAAATCACTAAGACTCTGTCTAAACTGGTTCACAAATATTTTAGATAATTTATTATCAGTAAAAATATTTTTCATAAGCTCGTAATATTCAAGTAATTATTACCATCACTACAAGAAAAAGGTTTATCAGCGACCGCCTATCAACGACCGCAGACGGTCATAGAGATATCCATCATCACGAATCGCGACGCGTCGCCGATAATCGTCGCACAAATTTCGTCATTTGGGATGCACATCAGTGACTATAATTAGCGACCGACATATCTGCGACCGATATGAGCGACCGAAAGGACAAATTCGGTCGCTAAGCTGAGTCAGCATGGTCCAGGGCCAAAGCTGATGTGGTCCACGTGTCAGCGACCGGGATCAGCGACCGCATGTAGTCGCTGATATGGAAAAAAATAAAGAACAGATTTTTGATGTTTTGCAGAATTCCCAAAAACCTGTACCTGTTTTGTACCTACTTTATCCCAACACACATACCCAACAACAGCATACACATCAATATAAACATCCATCGTCCACCAACACATACACCAAACTAGTATATAAACCTTTAAAAACCAATATGATTTGAATAAATATAATAATATTTCAAAACTTGTTTAAGTAACATACAAACATCCAAAGAATGAATATACAAGTACAAGCTTACACTATAACTACAAAACTAATCTAAAGTAGGTACGTCAAGCATCATCACCTCCTTGATCACCCTATAATTAACAAAATAATAAAAAAAGTTACAAATATATACTAACTATGTTAATATTGGTATATTACGACAATATATACAACAAATTGATTTTATACCTCATCGTCATCCCCGTGTTGTGATGCTGCTGCTGCCGCTACTGCTTCAGCTAACTCCTCAACACTCAAAGTCCCCAGATGCCCGCCTAGTATCTTCAGAAGATCGCAATCTTGACATATAGCTCTCACACAGTCAGCCGGAGTATGAACAGCTGGATGGCTCGATAACTGTGTAGTCTGGGTAGAAGAGCAGCCTGAGCCACTGAAGGATGGGCGTCGTCGTTGTCCTTGACCTTTAATGTAGTTCTTCTTCACAACAAGCGCCCTCTCCCACAACTCTTGATCAATAGGTGGACGTGGAGTGCCTTCAGGATAGCGCTCATTCAATAAACGTTTATAAGTGTCCTGTCATCATGTTAACAATTAAATAGTTAAAAATAAATTAATTCTGTAAGTATTGATAAACAAGATCAAGTTGTTAAAATTTATTACCGCTATCTAGATAGCCTCAGGCAGACCATCACGGGTGGCCACATACACATCCAGCCAATGGATAGGCTGACCTTGAGACTGAGACTCCTATACAAAAAATAGCATAATATTACTAAGTAAAAATGTGATATATTTTCTACAATTCATGATTGTAAATATATTAAAACTTGTAAATCACGCACCCCAACGGTGATATGTCAAGAATGTGAAATACTATCGCCTCAGATATGTCCTTTTAGCCTTTTCGCCATCGTACACCCCGAGGATCCATTGGTAGCGGCGATCTTTCGTCTTTTCACCCACTCTCACTCTCCATTGGGCACACATCTCAAATTTTATATGGCTGGGTGCACCACCAGAGCTATGCTCGTGCATGTAATCTTCTCCCTGGCCTGGATGGTCGATCTCGGCATTGTGAAGGGCTTTTTGTCTTTCTTTATTCAAATTGTCTTTGGTGCGGACCGCAGACTACACTGCTGTAATAATGTCTCAGATCCTTTGAAGCTGCAAGCGTCCTCCCATCTATACCGTTTTACGCAAATTAAACAACAATAATAATATTACTAAATAATTATCCTTTGAATATTATAATAATATTATCTGTCATAATTTAAAAAAACATACCTGAAATTCTGCCCAAACAGCATCCTTGTGGGCGATAGGTGTGCTTCTCCCACGTAATCACGTGTGTAGCCAATTTCGTAAACACAATTTGTGATATGCACTTTGACGATCTTATTATCCGAAAAATCACTATAATATACAACATCAATTAAAGACGTTATCGTATTTATATAATATAAATACCACGTTATTCTCTTATCATTAATATTTATTTAATATTAAATTTTAATGAAAAAAATCATAACATAATATTATAATATATTTATAATATATCAAAGTATTTTTAATACCTTAAAGTCACATTTATATGATTTTTAAACAATTAAATTCATTATCCCATAATTGCTATTAATATTAAAATATTAATATATTCATGACAAAATATCAAAAGTTATATTTTATAACTTAAAATATTTTTATAACACTTAAATCATTTTTATATGATTTTTAAAATATTAATTCTATTTTTCCATAATTTATTTAATATATGCATTAAATAAATCCATTACCATTAATATTAATTTATTAATGAATTTCATCACAAAATATGAAAAGTAATTAGAAATAACTTAAAAAATTTCTAACACCATAATATATTTTTTCATAACTTTTTAAATATTAAAATCATTTTTAAATAATTTATTTAATATTATAATTAAATACCATTTATATTCCAAAAATATTAAATATTTATGAAATATACTCAAACTAATTAAAAACTAATTTTTAGGCTTTAAAATAATTTTTAGTAATCTATTATGTATTTTTAATAATTTAAAACTAATTTTTTATAATTATTTAATAAAATAATTAATTTTCTGAAAAATAACTGTCGCTAAAGGGCCCTATAGCGACCAAACTATCGCTATAGGTGTTCTTGAGCTGTTCTTGAGCCTGCCCAAAAACTTATGTCAGTTTACAAGTGGGTAAGTTTGACTGGTTATAACTCTTTGATCCTTACGTTTCTGGGTTCGAAATGAAGTTCATGTTATAGTATTTATGTAATACTATAACCCCAAACAAGGTTCATGGCTAGCATGCATCATATCAAGAAGACATAAGGCATCAAACAAGTTGTCAGACACTGTTCTTTATTTCTGGGTTTTCTAGAAATGAAGAACAGCTCAAAGTGCCTATTTTAGATCTCAATAACATGCACTCCCGATCTGCTTTGTGAGATTTAATGATTCAAAGTTGTAGAACACATGACAGGGTACAAATATAAAACATCGTAACATAATAAAATCATCGCATGAGAAAGATCTGGCATGGCCAATCCATGTCAAAAAACTTGTTTATCAACTCTCTGGGTTTTTCAGAAAATTACGAAAACGGATGGTCAACGCTACTTTGACTTTGCATAACTTTGATCCAGTGTATAATCTGGGAGTTCTAGAGGCATGAATAGGTAGCCTACATGTCAGTCTACATAACTATAACTACAACATGGCCAAAAATGTTAACAGAAGCAAGATCAGTGGCCATAAAGATGTTGTCAGAGGCTTCCTGGGAAAATATGGGTTACCCAAAAAACGTAAAGTCATGGCCAGTCAACGGGTTTTGACCAATAATAACTCTCAATCCATACATAATCTGACCCTTATTCGAGTTTTAGATCAAAGCCCACATAACCTATTACAAATACAAACCTTTAAAACACTAATAACATTAACAAAGACAGATCTAGGAGACCTGACATTCGACTGTCAGACAACATTACAAAATTTTCCAGATTTTTGAAAACTTCTAATTCGTGCATATAAATGTTATGGATTCACTTTATAGCAACCCAGATCATTAAAAGACACCCTAATACACAACTTTAACCAACAAATTAAAACATATAGCATAAGATCACATGGTTTCAAAATTTTAGGGTTTATACCTTTCTAGCTTTGATTCTTGATTTCTTTCCTTGGATCCTGTTCTTGGCAAGCTAATACATGATATTGGCTTAGTTTATCATTCCCTCTCACTCTAAGTTATGAATTTTTAGAGAGGGGATGGTTTTGGCAAGTATGCTAAGTAAAGTTAGATTTTCTTTACTTTAAATCTTTTATCCATTGAATCTAGTTGCTAGGTGCCAATGTATTGGCTGAGATTGCTGAGTTTTGAGCACATGGGAAATATTTAGTTGGTTACCAACTCTATTATATGGCAAGATTCACACGCTAACCAATTAAAGAATACAAAAAGGGCACTCAGGTCTTTTTACTAACCAATATAATGGCAAGTTGGACCTTTGATGCAACCCTCAGGGTTTAATCCTTAGGGTTTGAACCCTTAAGGTTTGAACCCTTAGGGTTAAAACCTAAGGTTCTAAAAATTTAATTTTCTAAGAATTCCAAAATTAGGTTTTCAAAATAGAAAATTAATATTTCCAAATTATAATTAGGATTCTATAATTATATTAAAATTTCCTAATCATAATTCAAGCTTGCCAATTAGGATTAATATTTCTTAATAAAAATTAAAATTACCTAATTACCAATTAGGGTTTCAACTGTACAAATTAGGGTTTCTAATAATTAGGGTTCTTAATTATTATAATTATAATTAATCATTAGGGTTATCCCTAATTAGATTTGTAGTTAATACTCAGATTCCTTATACATAGCATTTAAATTCCCAAATTAGGGTTTTGAATATTCGAATTATGGTTTTGAATTCCCGAAACTAAAATTAGGGTTTTCGGACATCGTTAGGGTTTCTAACAGTTCGTTAGAGTTTTCTAACTTAAACATGATGTTTTTAACCTAACTTTAGGGTTTAATAAAGTTATAATTTATCCAATAAATTCATTGATCTTAAATCACAACTGTAGACATAAAATCTCTTATTAGGGTTTAATAACTGAACGTTGACGTTTTTAAGATATACTTAGGGTTTGACATTGATATAATTTATCTGGTCAACCCTTGACCCTTAACCACATTCTGAACACATAAATGACCATACACACCGAACATATACACTTATATACTTAATTCTGAATAATTCACCACAAAAAATTTTAAATCCATAAAATTTCTTTCCAGAAATGTCAAATACATTCATTTATTTTCTGTCTAGGTTTATTTTTCAACCTTTAATCCATCATTTAAGATTTAAATAATTTTCTAAATTTTTCGAGTTGTCACATTCACTCCTTCTTCTAAAAATTTCGTCCCCGAAATTTACCTTACACCTTACTCCATGCACCATACACCATTCATTCACAGCATCACATGCTACCCAATACATTCCTCACAAGAGTAAAAAAAAAATCAAATATTGTTGAGGAGTTATATAGACTGTTGTCTGTCATTTTCGCAAAGGTTTTATGGAAATTCATCCGCAAACCGCACTGGTCTTATGAACATAGTGGGTGATCGGCCTGGATTACTTCAGACCGCCCAAGAATAATCTTGGTTTGATTTGTTTCTCTTCATTGTCATAGGCACAAAAATTTTACCTTAGTCTTATTGGATTCCGCACCAAAACAATTTGGTTCGGGAAATTTTTTTCAATGAATACTTGGAGTTTTCATAAATATTAGTCTAGCTGAATCGAATAGCGTAGACTCATATCAATAATCAATTTCAATTGATTTACGAATGTGTATAGCCAAACGTCGTTGGCAAATTAAATTTTTGAAAATATTTTTGAGAATGACGTCATGATGCCGTACTGTATTAACAGTCCGTTTGAGGATGCCGTCATTGCATGACTTTGTCATAACACATCATACAATAGTGGAACAATGATTTTAGATCAAATTCAACATTATATATTCTTGTATTTACAACTCCATCAACTTTTTATCATCTCTGCACCAGGTTACATGGTACATAAGTGATAACTAAAAATATATTTTGATATTTTAAATCATTTTCGTCTAGCCGAAACAAGTAGCATAGACTATACTTTAAACTATTCAATTTTTTTTTACAAACTAGTTTTATCATCTCAACAGGTAACGAGGTGTAGGTGGCCCGAAGTCCAGGCATACATAATGGTCACCAAGAGTTGAGAATAAAAATTCATTTTTCAAAAGCACATAGTGCGTATTTAGCTTGATGTCAAAATTTTGAAATCTAGCATAGCTAAGAGTTTTGGAAAACATATGTCTCCACTAATAATCATTTACTTAAACAGTCTATCTATTTCTATTATCCTTAATACTCCATTCACATGTATCTATTCCCAGTTCGTCAAACAACACCCATGAGTTCAAGAACTTTCCATAATTATATGAGTTTAAGAACTTATCCTAGTCAGACCTTTGGCGTCCATTCGCTGAGGGGTTCATAAACATTTCATATAACTATGAGTCACAAACGTACCATAAGTATGAGTTTTAAGAACTCGTACTTAACCTTGTATCCTCTACCTATAACCTATCTATCTGTTATCACTACAAAAAAATGGGGCTTCAGCAACAATCGATTTTCGTTGCTAAATGTGCCAAATTTTGTTGCAAAAGGGTTTTGGCAACGATTTTACTGTCGTTGCATCTTTCGTTGAGCAATGAGCGTTGCTAATTGTTCCGCAACGAATGTTTTTTTTCGTTGCCAAAAGTAATACATTTTACAACGAAATTTGACTTTCGTACAGAGACATGGATCATTTAGCAACAAAATGTATTGTTGCAGAATAATTAAAATTTCGTTGCTAAAAGCCTCATTTCGTTGCAAAAGCCTGCTAATTGGCAACGAAATGAACATGCATCTTCGTTGCAAAAGCCTGCTAAAAGCCCCATTTTTGGCATTGACCATGCATTTTCGTTGCAATTGACACCATTTTGCAACGACATTTTTCGTTGCAGTAAATTATGAAAATTGTTGCCTAAGCTTGCTTTCGTTGCGGAATGCAAACTTTTTTAGCAAGGATTTTCGTTCTTTGATTATATTATTTGGCAACAACATTATCTTTGAATCAAGAATCTAAAATGTTTGTTGTTGATTATTTTTCAATAGCAACGAAAGTCGTCGATTAGCAACGCCATTATATGTTACCATTTCTTTATATATGCAACGAAAGTTGATATGATTTGCAACGATAAAAAATATTGCCTTTTATGTTAGTATCAGCAACAATATCCTCTCCGTTGTTATTAGGTTAATTTTTCGTTGCCAAATATTATATTTTTAATGTCATTAGCAATGAAAATTTGTTGCTAAATGTATAAAAAATTGTTGCTATATTAAAACTTGTTCAAGATTATTTTATAAACAAAAATAATTATGTCTCAATAACCCCATAACAAATTATGATGATGTAAATACAAAAAACTAAAATATTATAAATTAAATAAAATCATCTGATACATGATCATTCATCATCTTTACAATCAAACTTCGTACGACTGAAAACTACAAAGCCCGTCTTAGTTGACACTATCTGCCATCAAGAGGTTAACACTAGTGCCATATATGAAAAAAAAAATCAAGAAAGAAATGTTTATAATAGAAAACAATACTTAAGCTTACACAAGAGTTTCAACCATGGTTCATTCTTCAGGTATTCTGCCAATATTAAAACAACATAAGCCCAGACCTTTGAAAATCCCTTGTCCCTCAAGTCCTGGGGGTGCATTTTGTAAGGTCATCAGCAACACCTACAAAAGTAGTACAAAATAGAAAATAGTTGAATAATCTTGTACAAAAAGCAATATTATGTTTACTTCTAAAATAAATTAGATGGTTCACAATAATAAATATATGATTAACCTTCATTGGAGAATACTTGGGAATAAAAGATGCAATGCAATAAAAAAATTTATTTTAATAAAAATAAAGGGAGCAAGGAACTTGACTCAGATCTATAGATCATGTAAGCCAAGATAAATTAAAGACCATACTTCCAAAACATTATGTAGTGTCTACAGTTATGTTAAAGAAACAGATTACTAAGAGAGAGAGAAAGAGAGACCGCAATCAGCCCAGCCCTTCATACTCAGGATTACATCTAACAGTCCATGTCCTGGCAACAATATTAAGAAAAAGCCACATGCCACATCATCCAATAGCCTTTTTGCCGATTCAAACATCAGCAGGAGATATACGAACTGTATTACGAGAACAACTACTAAATGGCGAGCTACATCATTTCTTAATTGATAACAAAATATATATTAGTCACCTGCTCATGTAAGAATTATCAGTGGTACTGATAAGTATCTGTTCTCCAGTTAAGAGATAAGTTGGTACCTACAAATGAGTTGGAAATAAGAAAATAAGAAGTTAATGCAATTTCAGAGTTAGAGTTATATACAAGTTGATATGGTCCTAGTAAATCAAATTGGCATGCAGGACTTGCAACAAATAAATGTGAACTACCAGATTTAAAATCTTTTTACACAAACTGTGCTGCCAAAGAAGTTTAAAAGTGAAAAAATAAATATAGTGATTTGATTTGGGATATAATGGTGTAACATCCTAACAGAGTGCGCTCTGATAGTTGGCTCTCATAACAGAGCTAAATCTTTCAAGTTGTAAAATTATAATAGTCTAGATATAAGTCTCAGTTAGTTTGCTCTACAGTTACTTCATATAAAATTGTTCTTAATAGTAAATACTATTAATGTCACATTAAACATTCGAACAGTGTTGGGACTTGAGAACCCCCATATCATTGTTCGTTTCATGACATACGGCTAAAATTTTGGATTGTATTTCAAGAAAAATTAACAAGATAGACCCTTAAAACTGGATAAAGAAAAAAAATCTTGGAATGACAGTAACTTTCTTGAGGTAATCAATCAAATTAGAAAGAGTATATAAACTTGGTGCCAATATTTTCTTCCCTTTTGGACAAGTCAAAATAATATAACTAAAGCATCAAGAGTACTGCCAACACATATACAAAAAAAAGCTAACCCTGACAAAGGGAAGCAAAGATGCTCTGCAAATTCAAATAAAGAATCAAAAGACCCAGGTTGTGGTTCTGAAAAATACAGAAAAACAGGATAGACTATGAGGTTTTTTTGAGGTTCAGAATAGACAACTCAGTTCCCTGCTACACTCAAATCATACTCATGAAGATTGAAGAAACACATAACCATCCAGAAAAACCTTCTCAAAGTAAAGCTAGATATCTAACTTCACTTCTGCATAAGGATCATGCTTAAACCTAAATGCAGAATTTCTGATCACAAATGTAGAAACAAAGGAAGGGAGGGGGGTGGGGGATGAAAAATAGACAATCTTGACATTAATTATTATATTATGAATAATAGGATTCACTTTGCGGTATGATTGATTAACTTTTTATGTTTTTTTATTAGCAACTTAGCCCATGCATAAAAATAGTATGTTAACAGAGTGATTAAAAAATTAATTAAAGAAACTAAAACTATGATGTTAGATTCAAGAATTATATTTCTTACTTCTGACATGGTCTACTTTTTTAATTCTGAAAGTAAATTAATATTTTCCAATGCTCTTTTCTTACACTCTTGAATCTTTTGAACATTGGGTAGAGTTGATATCAAGATGTCATTGTAGTCCCAATCAGGGACACAAGGAAGAGGGGTGATTAAATCAGTCTAGGACAAGCTCAGTATTTTAACCCTAGATAAATCAATATTTAAGAATATACAAACCCAGAAGAACCTACAAAAAACATTTTATATTAAGACGGGACTATAGGATTATCTATGTTCCCAACACCAAATGTATAGAATACCAGAACAGTGAGACCATTGTCCAATAAAGCCTTCTTAGTACTGTAGATATAAAAAAGAAAAGAAAAAAGGAGACGAGAATTATCAAGTTCCAATAATTAAGAACAAGAAGAATCCAAGGAAGTATAATAGTATGGCCTTGAAGTAACAGATATATTATCCCTCCTCCACAAAAAGAGTTCCATTTGCAAAATTTATAAATTTAGGATACACTTTTATTCCATGTTTATCCCTAAATTTATGGTGCGTTAAGTTAGTAGGTTATGGTTTAGGAAAGAATCACATATTTAAAAATTTCAGATAACAGAATGAACTGTAGTTGACTAGAGATTTGAGAAGCTCTTTGACTTTTTTCTGAAGTGCTGGGCTCTGCTGTCTCCACCATCGCTGGAAGTGACATATCCACCATGAAATGCACTGTGTTTATTCAAATGCATTTCAAAAATATGCAATCATAATATAAGTTACTCCAAGTAAACAGACATGAGTAAATGTGTTAATGTGGAGAGAGAAATATTGCCATTTCAACATAGATGAACTTGCAATTCTTGTCATCCAACAAAGCTGAAATTACATAATTCAATATGTTCTGAGCACAAGTACCCTAATTATTAATTCAACAAATCAATAATAACCAGTCAAGCAACTAATTCACACACACACACATATAGATATATGAATAATATAGAAGAAAAGTGTACCTGAATTGAATTATTTGGCGCCAACGTAGTACTGATCAATGGTTTTCAACCAGCCAACATAATCGTTGAAGGAGAAAGAACAAGCGAGTTTTTAAATGAGTAACATATATTCTAATTAAGAAAAATAAACATTCTGATTGTAATACCCAAACAATTAACATCTTGATTACAACCTAAACAACTAAAAGCAATTTTGGAACTCAGAAACTACACAATTAATTGCAACTGTTGAGACCTACACAATATCTAAAACTGAAAATCAAATACTCAATATTGAAGAATAAGGAAAGAGATTCAGATGCTTATGATTTAGGTTCAGCCCAAAATCCAATTGTGCTCTACACACGTATACACACCTTCTTCCCCAAACGATAACATAATCTAACCCAATTAATTCATAAACACAATCACTGAATGTTGTCCCAAATAAACATGACTACAAAATTAACCGATGATACTGCATACAGGAAATTGATTGGATGCTCTTATTAATTTCATGAGTTTGACGTTGAGCATATGAAAACTTCTAATGTACTATAACAGTTTGACAGAGATGAAATTGGGGATAAACGAATTCACATATAAACATGACTGCAAAAACCTAGATTTAACAAAATTAAGCTTACCAGATCGCGATTGAAGAGTGGATTAATAGCTTCTAAACATAGACGGGCGCTCCACGAATTAGCGTCCATATTTGAAATTGAAGCTCTTTTGGATCAAAATCGATTAGGGTTCCAACAAAGTAGAATTTGATATTTCAAGTTTTGGATTAAAACTCCTAAAAGATGAGAAAAATTATAGATTTGAAACCCAAATTGGTCTTGTTTCATGCGTAACTCTTTTTCCAGACCACGCACACATCTCCTAAATTAGGAACTTTGTTCCCAAAAAAAAAGAGATTGATAACATTTAAAAAGTGTTTTAAAAGTAATAGTATATGTAAAATTATTTTTTCAAAAACTTTAAAACATAAATCTAAATTTAAATTTTAAGATATCATAAATTAATAATAACAAACTGAAATATAAGTCTTTAATAGAAAAAAAATTAATATTTTAACATTTATAATTTTCTCCACAAAAGTCATAATTATTATAATTTTTTTTATTGTCAATTTACAATATTTTAAAATTTAAATTATTGTAACTTACTTAATATTTTAATTAATACAATTAATATTGTAAATTACTTAAAATTCTTATTAAGAATAAAACTTGTCTTAAAATATTAATTACATTACAATTTGAGTTCTAAGATATTATAAATTGTTAACAAACTCAAACTTAACTTTTTTTTTATTGAACATATGAGTATTTTTTTTTTTGACATTTATGTTATATTCTACAAAAATAGCGTCACTATCTTTTTTTTTCCTTTTTGTCATGATCAGTGTATGAAATTTTAAACTTTTGAATGTATGTAAAGTTTTTTACTTTATAGTTTATTACAAAAATAGTCTATATTGTAAGTTACCTACAAAGTGTTATTAAAAGTAAATTTACTATTGTAAAAATATAATGTATTTATATTCACCACAATAAATTCTAAAAAAATTATTTTAGAATAAATCAGTGACTAGATTTATCTCTCGCAAAAAACCACTGAACAATAGTATATAATGAGTAACAATTCATTCATTAATAGTTTTTTTCCTCGTAAATTTTCATCATAAATAGGCGCCAAAATTTTTTCTACCACCTCAATTTTGTGATTGAAAAATTATAAATTGCGAAGGATATTTCTTTTTCTAATAACTATATTGTCACTAATTTTTTTTTCTTCACTGTTCCTTCGCTAGAAAACTCTTCATGTGAAGTACTGAATTCCTTCACAAACTTTCCTTCACTACATCCCTAATTTCTTGTAGTGTCTTTATATAAAATCAATATATAGATAGAACCCCAATATAATAATTCGATGGATCAATCCTTGGTGTGTTAAAAAGATTTTATTTTAAAACAAATATTTTTAAAAAAATAAAAACTTCAACGACTGTCGTTGGGAGTAAAGGTTCTCACATCTAATTTGGAAAAAACTACTAAACGCCATTCGTTTTTTGATATTTTTTTTTGGCTAAAAATTAGAAAGGCAACCAACGCCACTTTAAAAAATATTTTTTTAAAAAAAACGAATTAAAAAAAATTACCTTAATTTTTTTTAAAATGATTTTATTTTTTTAAAGAAATTTGAAAAAGATAAAAATGTGATCCAATGCCAAACTAACCGGTATTGTGAGACCCCAGATTTTATCAATAAAGATTTAAATTTTGTCGAAATAATTTTTAATATTATGGTGTGAATTTGAGATAATATTATAGTTGTGGGTAGTATTTATAAATTTTGCAAAGTATGCAAGTGGTTATATTATATTCGATTGGTGGGGAATATTCGGTTTAGCGAGGAATATTCAGACAACTACTCAATCATTGGTGGACCCCATAATGTAATTATTGTCGGATCGAGAAAACGACAAAAATATTTTATTGAAATAACGGCGGAAGTTTTACTGGTTGATATTGTTGAACTACTCGGTAGTAAAAGTACAATGAATACGTGTGGTTGCATAGTAGCACACAAGATTGATTATTGATGCTTTGTGTGAGAAGTCACTCGCTTTTATTCCATTATTATCGATTAATAATATGAATTATTATAGCGATAATGACGTTTTGTTTTATTCGTATTATTAACGTAATAAAAGCGAAACATCTTTTATATAAAATAGAATACTTTATTAAAGTTATTCTATAAATAGTAATATATTATATTTTATTACGATAGTGTTGCAGTAGTGTTTTCAGATAGTGTAACAGATAGTGTTTGCAGATAAGTAAAATATTTTTATATAAATAGAATATATGATATTTTTTTTAAAAGATTTTTGTGAGACCCCATATTTTATCAATAAAGATTTAAATTTTTATCGAAATAATTTTAATATTATGGTGTGAATTTGAGATAATATTATAGTTGTGGGTAGTATTTATAAATTTTGCAAAGTATGCAAGTTGTTATAAAATATTCGTTTGGTGGGAATATTCTTTTGTTAGGGAATATTCGCATAACTACTCAATCATTGGTGGACCCCACAATGTAATTATCATTCGGATTGAGAGAAAAGACAAAAATATTTTATAAAAATAACTACGGAGGTGTTACTGTTAAAAGCATTGAACTACCCGGTGGTAAAAGTACAAAGAATACGCTGTGGTCGCATAGTAGTAGACACCAGATTGATTATCGATGCTTACGTGAGAAGTCACTCAATTTATGCTCAATTATCGCACAAGAATTCACGCATCATATCTCTTATATTATTGATTCAATTATTGTCACAAAGATCATCTCGTATAATATGTTATATTATTAATTGAGACGACAAGTTATAAATGATTAATAATTGTTGAAAGATTAAAAAATGTGTTGATTAAAAATAAAATAATTTGTGGTAATATTTATTCAATCCTTAATGAATATAAAGAGTCTGTTATGAGACGTTTGTGGTTAGTTTGATTATTTTATGGGGGGCCCATATGTCATTATCTAAGAGTCTCTTCGTCAATAGTAATTACCTTTGTGAATAGTAATTAGCTTCGTCAATAGTATTTACCTTCGTCAATAGTATTTACCTTCGTCAATAGTAATTACCTCCGTGAATAGTAATTACCTTTGTGAATAGTAATTACCTTCGTCAATAGTATTTACCTTCGTCAATAGTATTTACCTTCGTCAATAGTAATTACCTTTGTGAATAGTAATTACCTTCGTCAATAGTATTTACCTTCGTCAATAGTAATTACCTTCGTCAATAGTAATTACCCTTGTGAATAGTAATTATCTTCGTCAATAGTAATTACCTTTACCAGACGTCAAACCACTTGCCGTTTCACATTACAGGCGTCGAACCACTTGTCGTTTCACATTACAGGCATCAAACCACTTTTCTTTTCACATCACTAGTCGTCAAGCCACTTGCCTTTTTCATAATGGCGGTGTTAAGCTAGAAATCTTCTATAAATAGAGGCCTAGTGCTTCATTATTTTTCATTTAATTCACCGAAAACTCTAGAGAGAGAAACTATATAGAGAAGGAAGAAAAGTATTCTGCTACTTCACCTTGCCAATATTCAGTTCTTCTAAGGTAGGGAATATTATTTGTTGTACCCGTAGTAAGGGTGTTATTCTTTCTTATTCATGAAGAGAACTGTTGTTATTCCATTCCTTATTATTTCGCTGAATAACTTTGTAAAAGTGGTATACCCTATACATAACCTCGATACGCAGATACCCTATACTTGGTGAAATCCTTATATTATTCCATTCTTATTTATCTCATTGGAATAACTCGTGATCACGCTGAATCCCCTATACTTGGTGATCTCCTTCATTATTCCATTCTTTATTATTCTCATTGGAATATCCTCGCTCAGGTGTGTTTTACATAGGACACGGTTCCATTGTTTATTATTCCGCATTTATTATTACATTTGAATATCCACATGCTGTGTGTTTTACAGGACCGGTTCCATTGTTTATTATTCAAAGCATTTATTATTCTGTTGGATCATCCCGCTTTGTGTGAATTTCACACGACTGGTTCCGTTATTATTATTCTCGTTGAATAACTCGTCATGCTGGGAAATCGCATGCATGGTGATTTCTTTTGTTATTCCATTCTTTATTATACCCAAATAAGTTAAATCTTTCGATTTCTATACTCTATGAAATTAGTGGAATATCCTCGATATTTGCGCTTCATCCAAAGATATCTTTTCATGGAAATATTCTTCCGATCATTTTTGAATTTTACTCTACAAAACAGTATCATGTTGATAATTTGGACGTTAATAATTCCTGGATAAAATAATTCTTGAACTTGTTTTATTGAATTATTATGTCATTGTCATCATCCTCATGTTATATTATGTTATCTTCTACTACGTGTATAGATGAACTTAGTATGATTATGACCGAGGATCATTCGGTAAGATAATCATGGCTTGTTATAAATGATGTGATAAAAGTCCTCAGTGGTCTGTAATGCAGTGATGGATAGTTTTTGGTATGATTATGACCAGGGGTGATTCGGTATAGTCATGACCATTGATAATTTGATGAATATCCTCGTCAGAAAAGTGAGGGTGATTCGATGATGTGGATTATTTATTAAAGTCGAGTCTCAAATAACAGATGATGAAAAACCTTTTAAAACCTAAAAGATAGTAGACTTTATTCTCTACTTGACTCTTTTAATGGATCGCTTATTCCATTGCAGCTTAAACTTGTTGTCTATTGTATTTTATCGGTTTAACACCGTTGAAGGCTAATGATAAATTATTCTCGCATTATCTTAGTCATAATATTTCTCATTGGGCTAGTTGAGCTCACCTTTCTTTTTCACCGCTTTTCTCGTGAAATGAGAACATATTTGGGACGAGTCTGGGAACGGAGTAATGGTCCGAGAGGATAGCATTAGTAGTCCTCACTATTACGTGAAATAGTGTGATAATAGTTGTAATGAGGACTCCTTTTGAGTTTGTATAATATCTAGTAGACAATATTTGTATTCAAACTCATAGTTTATGTCGTATTGTATACCACGACACGCTTATATTAGTAAGTTGTATTTGAATTTATGTACCATGTAAGTGGCGACCCAAGATGGGTGACGTATACCTAATTTTGGGGGCGTCACAATTTTGCTTTAAATATGGACCGTCAGACTAAAGTAAATCAATCTGGACCGTTCATGGATTAATTACTACGCATTCTATTTTCTTATAAATAGAAGCTCATTCCTTCATTATTTTCTTATTTAATTCAATGAAAACTCTAGAGAGAAATTATAGAGAAGCTATAGAGAGAAAATCTATAGAGAGAAAGAAGAAGAGTATTCGGTACTTCACTACTTTGATATCCAAAGTGTCTTTACTTACGGAAGAGGATATTATTTGTTGTACCCGTAAGGGGTTTTATTCTTTCTTATTCATGAAGAGAACTTCGTTATTCCATTCATTATTATTATTCATTGGAATAACTTTGTAAAATTAGGTATACCCTATACATAACCTATATATGGCAGATACCCTATACTTGGTGAAATCCTTATATTATTCCATTCTTATTTATTACATTGGAATAATCAGACACTGTGAATCCCCTATACTTGGTGATCTTTGTGAGACCCCAGATTTTATCAATAAAGATTTAAATTTTGTTAAATAATTTTTAATATTATGGTGTGAATTTAAGATAATATTATAGTTGTGGGTAGTATTTATAAATTTTGCAAAGTATGCAAGTGATTATATTATATTCGATTGGCTGGGGAATATTCGGTTTAGCAGGAATATTCGCATAACTACTCAATCATCGGTGGACCCCATTAATGTAATTATTTGTCGGATTGAGAAAACGACAAAATATTTTATTGAAATAACTACGGAAGTTTTACCGTTGATCTTTGTTGAACTACTTTCAGTAGTAAAAGTACAAAGAATATGTGTGGTTGCATAGTAACACCTGTATTGATTATCGATGCTTATGTGAGAAGTCACTCGGTTTGATTCCATTATTGTCGATTAATAATATGAATTATTAAGCGATAATGACGCTTTTGTTTTATTCGTATTATTAACGTAATAAAAAATGTAAACATCTTTTATATAAAATGTAATACTTTATTAAAGTTATTCTATAAATAGAATATATTATATTTTATTATGCATAGTGTTGCATAGTTTTTGCATAGTGTTTTGCATAGTGTTGCATAGTGTTTGCATAGATAGTAAAATGTTTTTATATAAATAGAATATATTATATTTTATTTAAAAGATTTTGTTTTAAATATGGACCGTCGATTAAAGTAAATCAACTGGACCGTTCATGGATTAATTACTATGCATTCTATTTTCCTATAAATAGAAGCTCATTCCTTCATTATTTTCTTACTTAATTCTTTGAAACTCTGAGAGAGAAATTATAGAGAGAAGCTATAGAGAGAAAATCTATAGAGAGAAAGAAGAAGAGTATTCTCGCTACTTCACTTTGCCAATATTCAGGTTCTTTTAAGGTAGGAATATTATTTGTTGTATTCGTGTAAGGGTGTTATTCTTTCTTATTCATGAAGAGAACTTCGTTATTCCATTCATTATTATTCTATTGAATAACTGTGAAAGTGGCATACCCTATACATAACTCGTGATACGCAGATACCCTATACTTGGTGAAATCCTTATATTATTCCATTCTTATTTATTCTCGTTGAATAACTCAGATATACGCGGAATCCCCTATACTTGGTGATCTTCTTTTGTTATTCCATTCTTTATTATTCTCGTTGGAATATCCTCGTCGTGTGTTTTACAGGAATTCGGTTCCATTGTTTATTATTTCGCATTTATTATTATGTTGGAATATCACGTCTCGTGTGTTTTACAGGATTCGGTTCCATTGTTTATTATTATTCAAGACTTATTATTCTCATTTGAACATCCGCTTGCGGTGAATTTCACGACACGGTTCCATTATTATTATTCTCGTTGAATAACTCGTCTATGCAAGCACCGCACCGCATGTATGGTGATTTCCTTTGTTATTCCATTCTTTATTATACCCAAATTGGTTAAAACTTTGACTTCTATACTCCATGAAATTAGTAGAATATTCTTGATATTTGCGTTTCATCCAAAGATCTTTCATGGAAATATTATTTTGATCATTCTTGAATTTTACTCTACAAAATAAAGATCTTGTTGACAATTTGGACGTTAATAATTCTCGGATAAAATAATTCTTGAACTTGTTTTATTGAATTATTATGTCATTGTCATCATCCTCATGTTATATTATGTTATCTTTGGCTTACGTGCATAGATGAACTTAGTATGATTATGACCAGGGATCATTCGATATAATTATGACTTGTTATAAATGATGTGACAAAAGTCCTCAGTGGCTTGTAATGCAGTGATGGATTGTTTTTGGAATGATTATGACCAGGGGTGATTCGGTATAGTCATGACCATTGATAATTTGATGAAAATCCTTGACCGTGGTACAGGGATGATTAGATATTGTGGTTTATTCATTAAAGCTAAGTCTCAGCTATAACAGTGATGAAAAACCTTTTAAATCATAAAAGATAGTAGATTTTATTTTCTACTTGACTCTTTTAATGGATTGTATATTCTGCTGCAGCTTAAACCGGTTGTCTATTGTATTTTATCGCTTTTAACAACATTGAAGGCTAATGATAATTTATTACGCATTATCTTAGTCATAATATTTCTTCGGGCTAGTTGAGCTCACCCTTTCTTTCACCGTTCTCTTCGTGAAATGAGAACATAGCCGGGACTTAGTCTGGGAACGGAGTAATGGTCCGAGGATAGCAATAGTAGTCCTCACTATTACGTGAAATAGTGTGATAATAGTTGTAATGAGGACTCCTTTTGAGTTTGTATAATATCTAGTAGACAATATTTGTATTCAAACTCACGCTTTATGTCGTATTGTATACTGCAGCTTATATTAAGTAAGTTGTATTTGAATTTATGTACCATGTAAGTGGCGACCCAAGATGGGTGGACGATACCTAATTTTGGGGGCATCACGGTTGGTATCGAGCCATAAGTGTGAAGAGCCCCGAGCCTCTCATTTGGTGACTTCTGTTGATGGGGAATGCACCGAAGCCGGACTCTCCGTAGGGGACGCCGCCTTTCTAAGTGGGTGCAACTCGATAGGTACCAATGTGAGGTGTTGACATAAGTTGGTGTCCAGAGTCACGGTTGGTATCGAGCTTAGGATATGATCCTCGCTAAGATGTGAGACAAGAACTAGGAGAGGAGAGACGGGAATTCTTCGCTAGTATGACCTACCTAAGTTTATTTGGTATTTAATTGGCTCACGAGTATAGGATAATATGTGATATGTTAATTAACCCTTGTTTTGTGACAGTGTTTGAGAATGACATCTGAAAATGCTGAGATAAGCAATGAAGCACATGAGAGTGTTGATTTAGCTCAAACAAAAGGTAACGACCAACAACACGATAATAATCATACTGGTGGCAACGACTATCAGAACAATGATAACCATCGTGGGGGAAATTATCATGCCAAGAATGGTAACCACTTCGGTGGTAATCATGACAAAGATAATAGAAGTGGAAATTGCAAGAAGAGAATGTCATTTAGCTCAATTTTGTTGTGCACCAAAGTCAAGTCTAGCTGGGACGGTGGCACCAAAGGTGGATATGGACAAAACAAAGTCGTTGGTTTTAGGAAGTGCATTTTTCATGACTTCTCAAAAAGCGAGTAAACCGAACGGGTTAGCACTTGGGTTAGTTAATTATAAATTGTGAAGTCTATACCTTATAAGATACCTGGGTTCTACCCATTATTTTATCTCTCTTGCTTTGCGCTCAACGCTTAAATTTGACTCAGGAGAAGTTAGACTTTGACTTATTGGTTGAAACTTCGTTAGTAGGAGCCTTCGTTATCGCTTACTATTTTTAAATCTTGTTTGATTCAAATAAACACTTTCACGCTATTCGTCGATCTTATCTTTTGAAAATACTTGCCTTTGATGTGATTTTAGGAATCAATTGGTTAACTACTCATTATGCTTTTCGTAAGGTTGTTAGCTTTTATATTCATAACCATCCTGTTATGCGAATTCAAAGTAACCAAACCACTAAAGTCAATCATTGTCATATCAAGCCATAAGTAAAGAGCCCCGATCCTTTCGTTGTTGACTTCCTTGTGTGGAATGCACCAAAGCCAGACTTTCTGTAGGCGACGTCGTGACTGAAGATGGCAAGTTGATAGGTATCATTGTGAGGTGCTATCCAGGTTAAGGGATAGAAGTCACAGTTGGTATTAATGTGACGTACTGTCCATGTCTTGGATGAGAGTAACCGTTTTTAATGATATTTGTATCATTAATAAATTTCCTGGCGTATTCTTGAAGACTTCTTAGCCTACTTAGAGCGTGAAATCGAATTTTGTATTGACCCCAGTACAAAACCCATTTCTTAAACCCTCAAATATTTCTTCAACTAAAAGGATCTGTTTACGTGGATTATGATGAAAGTCATAATAAAAACATTGGACTAATGAAAATCATGGGTATACGTGGTATTAGTAAGTGTTATAATGAGTTATGTTGGTTAGTATGTGAAAACATGAAAGTTTCTTAGAAATCACAAAGAGTTGAAAATCAGATTTTGGTGAAAAACGTAACATGAAATTCAATTGACCATATCACCTATTATATTTTGAATTTTTGAATGTGGTCAAGTCCTAGAGTTAGATCTATGAGTTACCTAACTAATCTAAGTGGAATTACTGGAAAAGGTGTTGTAGATTTTTGTGTGGACTGATTTTAGCAAAGGAGTGCAAAGCTGCAAAAATCGAAAAAGCTGCTACCATGATTTTAGAGGGGCTGTTTCGGCTACTTAAATTATGAGAAATATTCTGGCCTTTTGGGACATGAAAGTATATGGTATAAAGTACCTCCTGTCCAAAAATGAGCTCATTCTGACTTAAAATGAGCAAGTTATGACTATTTCAATATTTAGGTTTTTAACGAAAAACGCTATAACCAAGTTCTATAACTCCGATGACCATGAAATTTAAACTGGAAGCTCACATTAACATGTGTAAGGTCCTGCCAAGATTTGGGAATTTTTGGAGTTAAACTTGAGGTAGCTAATTTCTTAAGGAATTAATTAGAAATTGATTTTTAAAAAATAGTAAATGAATTTTAAAAATTCCGAGAAAAATATATTTTCATTATGGGACTATATTATGCTAAATCAGAAAAGAAAAGAAAAGAAATATTTTTGGGACTGATTTGGACATATGAGTTAAATATGTTATGTGAAGTAACAAAGTTGAAAATAGGATTTTATGGCTAGAAAATCCTATATAGAGTATATGCATATTTTTTTTGATGAGGGATTTGATAATTGGTGATGATATCTTATGAGTATGGCATTTTTGAATGATTAAATGCATTATATGGTAAAACGTAAACAATTGAGATAAATTGTTTATAAATTTAAGAAGTGATTAAAATATTGTTATAATATTAATGATATTAGATTATGAGATTATTAAGTGATTGATAACATGGGGATATTCTTGAATCCTCGGATAAATTATATTATAAATGTTTAATATTTATCCTTTATCTCATTTGATTGATTCTTTATATCATTATCCTCATGTTTATATTATGTTGAAAGTCATCGTGCTTGTGAAAGACATAGATGGACTTGGTATGATTATGACTGAGGATTGTTAAAAGATAATCATAACCGTAATTGAAAACACGATTATCTTTGGCCGTAGTGCATGGATAATTTGTGGTCGTGATACTAATGAATACACGATTATCTTTGGGTCGTAGTGCATGGATAATTCGTGGTCGTGATACTAATGAATACACGATTATCTTTAAGTAGTAGTGCATGGATAATTTGTGGTCGTGATACTAATGAATACACGATTATCTTTTGTCCGTAGTGCATGGATAATTTGTGGTCGTGATACTAATGAATACACGATTATCTTTCGCACGTAGTGCATGGATAATTCGTGGTCGTGATGCTAATGAATACACGATTATCTTTGGTAGTAGTGCATGGATAATTTGTGGTCGTGATCTTAATGAATACACAATTATCTTCGGTAGTAGTGCATGGATAATTTGTGGTCGTGATACTAATGAGTACACGATTATCTTTGGCCGTAGTGCATGGATAATTTGTGGTCGTGATACTAATGAATACACGATTATCTTTGGCCGTAGTGCATAGATAATTTGTGGTCGTGATACTAGTGAATACACGATTATCTTCGGGTCAGTAGTGCATGGATAATTTGTGGTCCCGATACTAATGAATACACGATTATCTTTGGTAGTAGTGCATGGATAATTTGTGGGCGTGATACTAATGAATACACGATTATCTTTGGCCGTAGTGCATGGATAATTTGTGGTCGTGATACTAATGAATACACGATTATCTTCGGGTCAGTAGTGCATGGAGAATTTGTGGTCGTGATACTAATGAATACACGATTATCTTTCGGTAGTAGTGCATGGATAATTTGTAGTCGTGATACTAATGAATACACGATTATCTTTGGTAGTAGTGCATGGATAATTTGTGGTCGTGATACTAATGAATACACGATTATCTTTGGTCGTAGTGGTATGGATAATTCGTGGTCGTGATACTAATGAATATCCTTGGCCCAGAAAAGGTGGATGATTCGATGATATGGATTAATTATCGAAATGAGTCTCAAAGAATGAAATATTAATTAATGGATGTGGTAAAAGTCATCTTTAGTAGTAGTGCATTGATAGACTGGTATGATTATGACCACGGATTATTAGTATAATAATCACGATTCAAAAACACGAATATCCTTGGCCAAGAGTGCATGAATAATTCGTGGTTGTGATACTATTAAGTTAAAGCGCCTCAAATTATTGGTTTTTTCTATTTGTATATCTTTGGCCCGTAGTGCAAAGATGAATTGTTAATGAATATCTTTCGCGGGATTGCAAAGATGAATTTAATGTTTTCAACGATAAAGGTATTCAAGGTATCTTCACCTCTTTATCATATCAGTATCGCATTCTAATTTCGAGGGCTAAATTCCATAAGGAGGGGAGATTGTGAGACCCCGATTTTATCAATAAAGATTTAAATTTTGTCGAAATAATTTTTAATATTATGGTGTGAATTTAAGATAATATTATAGTTGTGGGTAGTATTTATAAATTTTGCAAAGTATGCAAGTGATTATATTATATTCGATTAATTGGGGAATATTCGGTTTAGCGAGGAATATTCGCACAACTACTCAATCATCAAGTGGACCCTAATGTAATTATTGTCGGATCGAGAAAACGACAAAAATATTTTATTGAAATAACGGCGGAAGTTTTACCGTTGATACTTGTTGAACTACTCGAAGTAGTAAAAGTAAAGATAATATGTGTGGTTGCATAGTAATACACTACGGTATTGATTATCGATGCTTATGTGAGAAGTCACTCGGTTTGATTCCATTATCACGATTAATAATATGAATTATTAGAAGCGATAATGACGCTTTTGTTTTATTCAGTATTATTAACGTAATAAAATGTAAACATCTTTTTATATAAAATAGAATACTTTATTAAAGTTATTCTATAAATAGAATATATTATATTTTATTATGCATAGTGTTGCATAGTATTTTGCATAGTGTTTTTTGCATAGTGTTGCATAGTAAAATGTTTTTATATAAATAGAATATATGATATTTTATTTAAAAGATTTTGCTTTAAATATGGACCGTCGAGTAAAGTAAATCAACTGGACCGTTCATGGATTAATTACTATGCATTCTATTTTCCTATAAATGAAGCTCATTCCTTCATTATTTTCTTTTAATTCAATTCAAACTCTAGAGAGAGAAATTATAGAGAGAAGCTATAGAGAGAAAATCTATAGAGAGAAAAAGAAGAAGAGTATTCGCTACTTCACTTTGCCAATATCCAGTTCTTTTAAGGTAGGGAATATTATTTGTTGTGTATTCGTAAGTGGGTGTTATTCTTTCTTATTCATGAAGAGAACTTCGTTATTCCATTCATTATTATTCTATTGGAATAACTCGTGAAAGTGGCATACCCTATACATAACCTCGTATAATGCAGATACCCTATACTTGGTGAAATCCTTATATTATTCCATTCTTATTTATTCATTGGAATAACTCAGATATCATGAATCCCCTATACTTGGTGATCTTCTTTGTTATTCCATTCTTTATTATTACGTTGGAATATCTCATCTCTGTGTTTTACATTTTAGGACACGGTTCCATTGTTTATTATTTCGCATTTATTATTATGTTGGAATATCCCGTCTCGTGTGTTTTACAATGGGAATGGTTCCATTGTTTATTATTATTCAAAGACTTATTATTCTGTTGGAACATCCCGCTTTGTGAATTTCACCCGACTCGGTTCCGTTATTATTATTCTATTGGAATAACTCGTCTATGCTGCAAGCACCGCATGCATGGTGATTTCTTTTGTTATTCCATTCTTTATTATACCCGGTTGGTTAAAACTTTGACTTCTTTACTCCATGAAATTAGTAGAATATTCTTGATATTTGCGTTTCATCCAAAGATCTTTTCATGGAAATATTCTTCCGATCATTCTTGAATTTTACTCTACAAAAACAGTATCTTGTTGACAATTTGGACGTTAATAATTCCCCGGATAAAATAATTCTTGAACTTGTTTTATTGAATTATTATGTCATTGTCATCATCCTCATGTTATATTATGTTATCTTTGGCTTACGTGCATAGATGAACTTAGTATGATTATGACCAGGATCATTCTAAGTATAATCATGGCTTGTTATAAATGATGTGACAAAAGTCCTCGGTGACTTGTAATGCAAATGATGGATAGTTTTTGGTATGATTATGACCAGGGGTGATTCTAAGATAGTCATTTGACCATTGATAATTTGATGAAAATCCTTGATCGTGGTACATGGATGATTAGATATTGTGGTTTATTCATTAAAGTCGAGTCTCAATTTATAACTTGATGATGAAAACCTTTTAAATCATAAAAGATAGTAGATTTTATTTTCTACTGACTCTTTTAATGGATTGTATATTCCACCGCAGCTTAAACCGGTTGTCTATTGTATTTTATCGGTTTAACACTTTGTTGAAGGCTAATGATAATTTATTTCGCATTATCTTAGTCATAATATATTTCATTGGGCTAGTTGAGCTCACCTTTCTTTTCACCGTTCTCTCGTGAAATGAGAACATAGCCGGGATGAGCCTGGGAAGCGGAGTAATGGTCCGAGAGGATAGCAATAGTAGTCCTCACTATTACGTGAAATAGTGTGATAATAGTTGTAATGAGGACTCCTTTTCGAGTTTGTATAATACCTAGTAGACAATATTTGTATTCAAACTCACGCTTTATGTCAGATTGCATACCTACGCTTATATTAGTAAGTTGTATTTGAATTTATGTACCATGTAAGTGGCGACCCAAGATGGGTGACGATACCTAATTTTGGGGGCGCCACAATCTTCTTCTCGTTATTCCATTCTTTATTATTACATTGGAATATCACATCTCGTGTGTTTTTAGGACTGGTTCCATTGTTTATTATTCAATTTATTATTCATTGGAATATCCTTTCGTGTGTTTTACACGGGACCGGTTCCATTGTTTATTATTCAAGCATTTATTATTCTCGTTGGATCATCCCGCCGCTTGTGTGAATTTCACCGACCGTTCCGTTATTATTATTCTATTGGAATAAACCGTCATGCGACAAGTACCGCATTATGGTGATTTCTTTTGTTATTCCATTCTTTATTATACCCAAATTGGTTAAAATTTTGACTTCTATACTCCATGAAATTAGTAGAATGTCTTTGATATTTGCGTTTCATCCAGTATCTTTTCATGAAAATATTCTTCTGATTATTCTTGAATTTTACTCTACAAAATAGTATCATGTTGACAATTTGGACGTTAATAATTCCTAGATTAAATAATTCTTGAACTTGTTTTATTGAATTATTATGTCATTGTCATCATCCTCATGTTATATTATGTTATCTTTGGCTTACGTGCATTGATGAACTTAGTATGATTATGACTGTGGATCATTCGATATAATCATGGCTTGATATAAATGATGTGACAAAAGTCCTCGATTCAGAATGTAATGCGTTGATGGATAGTTTTTGGTATGATTATGACCGGGGTGATTCGATATAGTCATGACCATTCATAATTTGATGAAAATCCTTGACCGTGGTATGTGGGGATGATTAGATATTGTGGTTTATTCATTAAACCGAGTCTTAGTGATAAAAATTGATGAAAACCTTTTAAAACCTAAAAGATAGTAGACTTTATTTTCTACTTGACTCTTTTAATGGATTGCATATTCACCGCAGATTAAACCGGTTGTCTATTGTATTTTATCGGTTTAACATTGTTGAAGACTATTGATAATTTATTCTCCATTATCTTAGTCATAATATTTCTTCGGGCTAGTTGAGCTCACCTTTTTTCTTTCACCGTTCTCTTCAGAAATGAGAACATAATTTGGGACGAGTCGAGGAACGGAGTAATGGTCCAGAGGATAGCATTAATAGTCCTCACTATTCTGTGAAATAGTGTGATAATAATTGTAATGAGGACTCCTTTTGAGTATGGATATTGTCTAAATGACAATATTCCTATTAGAACTCTCAGTTTATGTATTGTCGTATATTACACGACAGATGTATAATTAAGTTTGTATTTGAATTTATATACCATGTAAGTGGCGACCCAAGATGGGTGACGTATACCTAATTTTGGGGGCGTCACAGTTGGTATCAGAGCTTAGGGATATGATCCCTGGCTAAGATGTGAGAATAGTACTAGGAGGGGAGAGATGGGAAATACCTTCGCTAGTATGACCTACCTAAGTTTATTTGGTATTTGATTGGTCGGTTAGAGTTTAGTGATAATATGTTGCATGTCAATTAACCCTTATTTTGTGGCAGTGTTTGAAAATGGCATCCGAGAATGTTGAGAATAGCAATGGAGCACAGGAGACTGTTGATTCTCCACAGATCAATAATGAGGACAATGTGCAACAGGATGGCGATAATCCTCATGTAAACAACAACACTGATCAATTGATGAACGAAGGTACGTTTAAAAGGTTTTTAGAATTCATGCAACATTAGGCGAAAGCGACTCCTGTCCAAAACGTAGGTGGAAACACGAAAAACTCTCGGGCGGTCACCGCTAAACAATTCAAGGAACTGGGACCACCGGAGTTTAAGGGAGAGCAAAACCACTTCGGCTAAGCATGGATAAATCAGATTACCAAGATATTTAATGTCTTGGGATGCTCCGAGGAGCAAAAGGTTCCTTTCACGCTTTTTATGTCATGGCGGAGAGAGGCGACATTGGTGGGAATCCAGAAACGACTCAACTTCTTTGATCAAGATATCTTGGGAGAAGTTCCAGAGTCGTTCAACGACAAATGCTTTCCGAAAGTATTCGCCACATGAAGGAGGTGGAGTTTATCAAGTTGGAACAAAACAATATGGCCCGTGTCGCAACACGAGGCAAAATTTGCGGAGTTATCACGGTTTCGTCCCACTTGGTGGATAATGAAGAGAGAATGGCGCGATTGTTTTTAAGAGGTTTGAAGCAGAGATACGTCAACATCTTATTTCTCATAAAACCGTGTTTTTATTCAGATGTTGTAAATAGGGCTCGATTAGTGGAGGAGCGATAACGAGTCAACGTTAACTAAAAGAGAGCAATGCGGCAAAATTATAATACCAGTGAGAGTAGTCATCAAGTCGTGACAACAAGCGTGGAGGGAATCAACGGGCGGAGATATGGTAACCACTTTGGTGGTAATCGTGGCCAAAATAATAAGAATGGACATTTCAAGAAAAGGAGATTCAACAATGATGGAAAGACGTCAAGACCAAAGACCCGTTGTTAAGGAAGGAGAAAGACCACCTATCATATGCTTCAAATGCGAGGAGAGGGACACATCATCCGAATGCGCCATGCCAGTCAAAGCATGTTATAATTGTGGAAGAGAAGGTCACTTAGCTCGATTTTGTCGTTTCATCAAGACAAATTCAACTAGGATGGAGGCACCAAAGGTCGTCCCTGCACAAACCAAAGCCAGTAGTTTAAGAGAGCGTTTTTTTTCTCGTGACGAGGAACCCGAATAAAATTATCACGGGTAAGTTAATCATAAGCTCTTGTAAGTCTATACCGTGTTAGATACCGGCCTTCTACCCATTATTTCACCTAGTTGTGTTCAACGTTTAAATTTGACTCAAGAAGTTAAACTTTGACTTATTGGTTCAAACTTCGTTAGTAGGAGCCTTCGTTCTCGCTTACTATTTTTAAATCTTGTTTGATTCAAATAAACACTTTCACGCTATTCGTCGATCTTATCTTTTGAAAATACTTGCCTTTGATGTGATTTTAGGAATCAATTGGTTAACTACTCATCATGCTTTTCGTAAGGTTGTTAGCTTTTATATTCATAACCAACCTGTTATACGAATTCAAAGTAACCAAACCCTAAAGTTAATCACTGTTATATCAAGCCATAAGTAAAGAGCCCCGATCCTTTCGTTGTTGATTTCCTTGTGTGGAATGCATCGAGGCCAGACTTTCTCTAGGAGACATCATGAAAGAAGATGGCGAGTTGATAGGCATCATTATGAGGTGCTATCTAGGTTAAAGGATAGAAGTCACAGTTGGTATCAATGTGACGTATTATCCAAGTTTTGGATGAGAATTATAGTTTTGAATGATATTTCTATCATTAATAAATTTCTTGACGTATTCTTGAGGACTTTCTAGCCTACCCTAGAGCGTGAGATCGAATTTTGTATTGACCCCAGTATAAAACCCATTTCTTAAACCCTCAAATATTTATTCAACTAAAATGAACAGTTTATGTGGTTTATGATGAAAGTCATAATAAAAGCATTGGACTAATGAAAATCATGGGTATTCGTGGTATTAGTAAGTGTTATGATGAGTTATGTTGGTTAGCATGTGAAAACATGAAAGTTTCTTAGAAATCACAAAGAGTTGAAAATCAGATTTTGGTGAAAAACGTAACATGAAATTCAATTGACCATATCTCCTATTATATTTTGAATTTTTGAGTGTGGTCAAGTCCTAGAGTTAGATCTATGAGTTACCTAACTAATCCAAGTAGAATTACTGGAAAAGGTGTTGTAGATTTTTGTGTGGACTGATTTTAGCAAAGGAGTGCAAAGCTGCAAAAATCGAAAAAGTCGGGCCGCCATGATTTTAGAGGGCTGTTTTGGCAACTTAAATTATGAGAAAAATTCTGGCCTTTTGGGAAATGAAGGTATATGGTATAAAGTACCTCCTGTCCAAAAATGAGCTCATTCGACTTAAAATGAGCACGTTATGACTATTTCAATATTTAGATTTTTAAAACGCTATAACCCAGGAGTTCTATAACTCACGATGACCATGAAATTTAAACTAGAAGCTCATGTTAACATGTGCAAGGTCCTGCCAAGATTTGGGAATTTTAGAGTTAAACTTGAGGTAGCTAATTTCTTAAGGAATTAATTAAAATTGATTTTTGAAAAATAGTAAATGAATTTTAAAAATTAGAGAAAAATATATTTTCATTATGGGACTATATTATGCTAAATCCCAGAAAAGAAATATTTTTGGGACTAATTTGGTATTTTTCATGAAAATAGTTTAGTTACTTAACATATGAGTTAAATATGTTATGTGAAGTAACAAAGTTGAAAATAGGATTTTATGGCTAGAGAATCCTATATAGAGTATATGCATATTTTTTTTTGATGAGGATTTGATAATTGGTGATGATATCTTATGAGTATGGCATTTTGAATGATTAAATGCATTATATGGTAAAGCGTAAACAATTGAGATAAATTGTTTATAAATTTAAGAAGTGATTAAAATATTGTTATAATATTAATGATATTAGATTATGAGATTATTAAGTGATTGATAACATGGGGATATTCTTGAATCCTCGGATAAATTATATTATAAATGTTTAATATTTATCCTTTATCTCATTTGATTGATTCTTTATATCATTAACCTCATGTTTATGTTATGTTGAAAGTCATCGTGTTCTGTAGTAGTGCATAGATGGACTTGGTATGATTATGACCGTGGATTGTTCAAGATAATCATAACCGTAATTGAAAACACGATTATCTTTGGTAGTAGTGCATGGATAATTTGTGGTTGTGATACTAATGAATACACGATTATCTTTGGTAGTAGTGCATGGATAATTTGTGGTCGTGATATTAATGAATACACGATTATCTTGGCACGTAGTGCATGGATAATTCGTGGTCGTGATACTAATGAATACACAATTATCTTTGCACGTAGTGCATGGATAATTCGTGGTCGTGATACTAATGAATACGATTATCGATTATCTTCGCACGTAGTGCATGGATAATTCGTGGTGGTCGTGATACTAATGAATACACGATTATCTTCGCACGTAGTGCATGGATAATTGTGGTCGTGATACTAATGAATACACGATTATCTTTGGTAGTAGTGTATGGATAATTTGTGGTCGTGATACTAATGAATTCATGAATTATCTTTCGCACGTAGTGCATGGATAATTATGGGCGGTCGTGATACTAATGAATACACGATTATCTTTCGCCGTAGTGCATGGATAATTTGTGGTCGTGATACTAATGAATACACGATTATCTTTGGTAGTAGTGCATGGATAATTTGTGGTCGGATACTAATGAATACACGATTATCTTTGGTCAGTAGTGCATGGATAATTTGTGGTCGTGATACTAATGAATACACGATTATCTTTTGGTAGTAGTGCATGGATAATTCGTGGTCGTGATACTAATGAATATCCTGGCCCGTAGTGCGGTGGATGATTCGATGATATGGATTAATTATTGAAATGAGTCTCAAAGAATGAAATATTAATTCATGGATGTGGTAAAAGTTATCTTCGTCAGTAGTGCATTGATAGACTTGGTATGATTATGACCAAGGATTATTCGGTATAATCATGATCAGTAATTGAAAACACGATTATCCTTGGCCGATGAGTGCATGGATAATTCGTGGTCGTGATACTATTAAGTCGCTGCGTCTCAAAGATTATTGGTTTTTCTGATTTGTATATCTTTGGCCCCGTAGGCAAAGATGAATTGTTAATGAATATCTTTGGCCGGATTGCAAAGATGAATTTAATGTTTTCAACGATAAAGGTATTCAAGGTATCCTCACCTCTTTATCATACAGTGTCACGCACCCTAATTTCGAGGGCTTAAATTCCATAAGGAGGGAGATTCAGAGACCCAGATTTTATCAATAAAGATTTAAATTTTGTCGAAATAATTTTTAATATTATGGTGTGAATTTGAGATAATATTATAGTTGTGGGTAGTATTTATAAATTTTGCAAAGTATGCAAGTGGTTATATTATATTCGATTGGGTCTGGGAATATTCGGTTTAGCAGGAATATTCGTATAACTACTCAATCATTGGTGGACCCTACAATGTAATTATTGTCGGATCGAGAAAACGACAAAAATATTTTATTAAAATAACGGCGGAAGTTTTCTGGTTGATATCGTTGAACTACTCGGTAGTAAAAGTGCGAAGAATACGTGTGGTTGCGTAGTAGTATACACAAGATTGATTATTGATGCTTGTGTGAGAAGTCACTCGGTTTGATTCCATTATTGTCGATTAATAATATGAATTATTATAGCGATAATGACGTTTTGTTTTATTCGTATTATTAACGTAATAAAAGCGAAACATCTTTTTATATAAAATAGAATACTTTATTAAAGTTATTCTATAAATAGAATATATTATATTTTATTATGCATAGTGTTGCATAGTGTTTTTTGCATAGTGTTTTGTATAGTGTTTGCATAGTGTTTGCATAGTAAAATGTTTTTATATAAATAGAATATATGATATTTTATTTAAAAGATTTTTCTTTAAATATGGACCGTCGATTAAAGTAAATCAATCTGAACTGCTCATGGATTAATTACTATGCATTCTATTTTCCTATAAATGAAGCTCATTCCTTCATTATTTTCTTATTTAATTCATCAAACTCTAGAGAGAGAAATTATAGAGAGAAGCTATAGAGAGAAAATCTATAGAGAGAAAGAAGAAGAGTATTACGGTACTTCACTACTTTGATATCCAAATTGTCTTTACTACTAGTAAGGGATATTATTTGTTGTACCCATAAGGGTGTTATTCTTTCTTATTCATGAAGAAAACTTCGTTATTCCATTCATTATTATTCGTTGAATAACTTGTAAAAGTGGCATACCCTATACATAACCTCAGATATGCAGATACCCTATACTTGGTGAAATCCTTATATTATTCCATTCTTATTTATTCTACTGGAATAACTCAGATACGTGGAATCCCCTATACTCTGGTGATCTTCTTCGTTATTCCATTCTTTATTATTCGTTGGAATATCCATTCGTGTGTTTTTTACAATCAACTCGGTTCCATTGTTTATTATTCGAATTTATTATTCTCATTTGGAATATCTCGTCGTGTTTTTTACAGGATTCGGTTCCATTGTTTATTATTCAGCATTTATTATTCATTGGATCATCATCCTGGAATTGTGAATTTCACCGACCGGTTCCATTATTATTATTCTATTGGAATAACTCGTCATGCGCTGCAAGTACCACATGCATGGTGATTTCTTTTGTTATTCCATTCTTTATTATACCCAAATTGGTTAAAACTTTGACTTCTATACTCCATGAAATTAGTAGAATATCTTTGATATTTTGCGTTTCATCCAAGAGATCTTTTCTTGAAAATATTCTTCGATTATTCTTGAATTTTACTCTACAAAACAAAGATCATGTTGGCAATTTGGACGTTAATAATTCTGGATTAAATAATTCTTGAACTTATTTTATTGAATTATTATGTCATTGTCATCATCCTCATGTTATATTATGCTATCTTTGGCTTACGTGCATTGATGAACTTAGTATGATTATGACTGAGGATCATTCTAAGATAATCACGGCTTGATATAAATGATGTGACAAAAGTCCTCGGTGGCTCGTAATGCACGATGATGGATAGTTTTTGGTATGATTATGACCGAGGGGTGATTCGGTATAGTCTTGACCATTGATAATTTGATGAAAATCCTTGACCGTGTATGTGGATGATTAGATATTGTGGTTTATTCATTAAACCGAGTCTTAGTGATAAAAATTGATGAAAACCTTTTAAAACCTAAAAGATAGTAGACTTTATTTTCTACTTGACTCTTTTAATGGATTGCATATTCACCGCAGATTAAACCGGTTGTCTATTGTATTTTATCGGTTTAACATTGTCAAGACTATTAATAATTTATTTTGCATTATCTTAGTCATAATATTTCTTCATTGGGCTAGTTGAGCTCACCTTTCTTTCACCGTTTATCTTCTTGAAATGAGAACATAATTTGGGACGAGTCTGGGAACGTAGTAATGGTCCGGAGGATAGCATTAGTAGTCCTCACTATTCTTTGAAATAGTGTGATAATAATTGTAATGAGGACTCCTTTTGAGTATGGATATTGTCTAAATGACAATATTCCTATTAGAACTCTCAGTTTATGTATTGTCGTATGTTACACGACAGATGTATAATTAAGTTTGTATTTGAATTTATGTACCATGTAAGTGGCGACCCAAGATGGGTGACGTATACCTAATTTTGGGGGCGTCACAGGTATTATAACTTTTTTAAATTTTTTTATACAGAAAATTTTTAAAAAAGAATAGTAAGATGTAACATTACTTTAACTGACGTTGAAATCTTTTTTTAATTTCTTCAATCTCTTGTACTTGTTTACAAACATCAATATTTTTTATGTTTATTCACTGTCATCGGCGTTGGAAATGAAGGAGTATATAAGACATCAATATTTTTTTATGTTTTCTCTTAGAACTGATAGTATTATAATTTAATTTTATAATATATTTGGAAAAAAAAGTAAAAGGAGAACTATAAATAGCTAGGAGTATACCATTACTATTCTTTTTTAATATTTTATTTTTGGACTTAAAAATATTTTCATGATTTAAGTTACTCCTCCATCTAAGAATAAAAGTTCTTATTAATTTATATAATCTTAAGTTAACTATTTACTTATATTAAATAATCTATTTTTTTTACAATAATTTGTGTGTAATATCCTTAAATGTCATATTTTTATTATTTATAAATGTTTATATAATATTACTAGTCATGTATAGAAAAATATGCAATTAGATGAGAATTTAAATATGAATAATTTTATCATTTGATATTTTTTTAAATTCGCATAAAATCAATCATCACTTTCATTCTCGGAGTGAGGTGTACTTATAAGTAAATATATATTTATAAATTTATAAACAAATATTCATATAAATATTTATAAATAAATATTCATATAAATTTATCTTTAAAATTTATACACAAATATTTATTTATAAATTTATAAATATTTCATCTAAAATTTATAAAATTTAGATATGAAAATTTGTTATAAATATTTATATGAATATTTAGAGATAAATTTATAAATATTTATATGAATATTTGTTTACATGTATATATTTATATATAAAAATATTCATATATAGTTACTTTATATATATTTAGTTTAATGTTGAGATTTGTTTAGTATTTTATTTAGTTTGATAAGAAATTTTGAAAAGAATATGTATGTATGTGTGTGTGTGTGAGTGTGTGTGTGTGTGTGTGTGTATATATATATATATATATATATATATATATATCATATGTGGACGGGCTGACATGGCGAATATTGAACTTTATCCCAAAAATTATGTTGATGCACAAATTCGAACCCAAGATCTCCAGTTTGGAATATTGATCCAATGACCACCCAAGCACCTGGGCCTAGTTGCTATTATTTTGCAAGAATTATTATTATTATTATTATTATTATTATTATTATTATTATTATTATTATTATTATTATTATTATTATTATTATTATTATCATCTTAATTTAAGACAACATTTTAATAGTCGTTGCAAAAAGTTGTATAAAATATGCAACGAAAATAAAGATTGTTACCAATGAATGTGGTATTATTAAAAAACGAAATATAGCAACAAAAAAACTTTCATTGCCTACGCGATGAGGAGAAATCAAGTGGTTAGAAATTTTGCAATGAATTTCTAACTAATTTTGTTTCCAAATTTTGCAACTACTTATGAATTTCGTTGCAAAAAGTGAAAGCTTATAACAATCGCAACGAAGGACAAGTTTCGTTGCTAAACATACACTTTTAGCAACGACTTATAAAGTCGTTGCTGAAAAATCGTTGCTTAAAGCCCCATTTTTAGCAACAAAAAACTTTCGTTGCTTGCGATGGCGGAAAGCAAGTGGTAGAAAAATTTTGTAAACAATTTCTAACGAAATTTTTTTCCATGATGAATTATAAGCGAAATTTTGTAACGACTTATGAATTTCATTGCAAAAGTGAAAAGTCGATACAATCTGCAACGAAGGACAAATTTCATTGCTAAACATATACTTTTAGCAACGACTTATAAAGTCGTTGCCCGAAAAATCTTTGCTAAAGGCCCATTTTTTTGTAGTGAGGAATCACCCTCTTAACATACATATAGCAAATAGCGCGACACAAACAGGTCATAATCCCCACTTAATCCTAATTCTCTTCTCAATACGAATTTCATTCAACTCGTATTCATAATCCTTTCCTGAATTTGTACCAATTCATAGTACAACTGACACACAACAATCTTGTTGTAAACTTTTCAATCATTAGATTGATTCTTTTCCCTGCTATCACCTTATCAGATCACGGGGTGATCTCATCATATATATTACGATTCATTTCTATGCTTTGATCGTTTTATTTTACGAACTCTATCACTGTACTTTTAGTCTTTTAGACTGGATCTACTCATCACTACTATTCACCTTTATTATCAGAGTTAGGGAACTCTATATCTTTACAACTCGCTGAGATTCGTCTTTGAATCTTACCGATCAACTAACTCTATGTGAGTTAGATCTTATCCTAATCACTACGGTTATTAATTAGTCTCAGGTATTCCTACCTAAGGTTTATAACTTACAACTTTGATACCAACTGTAGCAGCCCCAAATCCGGATCCTAAATTACCACGGATCTGGTATACTATTTCTATAACTATTGCGGAAGATATAAACATAAATTGTTTATACATTAAACTTACACACTTTTCCCCAAGGTCGAGAACCTTCACTTAATACACAGTTCATAACTTATTTAACTTACACCAACATTAATATACAATACTTATACAAATTTAGCTGCACACATAAACTTAAAGCTGGAACTATTTTTAACATTTCCTTGTATCCGACGTATTCGCCTTAATCTGCAATGTTTATCATGATATAGCAAGGGTGAACATAAGTTTGCCCAGCAAGTATAAGTTTATTTAAGGATGCATCATGATTGAAAGAATTTGAATAATAAGCAGGCTATAATTCAACAATATAGTTATGAATTAGCATGAAATTTTTTTTTAACTGAACGAGCATTGAACATGAACAAATATATCTGGACCGAATGGTAATGAAGGTGATCAGCCTTTCATACCTGATGAATACATGCAATACGCATAGAGTGCAATTAAACAATTCATAGACATGGTAATCAACAATGATTAACCACAAGTAAATTGAATAAAACAACTCAAAGACGAGTTAAGAAAAACTTGCACAATAAATAAGTATAAGAAACTTGCATGTTTGGTCGATTATTGTTACAAAATTTATTAAACTTTGACTGAAGACCTAATATATAAATAATATCGATATACAAATTAGAATAATATCATCACCGTATAATACTATTATATATAATCATAGAAGAACCTAAACACATAACACATAACCCTATCAATCCATAAACTACCTAAGACTCGGTATCAAGTCAAACTATTTCAGTCTGAGTCGAAATCAACACAAATCTGACATCCCGACGGTCTAGTGGGATAAATCTCGAGTCTAAAATCACTAAGACTGCATCTAAACCTGGTTCATGAGATATTTTAGATAATTTATTATCAGTAAAAATATTTTTCATAAGCTCGTAATAATTTTCAAGTAATTATTATCATTTATCATAATTTTTCAATCACTTATATCGTATTTATATAATATAAATACGACATTATTCTCTTATCATTAATATTTATTTAATATTAAATATTAATAAAAATCACAACATAATATTATAATATATTTATAATATATCAAAGTATTTTAATACCTTAAAATCATATTTATATGATTTTTAAATAATTAAATTCATTATCGATAATTGCTATTAATATTAAAATATTAATATTTTCATGAAAAAATATCAAAAATTATATTTTATAACTTCAAATATTTTTATAACACTTAAATCTATTTTATATTATTTTAAAACATTAATTCTATTTTTCCATAATTTATTTAATATATTCATTAAATAAATCTATTACCATTAATATTAATTTATTAATGAATTTCATCACAAAATATCAAAAGTTATTAGAAATAACTTAAAATATTTTCTAACACCATAATATAATTTTTCAAATATTAAAATCATTTTTAAATAATTTATTTAATATTATAAATAAATAAATTAAATATCATTTATATTCCAAAAATATTAAATATTTATGAAATATACTCAAACTAATTAAAAACTAATTTTTAGGCTTTAAAATAATTTTTAGTAATTTATTATGTATTTTTAATAATTTAAAACTAATTTTCTCTAATTATTTAATAAAATAATTAATTTTCTGAAAATAACTATCGCTAAAGGGCCCTATATAGCGAAATTGTCTTTATATAGGTGTTCTTGAAGTCATTCTTGAGCTGCTTGTAAACTCATGTCAGTTTTCAAGTGGGTAAGTTTGACTGGTTATAACTCTTTGATCCTTACGTTTCTGGGTTCGAAATGAAGTTCATGTTATAGTATTTATGTAATACTATAACCCCAAACTAGGTTCATGGCTATAATGCATCATATCAAGAAGATATAAGGCATCAAACAAGTTGTCAGACACTGTTCTTCATTTCTGGGTTTTCTAGAAATGAAGAACAGCTCAAAGTGCCTATTTTAGATCTCAATAACATGCACTCCCGATCTGCTTTGTGAGATTTAATGGTTCAAAGTTGTAGAACACATGACAGGGTACAAATATAAAACATCATAACATAATAAAATCATTACATGAGCAATATCTGGCATGGTTAATCCATGTCAGAAAACTTGCTTATCAACTTTCTGGGTTTTCTAGAAAATTACGAAAACGAATGGTCAACGCTACTTTGACTTTGCATAACTTTGATCCAGTGTATAACCTGGGAGTTCTAGAGGCATGAATAGGTAGCCTACATGTCAGTCTACATAACTATAACTACAACATGGCCAAAAATGTTAACAGAAGCAAGATCAGTGGCCATAAATATGTTGTTAGAGGCTTCTTGGGAAAATTCGGGTTACCCAAAAAACGTAAAGTCATGGCAGGTCAACAGGTTTTGACCAACAATAACTCTCAATCCATACATGATCTGACCCTTATTCGAGTTTTAGATCAAAGCCCACACAACCTATTACAAATACAAACCTTTAAAACACTAATAACATTAACAAAGACAGATCTAGGAGACCTGGCATTCGATTGTCAGACAACTTTACAAAATTTTCCAGATTTTTGAAAACTTCTAATTCGTGCATATAGATGTTATGGATTCACTATATAGCAACCCAGATCATTAAAAGACACCCTAATACACAACTTTAACCAACAAATTACAACATATAACATAAGATCACATGTTTCCAAAACTTTAGGGTTTATACCTTTCTAGCTTTGATTCTTGATTTCTTTCCTTTGATCCTGTTCTTGGCAAGCTAATACATGATATTGGCTTAGTTTATCACTCCCTCACTCTAAGTTCCAAATTTTTAGAGAGAGAATGGTTTTGGCAAGTATGCTAAGTAAAGTTAGATTTTCTTTACTTTAAATCTTTTATCTCTTTGATCCATTGAATCTAGTTGCTAGGTGGCAATGTATTGGCTGAGATTGCTGAGTTTTGAGCACATGGGAAATATTTAGTTTGTCACCAGCTCTATTATATGGCAAGATTCACACACTAACCAATTAAAGAATACAAAAAGGGCACTTAAGTCTTTTTACTAACCAATTTAATGGCAAGTTGGCAATTTAATGGCACTTAGGGTCAAAACCTAAGGTTCTAAAAATTTAATTTTCTAGGAATTCCAAAATTAGGTTTTCAAAATAGAAAATTAATATTTCCAAATTATAATTAGGATTCTATAATTATATTAAAATTTCCTAATCATAATTCAAGCTTGCCAATTAGGATTAATATTTCCTAATAAAAATTAAAATTACCTAATTACCAATTAGGGTTTCAAATGTACAAATTAGGGTTTCTAATAATTAGGGTTCCTAATTATTATAATTCTAATTAATCATTAGGGTTATCCCTAATTAGATTTGTAGTTAATACTCAGATTCCTTATACATAGCATTTAAATTCCCAAATTAGGATTTTGAATATTCGAATTATGGTTTTGAATTCCCGAAACTAAAATTAGGGTTTTCAGACATATCGTTAGGGTTTCTAACAGTTCGTTAGAGTTTTCTAACTTGAACATGACGTTTTTAACCTAACTTTAGGGTTTACTAAAGTTATAACTTATCCAATAAATTCCTTGATCTTAAATTACAACTGTACACATAAAATCTCTTATTAGGGTTTAATAACTGAACGTTGACGTTCTTAAGATATACTTAGGGTTTGACACTGATATAATTTATCTGGTCAATCCCTGACCCTTAACTACATTCTGAACACATAAATGATCATACATACCGAACATATACACTTATATACTTAATCTTGAATAATTCACCACAAAAAATTTTTAAATCCATAAAATTTCTTTCCAAAAATGTCAAATCCATTCACTTATTTTTTGTCTAGGTTTATCATTCAACCTTTAATCCATTATTTGAGATTTAAATAATTTCCTAAATTTTCGGGTTGTCACAGAATCACATAGGACATTTCTCTTCTTTTACTAGAATTGGTAGATTCTTTATTGATCATACAGTATCCCCATGTAAAACTTATTATACTCAAGCATACCCTTTGATATACTCTAAGGGTCTTAAGGAATAAGTCAAAGTATAACTCATCATACACAAGATACTATGATGATCTCAAGTCCAAGGATCACTTGTACTACTATTACTACAGAAATTCCTATAGACGGGCAAGTAAAACTCCATTAGGTATTCCTTAGCGAGCCACGTTCAGTGAACTTATTCTCTAATAAGCACCTACATACTTGTTTTAGTGTCTGCACACAAATGATCATGAGATCAATCATCCTCATCTAATGAGCAAGCAACGTATGTACCAATCTATCCGGATTCACTAATCCCCAATTTTGTAATCCAACCGATTGGGAATTATTTTAGTTTTAAGCTTTTTAAGAATTTAGATCTCATTAGAATGATCATCATCATCATTATTCTAAAAGCATTGCTTAAAACTATGGGTTTATCACATATTTTAAAGCAGCATCATGTAGATAACTAAAAGCCTTTAATAAATTAATAATTTTTATTAATAAATGAATAAGATTGTTACAAAGTATATACTTTATCACCGAACATGATTGGCTTGTGTGCATACTACTTTCAATCTCCCATTTGGACTAAAGTTAATCGCCATGGTATCTCATACCCTTCTTCTCTAAGTGACGATTATCCTGCTGTTGGATAAGCTTTAGTTAATTGATATGTAATGTTGTTCTTGAGAGTTCACTATTTCTATAGTGATTTCCCATCTTTCAATGATTCCTATAATCAAATGAAAGTGCCACAACACATGTTTAGATCCAAGATGAGACTTAGGAACTATTCCTAGTTTTTTAATGAACTTTTCATCCAAACAATCAACTTGCAACTTCATTTATAGCTATATACTTTGCCTTATCACTAAACCAGCAACTCTTTGCTGTTTGAAACCTTTCAAATTAACTGCATCACCGTTCAAGGTAATACTTTACCTTAAAGTGGATTTTCTATTGTCTTGGTCTGTCTGAAAAACTTGAGTCTGTTAATTCCTCTAGTTTTACTTTAGACCGACCATAAATTTTAATCACATCCTTAGTGTCGGTTAAGTACTTTAAGATGTTTTTCACTGATTCACAGTGAACTTCTCCAGAATATGACTGATCAACATTAGGTCTCGTACATTTCATTGCATACATGATAGTTACTCATGTGATCTCTCTTTTATGAGTCTATGGGGACTATTAAGAGAGATACACTCTAGGGCTCATCAACATGAGACATCCCATGGAGTTTGCCATGCTGAACGACTTTAGCATCAAATGAATATACATTTCTTGGGTTAAGTCGAGCATCTTCTTAAATCTATTTATAAAGATTTGTATCCCCAATTAAGATACTCTACCCAAATCATTCATGGAGGAATGTTTAGACATCTTTATCTTTACTGATTGTAGCATTAGTATGTCATTCCTTATCCATAATATATCAACATATAATATTAGAAATGTCATGGCGCTCCCACTGACACTTTTGTACACACTAAGTTCATTCTTATTTGTAATAAAATCAAACTCTTTTGATTTATTTCATCAAAACGAATGTTCCATTTTTGAGAAGCTTGCTTCAATCCATTTCTCTGCGTGTCTAAAACTCTTACCTCATCGTATGTAACTAGATCGTCATCTTCTATGATGTGTACCTCATCATCATCACCTATGATGAATCCATACCTCCTAGGTATCTTCGATACTATTCCAAATTTATGATTCGATTATGGTATAATAAGTCTTTTTACAGGTTCCTCTTATTTGACTTATAGTGTTTTGTGGTTCTTGAACTCTTCAAGATCTATTATCCTCCCACTAGCCCCTTCAATGATAAACACCTTGTATCTTAGAAGGTAACGTGTTACGTAACAAACACCATTTGCTAAGTAGGATTATAGAACTTATACCCTAAACTTACTTTAGGATGTCCCACAAATTTGTACTTGTCAAATCTTGTCACAAACTTATCCTTTGAAACATTTTTCACATAAGTTGGACAACCCCTTATCTTAATATACTTAAGATTAGGAATCCTCCCTGTCCATAACTCTTATAGAGTCTTAGGGTCGATTTTGAGGTTACCTTTTCCGTAGAGATGCAACTATTTTTAGGACATTATCCCAGAAGGATACTGGAATGTCGGTAAAATCATTATGGACCGCACCATGTCCAACAAGGTACGATTTTTTATTTCAGATACATCAATCAATTATTACGTATCAGGAGGCGTCCATTATGAGAAAACCACATAAGATGATCTAGAAACTTATTGCACAAGATTCCTTCCTCGATCTAATCAAAGAATATTAATACTTTGCCAATTTGTTTCACTTCTTAATTCTTCAAACCATTCAAATGATTCAAACTTGTATTTCATCAAATACAAATATTCAACTCTTTGAATGATCATCTCCTTTTCTTATACTAGTTTGTTCAATTTGCAAAATAATTTTTCACGTAAGTCAAGTGTACAAAATCCATTAAGTAATATTCCAGTTCTATACAAAACATTATTATTATAAATAGAACAACAATTGTTCATAAATATAATGTGACGCCTCCAAAATAGGTATACATCACCTATCTTGAGTCGCCAAAAACACGATACAAAATTCAAATACAACTTAATTATACAACAGTCGTGTAAAATACGACAAAACATATGTTGTGAGTTTTAATACAAATATTGTCATCTAGACAATATCTACACTCAATTGAGTCCTCATTACATTTATTATCACACTATTTAACAGAATAGTGAGGACTACTAATGCTATTATCTAGACCGTCACTCCATTCCCCGACTAGTCCCTGTTACGTTCTCATTTCCTGAAGAGAACAATGAAAGTAAAAGGGTGAGCTAAACTAGCCCAGTAAGAAATATTATGACTAAGATAATACATAATAAATTATCGTTAGCCTTCAACAGTGTTAAACTGATACAATATAACAAACATCAAGTTTTACTGCAGCGGAACAAGCAATCAATTAAAAGAGTCAAATAGAGAATAAAATCTACTATCTTTTATAATTTAAAAGGTTTTTCATCACTTTTATCATTTGGGACTCGACAATAAATAATCCACATCATCCCTGCACTACAGCCAAGGATATTCATTAGTATCACAACCACAAATTATCCATGCACTACGGGCCAAGGATATTCGTCTATTCATCAATGGTCATGATCATGCCAACAACTGTTCATCAATGCACTACGGGCCAATGAGGACATTTACCACATCATTTGTAACATTACGGTCATGATTATACCGATTAATCCCTGGCCATAATCATACCAAGTCCATCTATGCACTACAGGCCACAGATGACTTTCAACATAATATAAACATGAGGATGATGACAATGATATAAGAATTTAATAAAAACAAGTTTAAGAATTAATTTATCCAGGAACTAATAACGTCCAAATTGTCAACATGATACTTCTTGGTATAGTAAAATTCAAGAATGCTCAGAAGAATATTTCCATTAAAAGATACTGGATGAAGCGCAAATATCAAGGATATTCCACTAATTTCATGGAGTATAGAAGTCAAAACTTTAACCAACTAAGTATAATAAATAATGGAATAATAAAAGAAATCACTAGGCATGCGATAGACCGCACAGACAGGTTATTCCAACAGAATAATAAATAACGGAACCAGGTCATGCGTAAACGCATAGACAAGATATTCCAACAGAATAATAAATAACGGAATCAGGTCATGCGAAACGCATGTACATGATGTTCAATGTAATAATAAAGAATGGAATAATGAAGAATTTCACCATGTATGCAGGTTCACTTGGCATAGGCGAGTTATTCAACATAATGATAAAGAATGGAATAATGTAAGAATTTCACCAAGTATAGGGTAGATCACAGCGTATCACGAAGTTATTCCAATGAATAATAAAAAATAGGAATAACAAAAGTTCTCTTCATGAATACGAAAGAAATAATACCCCTTACCTTAGAACAACTAGATATAGGAGTAATGAAGTAGCAGAATACTTTTCTTCTTTCTCTCTATAGTTTCTCTCTCTAGAGTTTCAGTGAATTCGTAAGAAATAATGAAGGAATGAGATTCTATTTATAGGAGAATGGACTGAATAGTAACTAATTCCTGAACGGTCCAGATTGATTTAATTTTAAACGGACGGTCCAGATTGGTTTACTATAAAATATTCTAATAAAACAAAATCTTTTAAATAAAATATAATATATTCTATTTATAATATAATAAAACAAATAACTTTATAAAAGTATTCTGTTTTATATAAAAAGATTTTACTATGCAAAATACTATGCATAATAGAATATAATATATTCTATTTATAGTCTAATAAAACGAATAACTTTATAAAAGTATTTTGTTTTATATAAAAAGCTTTTCTGTTTTATTACATTAATAATACTAATAAAACAAAACTTCATCATTATTATTATAATTCACACTATTAATCGACCGAGATCGTTCCTGAGGAAGAGGGGCTTTCAATAAGGATTTCTCCCTATTGGCGCATGATTAGGTGACCAAACCTCTCCTTGGCAGAACTTCTAGACATTGTTAATATTGCAAATAATAATATTAATAACTTTGTCGTCTCAATTATTGATTTAATAATATATAAAATATCGACAATAATTGAATCAATTAACGTGAGATACTATGCAACAATTACTGAAGCAATAATTGAGCAAAACTAAGTGACTTCTCACGTAAATATCAATAATTAATAACGTGTGCTACTATGCAACCACGCGTATTCCTGTACTTTTAACACCGGGTGTTTCAACAGTTAACGATAAACTTTCGCCGTTATTTTCATAAAATATTTTTGTCATTTTTTCAATCCGACAATAATTCCAAGTTATGGGTCCATTAATGATTGTATGTCATGTCGCACGAATATTATTTGTTAAAGCGAATATTCCCCGACCAATCGAATATTACATAACAACTTGCGTACTTTGCAAAATTTATAACTATTACTCACAACTATAACATTATATCAAATTCATTCCATAATATTCAAAAAATGATAATTATAGAAAATTCATCTTTTTTCATAAAAGTTGGGGTCTTACAATCTCCCCTTATTATGAAATTTCGCACTCGAAATTAGGGTACGTACCTGGTATGTCGAAGAGGTAAGGATACCTTGATTTCATTTTAGATTCTAACTCCCAGGTCATTTCCTCAACATCATGGTTCCTCCATAAAACTTTAACTTGAGGTATAACCTTGGGGCGTAGAATATGTTTCTTCTTATCCAAGATTTGAATAGGAACCTCTTCATACGTTAAATCTTCCACTATTTCGTCCGGTTCTAACTCAATAATGTGGTTCGGGTCTTTCACATATTTACGTAACATGGATATATGAAAAACGTTATGAATACGAGACATACTTGGCGGTAAAGCGAGTCTATAGGCTACAGTCCCTACTCGATCGAGGATTAAAAATGGACCAATGAATCAAGGATTTAGCTTTCCTCTCTTTCCAAATCTCGTAACTCCTTTCCATGGAGCAACACGTAACAACACATGATCTCCAATATCGAATTCCACGTCCTTTCGAAGAAGATCAGCATAATTCTTTTGTCGGTCTTATGAGGTTTTTATACGTTGTCGGATCGTTTGAATCTTTTCCGTAGTCATACGTACCAACTTCGGTCCCAACAACGTTGCTTCACCCACCTCATCCCAGCATACTAGAGAACGCCACTTTCTTCCATACAACGCCTCGAATGGAGCCATGCCAATACTTGTTTGATAACTGTTATTGTAAGAAAACTCCACCAATGGTAAGAACTTGTCCCAACTTCCCTTGAAGTCAAAGACACAGAGTCTTAATAAATCTTCAAGAGTTTGAATAGTCCTCTCTAATTGTCCGTCCGTCTGAGGATGATACGCCGAACTAAATCGTAAATCCGTGCCCATAGCTTTTTGTAAACTAACCCAAAATCGTGAAGTGAATCTTGGGTCTCGATCAGAAACTATGGATATTGGCATACCATGCAGTCTTACAATCTCGTTTATGTACATACGAACAAGACGTTCAAGTGTATAATTTTCTCGTATTGGTAAGAAATTAGCAGACTTGGTCAATCTATCAATAATGACCCAAATTGCATCTATGCCTTGAGAAACCTTGGGAAGACCAGTAACAAAATCTATGGTAATGTGCTCCCATTTCCATTCTGGAATTTCAAATGGTTGCAATGGACCTTTTGGTACTTGATGCTTTGCCTTGACTCGTTGACAAGTTAAACACCTTGAGATAAACAACGCTATCTCTTTCTTCATATTGCCCCACCAAAATGTATGTCGAAGATCATGATACATTTTGGTACTCCCAGGATGGATTGCAAACGGTGTGTTGTGCGTCTCCATCATGATTTTATATTTTAACTCAGGATCGTTAGGAACACAAAGTCTGGAGTTGACTCGAAGTATTCCTTCTTCATCGATTCTTGCTTCCGGCATAGCACCTTCTTGTACTTTCTTCCTCATATGCATCAGCTCCAGGTCTGTAGCTTGAGCAGCTTTAACTTTATCGATTAAAGTCGGTTCTACTCGTATATTCGCCATCATCACATGGGTCCCTGGAGTCTTTATCTCTATCTCCATCCTTTCCAAGTCATACAAAATGGGCCTCTGCGTTGACAATATCGCACTCGTACCCGCATATGATCTTCAACTCAATGCGTCAGCTACCACGTTTACTTTTCCAATATGGTATTGGATGGTATGATCATAATCTTTCAACAGTTCAAGCCAACGTCGCTGTCGCATGTTGAGTTCCTTTTGAGTGAAGAAATATTTGAGGCTTTTATGATCCGTAAAGATCTCCACTTTCTCCCCATACAAGTAATGCCTCCAAATCTTTTGTGCAAAAACAACAGCTGCCAACTCTAGATCATGAGTAGAATAATTCCTCTCATATTCTTTCATAACCCTTTGCCTAAAACATCACTGTAGATGACAAATCCCTCCGAGCCAGATGGTATTGTCAGAACAGGTGCTGAAATGAGTCTCCTCTTGAGTTCTTGAAAACTCTTCTCACATTCCTCGTTCCAACTGAATTTTGTATCTTTCCGAGTAAGCTGAGTTAAGGGAGTAGCGATTCGAGAAAACCCTTCTACGAATCTCCGATAATAACCAGCTAAGCCGAGAAAGCTACGTACTTCGATCACTGATTTAGGTTGCTCCCAGCTTTGAATAGCTTCAATCTTTGCTAGGTCAATAGATATTCCATGACTTGATACCACGTGCCCAAGGAATGCTACTTCCTCAAGCCAGAACTCGCATTTCTTCAACTTGGCATAAAGCTTATATTCACGAAGCTTTTAAAGTATCAACCTCAAGTGTTGCTCATGATCTTCACAGCTTTTGGAATAAATAAGGATGTCATCAATAAAGACGATCACAAAGTGATCCAAATATTCCTTGAATACTCGGTTCATCATATCCATGAAGGCAACAAGAACATTAGTCTATCCAAAAGACATGACCTGGAATTCATAATGCCCGTACCGAGTTCTGAAAGTCGTCTTTGGAATGTCATCGATTCTAATCTTCAATTGGTGATATCTGGAACGAAGATTAATCTTTGAAAAGAATTTGGCGCCTTGCAACTGGTCAAACAGGTCATCAATACGTGGCAATGGGTACCTATTTTTGATGGTGACATGATTCAACTGCTGATAATCAATACAAAGTCGCATACTCCCTTCTTTCTTTTTCACGAATAGAACAGGAGCACCCCAAGGAGACGTACTAGGATGAATGAAACTGATGTCTAACAATTCCTGCAGTTGGGTCTTTAACTCCTGAAGTTCAATAGGAGTCATTCGATATGGGGCTTTGGAAATAGGTTTTGTACCGGGTTCAAGGTCGATATAAAATTCAATTTCACGCTCTTGGGATAGGCCAGGAAGTTCTTCAGGGAATACATCAGGAAATTCATTAACAATAGAAATATCATTCAAAACTGACGTATTTTTGTTTAGATCCGTGACATGAGCTAAGAAAGCTTGACATCCGTTTTTCAATAAACGAATAGCTTTATGGCTTGAGATGACAGTGATTGATTTTTGTTGGTTGATTTCACAATCAAAGCAAACGTGCAAGTATACACGGTCAACAAGTAATAATGTGATAAGATAGAGTGTCGATCCCACAGAGAATTCTAATTAATAAATTCCAACTACTAGCACTATATCAATTCAATTTTATTTAAACAACCATAAATTATGATTTTTCGAATTAAGAAAACTAAATTAAACAATTAAAATAGATTAGTCTAAAAGAAAACAAATAAACAAAACTAAGATTTGATTGAATTCAGGTAAATAAGGATTAAGATCCCAATATCCGCAATTATGAACTATAAATCAATTATCCAATTATCCCAATTATTATGTCTACTGAATTGTTAACAGGAATTCTCAAATGCCAAAAGTCCTTTTCCAAGTGATCAATTGCCTTCTATTTAATCAAGATTAATCTTGCTATATTCCTATGCAAAACAATTGAATTAAACTCTTTTCAATCCCAATTCCTTATATGTTACATGCGGTGAAAAGATATTTCCATTCAATTCACAAACCTAATTATTCACTTAGCAAATAACTAAGTCACATGTCATCATGCCCAGTTCTAACCCTAGAATTCCTTTTTCAATTCCTTCTAGAGTAACAAGGTAATTATTGGCCAGATAATTAATCAATAAATACAAGGCAAGATGAACAATTCACTTCAACATAAATAATTAGAAGAAATTGAATAACTAATTTAAAGCCATAAAAGGTTCAATTGAAATCTTAATTTAAGAAATTAGTTCATAACGAAAATTAAAACCAACAATCTTTGAAAAATCATCCTTAAAGAATTACACAAATTAAAAGAATGAAGAAGAAAAACTCCAAGTAAAACCCTTCCAATCTCCCTTTGATTTCTTGTTTAGCCTCCAATTGTGTAGATTTTTCCTACTTCAATAGAAATAATCCTTATAAACTTCACTTGTCCAACCACAATCCATTTCCAACTCAAATTGCCAAATAACCACCATTTTAATGTAAGTCAGCTGCCTGGTCCACGCACCTGCATTGGTCAACTGAAATCCCGGCCCAGCGCCCCAGCGCTGGGAATTGAACTATGTTGAGCGCCCCGGCACTGGGGTGCAAAAAGTTGCCAATATGCCCTTTTTTAACTCAAAATCTCCCAAGTGTTCCTACCGCTCCCACATCTGCAGAACACAACTAAACACAATAAAAATGCTTTCAAACAACTCGAGAATACAACAATGTACGCTCAAGTATATCCAATTCATGGGTATATTACCCAATCATCAAATACACCCAAACTTAAATCGTTGCGTGTCCTCAAGCAACAAAACACAAATAACACGAAAAATTAACTACCATGCAAATGCAAACTATCTATATGTTCTTAATTCCAACAATCCAATAGCACACATATATTCGTAAGCCTCAGAAAAATCACAAAAACATGCTAATACCTCATATTACTACAGTTCAATAATATCCCAACAATCAATGAATCTAAATATGTTATTACTGATATTGTGAGTGTGTGTTCAACAACCATGCTAACCAATGAAAAGCAAAATATGAAAGATAATAAATTTCTTAATAGGCGTCATATAGTGAAAACTCGAGAACTCATCAATAAACTTTATTCAACTGAAATCAAACAATCACCAAGGTCTAGGGGTCAAAATGGAATACTTATGCTTCTTTTTTTTATAACGGGGGCTTTTTTCACTTTTCCCGTTTTATTATAAAAAAAAATTCAATTTTTTTTCCTCATGACTATGCATTGTCTTATTCCCTTAGGCTTCTCAGTGTTACCTTAACAAGGTTTTGACCAACGACTCCCAAGCCTTTAAGACCTTAGGGCGCTAGGTGTAGAGACAATCCCCTCGGGCTTACTTACTCAATTAACAAAGGCCACAAAACTAGACAAGCATGCCACGGTCTTTCAGTTTTTTTTAAAAGCTTATATACCCCAAATATTTCCCCCCCAAACTTGAGTTTATATCCAAATTCAGTCTTCACTAGCTATTCAAATTGTTCTTTCATTTCACTAGCATTCATCCTTTAGAACTCTATTGTCTATCCATTTAAACTATCATAGCCAACATGGTCATTTTTCAAAACGTGCTATCCTTATAATATAAGTGTCAAATAGATAAAGATTTAAATCATGTCAAGAAAATCATATCACTGACTCAACAATCCTTATTAGACTTGTTCATACAATTTTAATTTCATCATTGACCCCAAACATACGTAAACATACGTACTATCAACAGCTGGAATTAACATGCAATCCTAAAATGCAACACTTAATCACAATAATAAAGATCCAAATTAAAACCATTAACAATCTTATAATTCAAAAAATAAAAATTAACTACCCCCAAACTTAACAAGAGCAATGTCCTCGTGCGAAAGATAAAGCAATATAAAATAGAGGACTTCTCTGACGAGCTTATTCCTCGGGTGGAGCATCCTCATCCTCGCTCATCTCTTGATCCGAAGGGGGAAACATAGCGAAGCAGGAGCAATGGGGGAATCGGTGAGATTAACACACGAGGAGCATTTTGAAGGCGTTCATGGCATTCTGGGCAGCAAACTGGTCTACCAAGAACTTATAAATAACATCATGGCGTTCTGACAAGCGGACATTCTGAGCTTAAAGATTGTAAAACCATCCGTCTATTTCACGCTGGACTGCTTCTGGAACCACACCACGGTGAGCTGCGGAGGAAGGGCCATAAGTAGGTGGAGCCTGAGGTGGTGGAGCTTGAGAAGCTTCAACTTGGGGAAATATGAAACCCAATCCCCTAGGGTGGTTTGCCCCACCTGTCCACACTTTATACCTGCTTATCAACTTATGGTCCAAAACTAGTATATGCATTTGAATCATCTCGTCTGACTTCCATTTCACCCCAAACTTGGCACATAAAACACAAATTAACGATGGATGGCGTAAACCTCCTGTGGTTCCTCCTCATGATGCTCTGAGAATAGACTGCTGGATAAGGTGGCCAACATCTATCTTTAATCCTTGAATGATGGAATACAGCAGGACAACCCTCTTCTTGGTGACATGGCTCACATGTGTACATGGCATGAGTTTGGCGCATATAAAGGCATACCATGCCTTCCCATATAAATTGAGGTGAGAAAGCGGAAAGGTCATGCTGCCACATTCATGCAATGTCCATGTGGTGCCCGGTTGACAAAGCTCTCGAATTATTTTTTCATAGTCTAGCCCGTCACTCACAAGTTTAGCATACTCATCGTTCAATCCCTCTAATGGCAGTTGATAGCATCCTTTTATGTCCTCTTCTCCAATTTCAATAGTTTTGCCCCTCACAAACACCCCATAGTGGAAGTGCTCGGGTACGTTGGCATAGAACTCTTTGACAACTGCAATGACTGTGGGGTCTGGCTGTTCGGTGAGTGTGAACCAATTTCTCTCTGCTATCATAACCTCCAAGTCCCCATCCTTTCATTGATTGGGTCTCAAACCGCGTTCTAGGACTAGTGAACGGGTAGCCATGCGGTTATAGCGTTCTTGAACCGCGGCACTGACAAAACGTCATCTGTCAAAATTTGGAGGTGGAGTTGAAGTGGTCCCTGAACCTTCGCTGCGTTGACGCTTTGATGCCATGTAAAAATTCTGCAAAAATCGCATACAGAGGTATTAGAATTGAATATAAAGCAAATTGGGACATATATGCCCATAACACTACCCTCAAACTTTGAAATGATCGAACCTTATGTGTTATGAATGGGCGTTTGGAGAAATACATAGTAGAATGTGACACCAATTTAACCAAGTAGGCGTATTTTACAGACAACATGCATAATTTGCAAAAGCAACATAAGTTATGCGTAAAAGGGTATCGTGTATAGTAATGTGATCCAACGTATGCCTCAAAATAATATAGCCCCTCACAAAAATGATATAAAAGTTTAACAGTGGACTTATGGTGTTGGGATGGCAAAACAACAAGTGAATTCAGTGTGTGGGAATGGTGTGGTGCGAATTGAATAAAAATTATTGGTTCAGGCATAATATCGAACACCTTATGGGCAGTGCATATTTTGTTTAGCATCACCATTAGTTTTCTGGCAAATCACACCACCACATATGTGGGATCTTGTACTAAGTAGTGGTGAACAACCAAGTGTGATACACATTCGTCCAATATGAGAATTTTAACATCACAAGAATGACAATCGGCACAGTAGATAGATAAGAGTATGAATCAAGAGCAATCATACTTATCGTTTTCACACTTCGTAGGATTTGGTTCTACCACACTTTGAATGTAAATTATTACGTACCTTTGCAGTATAGAGGATAGATGATAATTACTTGGCGAAAGGAAACCCCAAAGTGATATGTGGAGTTGTGTTAGAGATTGGGATGTTATATAAAGGGTTCAAGATCGATTACCATCCGAGTAGTAGAGGCGTGGCAGGAAGTTGAGAGGTTGCAGTTGGCAACTGAGCAGTTGGATTGAAATAGGATTCTGATTCACGACCCCCTCAGCCAGTATACTGGAACTTGGGCTCTACGGGAGCATCGGGTGCTTGTCGTCGTTGTCTGAAGAGTTGAGCCCGGTATTTGGCGCTGTGGATAGGCATTATTGGGCAGGCGCAGGGCTTTGAGATCTGATGTATTCAAGAAAGCCCAAAGACGGAAGGCTGAGGAGTCTTTCTTGGTTCTAAAGGCGGCGTCGGGCTCACATTTTCACTTGATTTCAAGCGTCGGGGCACTACTCTGAAGCTCTTTATGTAGTTTTGTTCCACTTGTAGGTGTGCTGGATGTAAAACTTGAAGATGTTATGCAGAGTATAAAACAAATAATAAAAATGACATAAATAAACGTAGCAATAGTTTGAATGATGGCAAAATAAATTAAACTACAATAAATGGGGTTGCCTCCCTATAGCGCTTGGTTTATAGTCGTCAGCCTGACTTTGCAATGTTGCTCAATTGTCCACTGGTTCGGAGAGGTGCATGACCGTGGATTGACGTTCGATAGGTCCACTCAAGTAATGTTTAAGTCGTTGACCGTTCACCTTGAATGTTCGCTTTGAATTTGGTTCCTCAACTTCAGGGTTTCTGTGTGGTGCGACGGATTTAACCATGAACGGTCCTGACCAACGAGATTTCAGTTTACCAGGAAATAAACGCAATCGTGGATTAAAAAGAAAGACTTGTTGGCCCGGTTCGAATGTCCGATCAAGAATCTTCTTATCATACAAGGCTTTAACTTTCTCCTTGTAGAGTTTTGCGTTCTCATACGCATTGAACCGAAATTCGTCCATCTCGTTTAATTGTAGTAACCTTTTCTCACCCACTGCTTATAGATCAAAATTAAGTTTCTGAATGGCCCAGTGTGCACTGTGTTCTAATTCGACCGGAAGATGACACGCCTTTTCGTAGACCATTCGATAAGGTGACATGCCGATCAGATTCTTATATGTTGTTCGATATGCCCATAGAGCATCGTCAAGACGCAAAGACCAATCTTTTTGTGACGGATTGACCACCTTTTCTAGAATTCGCTTGACCTCCCTATTCGAGACCTTCGCTTGACCATTGGTTTGGGGATGATACGCGGCTGCAATTTTATGACGAACCCCATACTTCACAAGCAATTTAGTAAACTGTTTATTAAAGAAATGAGTTCCCTCATCACTTATTATCGCCCTTGGCGTCCCAAATCGTGTAAAGATGTTTTTCTTTAATAATCGGAGGACGACGTTGGCATCATTCGTGGGTAAAGCTGCGGCTTCTACCCATTTGGACACATAATTGACCGCCAACAGAATATATTGATTATTAAAGGAAGATGGGAAAGGTCCCATAAAGTTGATTCCCCACACGTCGAACAGTTCAACCTCCAAAATTGTGTTGAGTGGCATTTCATTGCGTTTGGAGATATTACCTACTCGTTGGCACCGATCACACTTCAACACATAGAGATACGCATCCTTAAATAGCGAAGGCCAGAAAAATCCTAATTATAACACCTTGGCTGCTGTTCAATCACCGGAATAATGGCCTCCATAATCTGATGAGTGGCAATGACCCAGTATGCTGTCCATCTCTTCATGTGGAACACAACTTCTAATCATTTGATCCGCACAGGCCTTAAACAAAAATGGTTCGTCCTAATAGTATTGATTCACGTCGTTGAGGAATTTCTTTCGTTGTTGTGAGTTCATATCCAGTGGTAACACCTTAGCAACCACGTAATTCACGTAATCTGCGTACCATAGTAATATTGGGGTTACTCGGAGAAGTTGTTCATCCAGAAATTTCTCATTGATCATTATGTTGTCTTTATTCTGAACGTCCATGTTTTCCAACCGAGAAAGATGATCTGCCACCTGATTTTTGGTACCTTTTCTATCCCGGATCTCCAAATCAAATTCTTGCAACAACAATACCCATCGTATCAACCGTGGTTGGCATCCTTCTTCGCAATCAGGTATTTAATGGCAGAATGATCAGTATAAGCGATTACCTTGGTTCCAATGAGATATGCTCTGAATTTGTCGAAGGCAAAAACAACTGCAAGTAATTCTTTTTCGGTGGTTGTGTAGTTCAATTGAGCATCTGTCAACGTCTTGCTGAAGTAGTAGATTGTGTGAAAAATCTTGTCGTGACGTTGTCCCAATACTGCTCCAACTACGTAGTCACTAGCGTCGCACATCAATTCAAACGGTAAAGACCAATCGGGTGCCACAATAATTGGAACAGAGACCAACTTCTTCTTTAATACCTCAAATGCCTCGATACATGACTGATCCATCTTGAAAGGCACATCTTTCTCCAACAGGGAACATAAGGGTTTTGAAATTTTGGAGAAATCTTTAATGAAGCGTCTATAGAAACCCGTATGTCCCAAGAAGCTCCGGATTCCCTTCACAGATGATGGAGGAGGTAATTTCTCAATTGTCTCAATCTTCGCTTTGTCCACCTCTAACCCTGCTGCAGAAACCTTATGCCCCAAAATAATCCCTTCTTTCACCATAAAGTGACATTTTTCCTAGTTAAGAACCAGATTAGTCTCCACGCATCACTTCAACACTAAAATCAGATTTTTCAAACATAAATCAAAGTTATCACCGAACACAGAAAAGTCATCCATAAATACCTCCAAATTCTGTTCGACCATATTGGAGAAGATCGCCATCATGCACCGTTGAAAGGTTTTCGGTGCATTACATAAACCAAAAGACATGCGCCAGAATGCAAATGTACCGTAGGGGCATGTGAATGTAGTTTTCTCTTGATCCTCCGGTGCTATGGCAATTTAATTATACCCAGAATATCCATCCAAAAGACGGTAGAGGCGATGTCCCGCTAGCTTTATCCAACATCCGATCAATGAATGGCAAAGGGAAGTGATCCTGCGTGTGGCTTTATTCGACTACGGTGTAGTCCATACATACTCTCCATCCTGTCAGAATCGTTCTAGTAGGGATGAGCTCATTAACTTCATTCTTCACCACTATCATACCCCCTTTCTTTAGTAATGCACCTTTGCATGAGGACTCACCCATGAACTGTCCGAGATTGGGTAAATAATGCCGGCATCCAACCATTTTATGATCACCATTTTCACTACATCCTTCATAATGAGGTTTAGCCTTCTTTTCATCTCAATGGTTGGTTTTGCCCCCTCTTCCATTAAAATCTTATGCATACAATATGATGGACTAATTCCCCTAATATCCGTTATAGTCCACCCAATTGCTATTTTGAACTCCCGTAGGACCCTTAGCAGTTTCTCCTTTTGCGTGTCAGTTAACTCCGTCGAAACAATAACTGGTAAGGTGGCATCTTTTCCCAAATAAGCATACTGTAGATGAGATGGAAGTGGCTTTAATTCTAACATCGGTGGCTCTTCTATCGAGGGTTCGAACTTTTTCCCTTCCATGTCGGGCCTATCAAGGGTGTCGAATGATTGATTGGTTTTCCGGAAGACAGATGATGTATCTAGCCATTTGACATACTCCACGTCATCTTCAATACCATCTTCGTCCATCCCGAGCAAAACGGATTCAAGCGGGTCCTCCGAATAATTTCCACTGAGCTTGTGATTAACCAATTCCTCCATGATATCAACTCGCAAACATTCACCTTTTTCTTTCGGATAAGACATTGACTTAAAAACATTAAAGGTGACCTGTTGATCTTTAACTCGCATCGTCAATTCTCATTTTTGCACATCAATCAACGTTCTACCCATTGCTAAGAATGGTCGCCCATGAATGATTGAGATTTCGCTATCCACTTCACAGTCCAAGATAAAGAAATTCGCTGGAAAGATGAATTTATCCACTTTAACTAAAACATCCTTAATAATACCTCGTGGATATGTAACCGATCGATCCGCCAACTACAAACTGATATTTGTTGGTCATGAAGCCTGAAGTCCAGACTGGCTGTAGACGGACAATGGCATCAAATTTATACTGGCCCTAAAATCACACAATGCTCATCCCGAAAACTGATTTCCAATTTCACATGGAATATAAAAGCTACCTGGGTCCTTAAGCTTTGGCGGTAACATATTCTGAATGATCGCGCTGCATTCTTCGGTCAATGCCACTGTCTCGAACTCACCCAATTTCCTCTTTCTTGACAAAACCTCCTTCATAAACTTGGCGTAACTCGGCATTTGTTCCAAGGTTTCTAACAAAGGAATGTTGATATCGCGTTTTTGAAAATATCCAAGAATCGTGAAAACTGCTTATCCAACTTGGATTTCTGAAACCTCTGCGGATACGGTATGGGAGGCATTGTGATGGTTGGTTCCGGTTCTTTCTACTCTAAAGTCTCATCTTGACATTTTTCGGTGTCCAGAACTTCCTCAATGTCACTTGTTGTGTTGTCCCTCTTTTCCCTATCCTTTATTGTCTCTTGCAAATCCTTTCCACTTCGTAGAGTTACAACCTTACAATGCTCATCTCTGCCCAGATTTATCTTTGTGTCACTCGGAAGTGTTCCAAGTGGTCGGTTATTCAGTGCATGTGCTATCTGTCCCACTTGATTTTCCAAATTCTTTATCGACGCACCTTGGCTTTTCATATTCAGCTCTAGTTGATTCAATACTTTGTCTTGTTCCTCGTTCTTTTTTTCAGAAGCTCTAATAAATTTATCCAAGCCTTTTTCCCAACTTGATTTCCTGTCTAGTTGTTGTTGAGTTTGATTTTGAAATTCGGATGTGTTTTGCTGTCTAGGCGCTTGAGCTTGAGCTTGATTGTTACTCCACGAAAATCCCGAATGATTTCTCCAACCCAGATTATATGCGTTTTGATTCGGATAAGGTTGAGTAGATCGATTATAACTCCCTACAAACTGTGTTAATTTAGAATTTGTGGCACATTGATCCGTAGCATGACCCCCAACACATAATTCACAAACCATTGCTACCTGCTGTGTGGATGGTGGACGCCATGTTTCCATTTGCTTAGCTATGGCGGCCACTTGTGCTGTTAATGCTGTCATCGCATCTACGTCAAACGTTCCTGGTGTTTTCGTAGGGTTAGGCCTTGTCATGGGCCACTGATAGTTGTTGGTGGCCATTGTCTCTAACAGCTGATATGCCTCATCAAAACTCTTAGACATGATCGCTCCCCCTGCTGCTGCATCAATACTGGCCCTTGTGGACGTGTGCAAACCATCACAAAATATCCCTAACTGCATCCACTGGAAAATTCCGTGATGTGGGCACTTACGGAGCATATCCTTAAATCTTTCCCACGCCTCATATAATGATTCTGAATCAAACTGCACGAAGGTGTTAATATCATTCCGAAGTTTTCTCGACTTCAAGGGTGGGAAAAACTTAGCTAGAATTTTTTGAGCTAAGTCGTCCCAAGTGGTGATTGAGCCAGGAGGCAAAGAATGTAGCCAACTTTGCGCTTTATCTTTCAAGGTAAACGGGAACATCCTCAACCGTGTAGCATCTTCTGATACATTGTTGAATTTGAAGGTGTCGCAAACTTCCAAGAAACTTAAGATATGCTCATTCGGATCATCTATCGAACTACCCCAAAACTGATATGTATTTTGTAGCATCTGAATTGTTCCTGGTTTTATCTCAAAACAGTTTGCATTGATTGTCGGTCTCCTAATACTCGATTGTATATCCGTGACATTTAGCATAGCATAGTCCCTATGCGATTTCTGTTCGTTCCCTGCCATGTTCGCAAGAATTTCTTGTTCTACCAGTTCTTCTTCCACAGGTGACACTGCACTAGTCGACTGCAATTTTCGAAACTTCCTTTCAATATCGTCCGTATAAGGAAAAAGATCCTTTTTCGCCCTTGTTCTAGTGTGCATACACTCGCAAAGAATTCATGCAAATACAAGAAGAAAAATAAGTAACGTTTAAATTAAGACCGAATTGATTATAACTAATATGGAATTAATACTAATAACGAAGTTCCCCGGCAATGACGCCAAAAACTTGTTGGTTGATTTCACAATCAAAGAAAACGTGCAAGTATACACGGTCAACAAGTAATAAAGTGATAAGATAGAGTGTCGATCCCACAAAGAATTCTAATTAATAAATTCCAACTACTAGCACTATATCAATTCAATTTTATTTAAACAACCATAAATTGTGATTTTTCAAATTAAGAAAACTAAATTAAATAATTAAAAGAGATTAGTCTAAAAGAAAACAAATAAACAAAACTAAGATTTGATTGAATTCAGGTAAATAAGGATTAAGATCCCAATATCCCCAATTATGAACTATAAATCAATTATCCAATTATCTCAATTATTATGTCTACTGAATTGTTAACATGAATTCTCAAATGCCAAAAGTCCTTTTCCAAGTGATCAATTGCCTTCTATTTAATCCAGATTAATCTTGCTATATTCCTATCCAAAACAATTGAATTAAACTCTTTTTAATCCCAATTCCTTATATGTTACATGCGGTGAACAGATATTTCCATTCAATTCACAAACCTAATTATTCACTTTGCAAATAACTAAGTCACATGTCATCATGCCCAGTTTTAACCCTAGAATTCCTCTTTCAATTCCTTCTAGAGTAACAAGGTAATTATTGGCCAGATAATTAATCAATAAATACAAGGCAAGATGAACAATTCACTTCAACATAAATAATTGGAAGAAATTGAATAACTAATTTAAAGCCATAAAAGGTTCAATTGAAATCTTAATTTAAGAAATTAGTTCATAACGAAAATTAAAACCAACAATCTTTGAAAAATCATCCTTAAAGAATTACACAAATTGAAAGAATGAAGCCAAGTAAAACTCTTCCAATCTCCCCTTGATTTCTTGTTCAGGCTCCAATTGTGTAGATTTTTCATACTTCAATAGGAATAATCCTTATAAACATAACTTGCCAACCACAATCCATTTCCAACTTAAATTGCCAAATAACCACCATTTTAATTCAAGTTATTGCCTTTAGTCCTCGCTTTTGCATCGTCAATTATTTGAAATCCGGCCCGGTATTGCCACTGAATTGAATTATGTTGAGAATACATACATTGAGTGTGTAAAAAAAAGTTGCCAATATGCCCTTTTTCAACTCAAAATCTCCCAAGTGTTCCTACCGCTCCCACATCTGCAGAACACAACTAAACACAATAAAAATGCTTTCAAACAACTCGAGAATACAACAATGTACGCTCAAGTATATCCAATTCATGGTTATATTACCCAATCATCAACTACCTCCAAACTTAAATCGTTGCGTGTCCTCAAGCAACAAAACACAAACAACACGAAAAATTAACTACCATCCAAATGCAAACTATCTATATGTTCTTAATTCCAACAATCCAATAGCACACATATATTCGTAAGCCTCAGAAAAATCACAAAAACATGCTAATACCTCATGTTACTGCAGTTCAATAATATCCCAACAATCAATGAATCTAAATCTGTTATTACTGATATTGTGAGTGTGTGTTAAACAACCATTCTAACCAATGAAAAGCAAAATATGAAAGATAATAAATTTCTTAATAGGCGTCATACAATGTAAACTCGAGAACTCATCAATAAACTTGATTCAACTGAAATCAAACAATCACCAAGGTCTAAGGGTCCAAATGGAATACTTATGGTTCTTTTTTTTATGACGGGGGCTTTTTGCACTTTTCTCGTTTTATTATAAAAAAAAATTCAATTTTTTTTCCTTATGACTATGCATTGTCTTATTCCCTTAGGCTTTTCAGTGTTACCTTAACGAGCTTTCGACCAACGACTCCTAAGCCTTTAAGACCTTAGGGCGCTAGGTGTAGAGACAATTCCCTCGGGCTTACTTACTCAATTAACAAAGGCCACAAATCTAAACAAGCATGCCATGGTCTTTTTTTTTAAAGCATATATACTCCAAATATTTTCCCCCCAAACTTGAGTTTATGTCCAAATTCAGTCTTCACTAGCTATTCAAATTGTTCCTTCATTTCACTAGCATTCATCCTTTAGAACTCTATTATCTATCCATTTAAACTATCATAGGCAACATGGTCATTTTTCAAAACGTGCTATCCTTATAATATAAGTGTCAAACAGATAAAGATTTAAATCATGTCAAGAAAATCATATCACTGACTCAACAATCCTTACTAGACTTGTTCATGCAATTTTAATTTCATCATTGGCCCCAAACATACGTAAACATACGTACTATCAACAGCTGGAATTAACATGCAATCCTAAAATGCAACACTTAATCACAATAATAAAGATCCAAATTAAAACCATTAACAATCTAATAATTCAAAAAATAAAAATTAACTATCCCCAAACTTAACAAGAACAATGTCCTCATGCGAAAGATAAAGAAATATAAAATAGAGGACTTCCCTGACGAGCTTATTCCTCGGGTGGAGCATCCTCATCCTCTCTCATCTCTTGATCAGAAGGGGGAAACACAGGCAGAACGGGAATAGTGGGGAACTAGCTGAGATTAACACCCGGGAACAGCTGGTCGTTCATGGCATTCTGGACTGCAAATTGGTCGACCAAGTACTTATAAATGACATCCTGGCGTTCTGACAAGCAAACATTCTGAGCTTCAAGATTGTAAAACCATCTGTCTATTTCACGTTGGACTGCTTCTGGAACCACACCACGGTGAGCTGCGGAGGAAGGGCCATAAGTAGGTGGAGCCTGAGGTAGTGGAGCTTGAGAAGCTTCAACTTGGGGAATAATGAAACCCAATCCCCTAGGGTGGTTTTCCCCACCTGTCCACACTTTATACCTGCTTATCAACTTATGGTCCAAAACTGGGCACATAAAACACAAATTAACGATGGATGGGGTAAACCTCATGTGGTTCCTCCTCGTGACGCTCTGAGAATAGACTGTTGCATAAGGTGGCCAACATCTATCTTTAATCCTTGAATGATGGAATACAGCAGGACAACCCTCTCCTTGGTGACATGGCTCACATGTGTACATGGCATGAGTTTGGCGCATATAAAGGCATACCATGCCTTCCCATATAAACTGAGGTGAGAAAGCGGAAAGGCCATGCTGCCATATTCATGCAATGTGTCCATGTGGTGCCCAGTTGACAAAGCTCTCAGATTATTTTTTCATAGTCTGGCCCATCACTCACAAGTCAAGCATACTCATCAATCAGTCCCTCTAATGGCAGTTGATAGCATCTGTTTATGTCCTCTTTGCCAATTTCAACAGTTTTGCCCCTCACAAACACCCCATAGTGTAAGTGCTTGGGTACGTTGGGGTAGAACTCTTTGACAACTCCAATGACTGCGGGGTCTTGCTGTTCGGTGAGTGTGAACCAATTTCTCTCCACTATCATAACCGCCAAGTCCCCATCCTTTGATTGATCGGATCTCAAACGGCGTTCTGGGACTAGTGAGCGGGTAGCCATGTAGTTATAGCGTTCTTGAGCCGCGGCACTGACAAAACATTGGCTGTCAAATTTTGGAGGTGGAGTTGAAGCGGTCCCTGAACCTTCGCCGCGTTGACGCTTTGATGCCATGTAAAAATTCTGCAAAAATCATATACAGAGGTATTAGAATTGAATATAAAGCAAATTGGGACATATATGCCCATAACACTACCCCCAAACTTCGAAATGATCGAACCTTATGTGTTATGAATGGGCGTTTGGAGAAACACATAGTAGTATGAGACACCAATTTAACCACGTAGGTGTATTTTACAGACAACATGCACAATTTGCAAAAGCAACACAAGTTACACGTAAAAGGGTATCATGTATAGTAATGTGATCCAACGTATGCCTCAAAATAATATAGCCCCTCACAAAAATGATATAAAAGTTTAACAGTGGACTTATGGTGTTGGGATGGCAAAACAGCAAGTGAATTTAGTGTGTGGGAATGGTGTGGTGCGAATTGAATAAAAATTATTGGTTCAGGCATAATATCGAACACCTTATGGGTAGTGCATATTTTGTTTAGCATCACCATTAGTTTTCTGGCAAATCACACCACCACATATGTGGGATCTTGTACTAAGTAGTGGTGAACAACCAAGTGTGATACACATTCGCCCAATATGAGAATTTTAACATCACAAGAATGACAATCGGCACAGTAGATAGACAAGAGTATGAATCAAGAGCAATCGTACTTATCGTTTTCACACATCGTAGGATTTGGTTCTACCAAACTTTGAATGTAAATTATTACGTACCTTTGCAGTAGAGAGGATAAATGACAATTACTTGGCGAAAGGAAACCCCAAAGTGATATGTGGAGTTGTGTTAGAGATTGGGATGTTATATAAAGGGTTCAAGATCGATTACCATCCGAGTAGTAGAGGCATGGTAGGAAGTTGAGAGGTTGCAGTTGGCAACCGAGCAGTTGGATTGAAATAGGATTCTGATTCACGACCCCAGCGCCGGGGCGCTGGAACTTGGGATATGGGGAGGGTCGGGGCACTTGTCGTTAGTGTCGAAGAGTTGAGCCCAATGGCAATGAGGCGCTGTGGATAGAGGATTATTGAGGCACCGGAAGTATTTGAGATGCGATGTACCTAAGAAATCCAGTGGCCACGGGCGCTTTAATCGAAGCTATATACAAAGCCAAGGTATACTGGGAGTCTTTAACGGGTTCTAAAGGCTAGTGCCGGGGCTCTGTTTTTCACTTGATTTCAAGCGTCGGGGCGCTACTCTGAAGCTCTTTATGTAGTTTTGTTCCACTTGCAAGTGTGCTGGATGTAAAACAGGAAGATGTTATGCAGAGTATAAAACAAATAATAAAAATGACATAAATAAACGTAGCAATAGTTTGAATGATGGCAAAATAAATTAAACTACAATAAATGGGGTTGCCTCCCTATAGCGCTTGGTTTATAGTCGTCAGCCCGACTTTGCAATGTTGCCCAATTGTCCACTGGTTCGGAGAGGTACATGACCGTGGATTGACGTTCGATGGGTCCACTCCAGTAATGTTTAAGTCTTTGACCGTTCACCTTGAATGTTCGCTTTGAATTTGGTTCCTCAACTTCAATGTTTCCATGTGGTGCGATGGATTTAACCATGAACGGTCCTGACCAGCGAGATTTCAGTTTACCAGGAAATAAACGCAATCATGAATTAAAAAGCAAGACTTGTTGGCCCTGTTCAAATGTCCGATCAAGAATCTTCTTATCGTGCTAGGCTTTAACTTTCTCCTTGTAGAGTTTTGCGTTCTCATACGCATTGAATCAAAATTTATCCATCTCGTTTAATTGCAGTAACCTTTTCTCACCCGCTGCTTGTAGATCAAAATTAAGTTTCCGAATGGCCTAGTGTGCACTGTGTTCTAATTCGACCAAAAGATGACACGCCTTTCCGTAGACCATTCGATAGAGTGAAATGCCGATCGAATTCTTATATGTTGTTCGATATGCCCATAGAGCATCGTCAAGACGCAAAGACCAATCTTTTCGTGATGAATTGACCACCTTTTCCAGAATTTGCTTGACCTCTCTATTCGAGACCTCCGCTTAACCATTAGTTTGGGGATGATACGAGGCTGCAATTTTATGACAAACCCCATACTTCATAAGCAATTTAGTAAACTGCTTATTACAGAAATAAGTTCCCTCATCACTTATTATCGCCCTTGGCATTCAAAATCGTGTGAAGATGTTTTTCTTTAAGAATCGGAGGACGACATTGGCATCATTCGTGGGTAAAGCTGCGACTTCTACCCATTTGGACACGTAATCGACTACCAACAGAAAATATTGATTATTAAAGGAAGATGGGAAAGGTCCCATAAAGTCGATTCCCCACACGTCTAATAGTTTAACCTCCAAAATTGTGTTGAGTGGCATTTTATTGCGCTTGGAGATATTACCTACTCGTTATCACCGATCACAGTTCAGCATATAGAGATACGCATCCTTGAATAGTAAAGGCCAAAAAAATTGTGATTGTAACACCTTGGCTGCTGTTCGATCACCGAAATAATGGCCTCCATAATCTGATGAGTGGCAATAACCCAGTATGCTGTCCATCTCTTCATGTGGCACACAACGTCTAATCATTTGATCCGCGCAGGCCTTAAACAGAAATGGTTCATCCCAATAGTATTGATTCACGTCGTGGAGGAATTTCTTTTGTTGTTGTGAATTCAAATCCGGTGGTAACACCTTAGCAACCACGTAATTCACATAATCTGCGTACCATGGTAATGGCCTCCTTCATAAATTTGGTGTAACTCAACATTTGTTCCAAGGCTTCGACAAAGGGAATGTTGATATGCAGTTTTTTGAAAATATCCAAGAATCGTGAAAAACTGCTTATCCAACTTGGATTTCTTGAAACCTCTACGGATACGGTATGGGAGGCATTATGATGGTTGGTTCTGGTTCTTTTTGCTCTAAAGTCTCATCTTGACATTTTTCGGTGTCCACAACTTCCTCAATGTCACTTGTTGCGTTGTCCCTCTTTTCCCTATCTTTGACTGTCTCTTGCAAATCCTTTCCACTTCGTAGAGTTACAGCCTTACAATCCTCATCTCTGCCCGAATTTATCTTTGTGTCACTCGGAAGTGTTCCAAGTGGTCGGTTATTCAGTGCATGTGCTATCTATCCCACTTGATTTTCCAGATTCTTTGTCGACACACCTTGACTTTTCATATTTAGCTCTAGTTGATTCAATACTTTGTCTTGTTCCTCATTCATTTTTTTCAGAAGCTCTAATAAATTTATCCAAGGCTTCTTCCTAACTTGATTTCCTCTCTAGTTGTTGTTGAGTCTGATTTTGAAATTCGGATGTGTTTTGCTGTCTAAGAGCTTGAGCTTGAGCTTGATTGTTACTCCACGAAAATCTCGGATGATTTCTCAACCCGGATTATATGCGTTTTGATTCGGATAAGGTTGAGTAGATCGATTATAACTCCCTACAAATTGTGCTGATTTAGAATTTATGGCACATTGATCCGTAGCATGACCCCCATCACATAATTCGCAAACCATTGCTACCTGCTGTGTGGATGGTGGACGCCATGTTTCTATTTGCTTAGCTATGGCGGCCACTTGTGCTGCTAATGCTGTCATCGCATCTACGTCAAACTTTCTCGATGTTTTCGGAGGGTTAGACTAAGTCAGGGGCCACTGATAGTTGTTGGTGGCCATTGTCTCTAACAGCTAATATGCCTCATCAAAAATCTTAGACATGATTGCTCCCCCTGCTGCTGCATCAATACTGGCCCTCGTGGACGCGTGCAAACCATCACAAAATATCCCTAACTGCATCCACTGCGAAATTCCGTGATGTGGGCACTTACGGAGCATATCCTTAAATCTTTCCCATGCCTCATATAACGATTCTGAATCAAACTGCGCGAAGGTGTGAATATCGTTCCGTAGTTTTGTCGACTTCGCGGGTGGGAAAAACTTAGCTAGAAATTTTTTGAGCTAAGACATCCCAAGTGGTGATTGATTCAGGAGGCAAAGAATGTAGCCAACTTCGCGCTTTATCTTTTAAGGTAAATGGGAACATCCTCAACCCTGTAGCATCTTTCGATACATTGTTGAATTTGAAGGTGTCGCAAACTTCCAAGAAACTTAAGATATGCTCATTCGGATCATCTATCGAACTACCCCCAAACTGACATGTATTCTATAGCATCTGAATTGTTCCTGGTTTTATCTCGAAACTGTTTACATTGATTGCCGGTCTCTTAATACTCGACTATATATCCATGACTTCCGGCATATATGGCATTGTCCCTAAGCGATTTCTATTCGTTCCTGCCGTATTATAAGAATTTCTTGTTACGCCGATTCTTCTTCCCACGGTGACTTTGCACTAGTAAATGACAATTTCGGAACTTCCTTTCAATATCGTCCGTATAAGGAAAAAGTTTCTTTTTTGCCCTTGATCTAGTGTGCATACACTCGCAAAGAATTCCTGCAAATACAAGAAGAAAAATAAGGAACGTTTAAATTAAGACCGAATTGATTATAACTAATATGGAATTAATACTAATAAAGAAGTTCCTCGGCAACGACGCCAAAAACTTGTTGGTTGATTTCACAATCAAAGCAAACATGCAAGTATACACGGTCCACAGGTAATAAAGTGATGAGATAGAGTGTCAATCCCACAGAGAATTCTAATTAATAAATTCCAACTACTAGCACTATATCAATTCAATTTTATTTAAACAACCATAAATTGTGATTTTTCGAATTAAGAAAACTAAATTAAACAATTAAAAGAGATTAGTCTAAAAGAAAACAAATAAACAAAACTAAGATTTGATTGAATTCGGGTAAATAAGGATTAAGATCCCAATATCCCCAATTATGAACTATAAATCAATTATCCAATTATCCCAATTATTATGTCTACTGAATTGTTAACAGGAATTCTCAAATGCCAAAAGTCCTTTTCCAACTGATCAATTGCCTTCTATTTAATCCAGATTAATCTTGCTATATTCATATGCAAAACAATTGAATTAAACTCTTTTCAATCCCAATTCCTTATATGTTACATGCGGTGAACAGATATTTCCATTCAATTCACAAACCTAATTATTCACTTTGCAAATAACTAAGTCACATGTCAGCATGCCCAGTTCTAACCCTAAAATTCCTCTTTCAATTCCTTCTAGAGTACCAAGGTAATTATTGGCCAGATAATTAATCAATAAATACAAGGCAAGATGAACAATTCACTTCAACATAAATAATTAGAAGAAATTGAATAACTAATTTAAATCCATAAAAGGTTCAATTGAAATCTTAATTTTAGAAATTAGTTCATAACGGAAATTAAAACCAACAATATTTGAAAAATCATCCTTAAAGAATTACACAAATTGAAAGAATGAAGCCAAGTAAAACTCTTCCAATCTCCCCTTGATTTCTTGTTCAGCCTCCAATTGTGTAGATTTTTCCTACTTCAATAGAAATAATCCTTATAAACTTCACTTGTCCAACCACAATCCATTTCCAACTCAAATTGCAAATTAACCACCATTTTAATGCAAGTCATTTTTTGGTCCATGTGCTGCATTGGTCAATTGAAATCTTTACCCAATACGCCGACCTTTGGAATTGAACTATGTTGAGCACCCCATCGCTGGGGTGCAGAAAGTTGCCAATATGCCCTTTTTCAACTCAAAATCTCCCAAGTGTTCCTACCGCTCCCACATTTGCAGAACACAACTAAACACAATAAAAATGCTATCAAACAACTCGAGGATACAACAATTTATGCTCAAGTATATCCAATTCATGGGTATATTACCCAATCATCAATTTTAATGGTTTGGTTGCTTGAATTCGCATAATAGGTTGGTTAGGAATATGAAAGCTAACAACCTTACGAAAACAATCAATTTTGGCATGATGAGTAGTTAACCAATCAATCCCTAGAATTACGTTAAATGCAAGTATTTTCAATGAAATAAGATCGACAGGTAATGTGAGGGTACCGATTTGAACCAAACAAGACTTATAAACAGTGGATGTAATGAAGGTTTCTCCCAACGGAGTTTCAACAGATAAGTCAAAGTCCAATTTCTCCGGAGTCAAATTTAAACGTTGAGCGCAAGTAGGAGAAATAAAAGAATTGGTAGAACTGATATCAAATAAGGTATATACTTCACCAGAGTTTATGATAAGCTTACCCGTGATGACCTCGTTCGGGTTCCTTCCTTTCTGGGAGGTCACGATAAACGCTCTCCCTTGCACTACTAGCTTTGACTTTTCTGGGACGTCCTTTGGTGCCTCCATCCTAGCTGAACTAATCTTCAGTGAACGATATAATCGGGCTAGGTGACCTTCTCTTCTAAAATTATAACATGCTTTGGGCGATCGCATGGTTTGACCGATGTGTCCTCCCTTCGCATTTGAAGCATATGATAGGTGGTCGTTCTCCTTCCTTAACAACGGGTGTTGGTGCTGACGTCTTTCCATCATTGTTAAATCTCCTCTTCTTAAAATGTCCATTCTTATTATTTTGGCTATGATTACCACCGAAGTGGTTACCATTTCTGGCATGTTGAGTCTCTCCACGCTTATTGTCACCGCTTCGATGACTGTTATCACTGGTATTGCCATTTTGTCGGCTGCTCTCTTTTGGTTGGGTTGACTCATTATCATATTTGCAATAAGCGAGCCCTATTAACAACATCTGAATACAAACACGGTTTATGAGAGATAATATATTGGCGTATCTCGGGTTTCAAACCTCTTAGAAACATTCACGTCATTTTCTCCTCATTATCAAAAAATGGGGAATAAGCAAGGACAACTCGACAAACTTGGCCCGTCATTGCGACACTGCGGTCGTATTGTTTTGCTCCGACTTGATGAACTCTACCTCTTTCACGTGATGAATACTTTCGGGAAAGTACTTGTCGTTGAACAATTCTTGGAACTTCTCCCAAGTAATCTTGATGCGGCGAGTTGAGTATGTTTTCTGATTCCCACCACGATGTCGACTCGCACGCTTGACATGAAGGTGGCAAAGGAACCTTTTGCTCCTCGGAGCTTCCGGGACATCAAATATCTTGCGGATCTGCTTTATCCACGTCTCGCCTTAAGTGGTTTTGGCTCTCCAAAAACTCCGGTGGTCCCAGTTCCTTGAAGCGCTTAGCGATGGACCGTCCGAGAGTTGTCGGTGTTTCCCACGCATTTTGTCTGAGTGCGCTTCTTGCGATGTTGCATGAATTGCATAAAGCCTCTGAACATTCCATCGTTCATCATCTGGTCAGTGTTGTTGTTTGCTTGAGGATTGTCGCCTTTCTGA